>KZ308731.1:2033988-2080194 GCA_000376725.2 Ladona fulva
AGCAGAATAGTATTATACCAACACCGATGTCGTAATGCATTAGTTCAGTGGTTTAAAATTAGTTGTTAAGATTTTGTATTATATCTAGCTTTCATTCTCACAAAGAGGGGAACGTCGCTCATGAGATCCTGTTATTTGCAAAGGATAAATTCTTATTTATTTATGCATAAAAATTTTTTTAACTAAGATAGGTGGAAAAACGTAGTTAATACTGATCTATAACAACAACTCATAAAAAAGAAATTATTAACCCAAAGGATTTCCTCGGTAGAGGGGGGGTTGGAAGCATAGATCCCAGTGTACTCTTAAGGGTTAAAGGGGGAAAAAATGGTCAACTATAGTTGACAAATGCATTTATGGGGTCAAGAAGTCATAATGTCTCATGAATTTATCAATTACCTCTGATAGTTGTAGTAGTTTCTTTTGGATGTTTATAATTCACAAAGCATTAGAATGTGTCCCTTTATTTTCGTATCTTTTGCTTGTCATTTTACAAGTCACAAAAGAACCCTTTAGTTTCTTGTGAAACAGTGAATTCAATATCTTTCCAAAACTTTAATTTTTACACTCCTCTTAACTTATTATTTTCAGTTGTTACAATATGCTACGTTAAGTATAAACTGCCTGAAAAGAATGAGCATATTTCATGTCATAAATTGTGAATCAACTATAGTGTATTCCACATTTAGTTTGCTTATGTGCTGTAGCCAGAATTACTTACTGCCTGATTACCATGCCAAATTTAAATTCATTGACATACTGCATTACACAAAATTTGATTGTTGCTGTGGGGTTTAGTATATGCACATCAGAAACCTCTTGGAAGTATATTTCAGAAAAATGAATGATTTAAGCACACTGTTTTACATATTTTTGAAGTAGCACTTATGCTATTTCCTTCTCACTCGTGATCTTATGAAATCATAGTAAATCGCACATCTTGCATTTTTCTACGGTGGCATAACTTCCTTAGTTTTTGATGGTGCCACTAACATGTCTCTAGATGATTTCATCCTTACCTTACAAATTTTTGACTGAGAGCACCCAGTGGCTTTCATGACCTCTTCGCATGCCATCAAAACACCGAAAGATATTGGAAATAGGTAAAAATGTTAAGGACGATTTGCTGCTCATGATTTCTCAATTTTTCTTCTTATCGCTTTCTCTTTAATTCAGACATAGTGGTCGCACTAAGTTAAAAACAAATCGCTCAGGAATAAACTGTATAGTTTAATACCACTTTTATACTCAGAGAAATCCGAAGACAAATTAAATGCTAACCATCATCACTTTCCAAGAATCAAGGTTGCAACATTTGATGTTTTATGAATTAACCGAAATTGCACCCTGAGCATGGCTAACCATCAATAGGGAGGCACATTCCAATTGAAGTTTTTCTTAGCCATGAATAGAAAGTTTTAGGTTTACCATTGTTTGTTATGCTTTATTTTGAGAAGAGAAATTTGCAGAAGCCGAACTCTAATTTTGCTGAATTTGTCAGGGTGTAAAAAGACATTTCTTCTGGCAGTGGGCTTTGGTTAAGATTGAGTAACAAAAATATTGTCATTAGCCTATTTTAAAAATATAGGCGACCATTTGTGTAGGAGACAGCTTGGAATTGAGGCATGTACTCATCATTTACCACAAATATTGTATTGAGCAATTAATTGAAAACTTACACAAATTTTTAAAGGATATTTAGGATCTGGATGTATAAATTTCTTATGATACATTCGATCTATATTAATAATTGAAAGGATCAGATCTTCATCCTTTTCTGTTCAAAAGTTATTACCCTTTAGTAGCATCCATGATTGCCAAGTTTGCAATAATTCTTGCATGTTGGAAAAAATATTTTCTAGGAAGCAAATTTTCATTGAGGGTTTCTTCAATCTAAGTGTAAAATTTTCAAAACTTAAGAAAAGTATGTGGTAATTTCTTATGATTTTCAGTGGAAGAATTCATGCCTCCCCCACACTTACCACAGCAAAGCAGGCACTCACAGGCGAGGCTGCAGAATTTTGCTTTGCAAAACAATCTTGTTAATTGAAAAATTCACAAATGCCTTTGTTTTCAAGATATAGTCCTAATTCCTTCACCAAAGATATTTTTATACCTATCTTCAAATTTCATTCAAAGCATGTGTAGAGGTATCTCTTATGGCACGAGATTTAGCTGGTGACTGCTTTTTTGAATGCATCATTTGAAAATTTTATATCAAAGGAATATACATGCTATAAAAGTGTAAAAGTGAAATAATATACAAATTAAAATTTATTGTCGCTGAAAGGAATGCATGGATATTGTTCCATGTAAATTTTGCACCAAATGAAAGAACGCCTTGCTCACAACAGCAAGATAAAGATAAACTCAGAAAATAGTCTTTCCTCTGGGAAATGCAAGAAAATAATTTTTGAAAATTTTATTTTAAAAGTTACAGATAAGTAAAGTTTACAATTCCATGTATCACTTATTTATCCATTATTACCAAGGAATTAAAGGAAAATGAAGCTTTATAGGAACATCTACTGTTAACTAAATGAGGAATCGTCTATAAGAGTTATGTTTTCTTTCATGCTAATTATTACTCTTAATATTTCCAAGTTAACCTGACAACATATTTTTTCAATGAAATGTTTTATAGTAATTGAATTAGGATAATATACTGGTAATTTTTGAAGTTAACATCCTTTTCTCTTGGATAAAGTTATAGAGGCAGTGAAGGTTGTCTTGAAATTTTAGCGGATACCTTTGGTAGTGAAGCCATTCGAAGCCTTCAGGATTCCCGTGGTAGAACACCATTACATGTTGCTGCAGTAAGAAGAGAACCTCATTGTGTTTATGCATTACTTTCTCGCCATGGTGCTCCTGCAAATCCCAAAGATCATCGGCAGCGAACTCCTTTGGTGGCTGCAGCACGTGTTGGAAATGCTGCTGCCTTAGGTAAGCTCTGCATATATCTTGCTTTCATTGGAAGGACAAATAATAAATAACTTATTTATGTATTATTTCTATATCTTTAAGTTCCATGGGAAAACAGCCTCTCAACTTAGTTTTGCCATGTGTTATATTCTACTTTTCTTACTTTATTTATATCACACCTCAGTGATCCCAATGTTATTGCTAGGGGTCGATTCAAGTTTGGGAGTCCATTAGAGGTTGATGAAATAATTGAAGAAGTATATAAATTTGCTAATCAAGTTTCAAATTTGCTAATATTGTACACCCAGTTCCACATAAATCTTACCACCTTGGACGCAGGGGCAGTGAGCTTCAGGCAAGTGAGCCTTGAGAAGAGGGAGAGGAAAAACATGGAGGAGATATTCAGAGTTCTAGCTCCGCTTGCAGTGTTTGCGTGGATTTTTTTATGTTATTAATATTACAATCATTTATTAGTATACATGGTTTGGTGGCATTAACATAGCAGAATAGTATTATACCAACACCGATGTCGTAATGCATTAGTTCAGTGGTTTAAAATTAGTTGTTAAGATTTTGTATTATATCTAGCTTTCATTCTCACAAAGAGGGGAACGTCGCTCATGAGATCCTGTTATTTCCAAAGGATCGAGGCAAGTGATGTTCCCATGAAAAATTTGAGTTTAGGTGATGGCTAGAACAGCATTTGAGGGATATATCCACAAAGCGTGTCTCTGAGCCGGCTTCTGCTCAAGACTGGAAGGGGAGAATTAAAATTTCCACGCACCTTGAATCACTGTTGGACCAAAAATGTATAGACCTCGGATTTGACACATTCCCTTACAAAGATCCGCTGTTATAATGGAACATGTTATACATCAATCAAAAGAGCAATTATTTACCTTTAAACTTATATAAAGGAGGAGTCCGTATGTATGTCATCTTTATCAGAGTTTGTGTGAATCCAATCAACACACTTGGTAAAGTAACGTAAATTCATGACTCAGCCACGTCCATACCATTGAACAACAACAGCCATGTAGCACAGGAACAACAATTTTTAAGTAAATGTGTGGTATGAAATCTTGAAGCATGCTCTACGCTTCTGAGAAATTATTTTAATTCATTTGATAAGCATCAGAATTAAAAATCAATCGCACTTTACAATTCTACTATCCACGCAGTTCTAAATAATTTAGAAAAAATGAAGTNTCCGCTGTTATAATGGAACATGTTATACATCAATCAAAAGAGCAATTATTTACCTTTAAACTTATATAAAGGAGGAGTCCGTATGTATGTCATCTTTATCAGAGTTTGTGTGAATCCAATCAACACACTTGGTAAAGTAACGTAAATTCATGACTCAGCCATGTCCATACCATTGAACAACAATGGCCATGTATCACAGGAACAACAATTTTTAAGTAAATGTGTGGTATGAAATCTTGAAGCATGCTCTACGCTTCTGAGAAATTATTTTAATTCATTTGATAAGCATCAGAATTAAAAATCAATCGCACTTTACAATTCTACTATCCACGCAGTTCTAAATAATTTAGAAAAAATGAAGTAAAATCGATTTCTCTGAATGCATTAGGAGGACAAATATGAGTTGTTACTTTTCACATTAACTTTGAATTTAAAATTAACTTCCCTCACTTTGTTGTCAATGAAATAAAAATTTTAATGTTCTGAAATTTACAGTAAACAATAGAGCAAATGAGGTATTGTCACACTGCTCATCGAATTCTGATGACAGTGGCTATAAATACGAATTTTTCAATTAATTTTAAATGCCTACAAAACTAGCTATATTAATTGATTTAATTTCTACCTACATAATTTAATTTCATTGATTAAAATACACGAACTCATAGGGTCCTACTAAAATACCTCTATCCTAGGGCCTACTTAAATGTAAGGCCAGCCCTACATTTATAACATGGGAATAAGAAGTGCATAAGAGGCCCATGTGGAAATTTTCCCCCCTCTGTGGATGGCTGGCCCTGCAAACAACTCACATTTTTAGAAAGAATTTTACCAGTTTAGATAAATTGGGAGGTGGTTCAAAACACACAGCCTCTCTGTATATTAATTCCTCGGTGATATTATAAAAAAATCATATTTAAACGTATAAGTTGTGAGCAACTCTTCAACTCCCCACATTCCGTAGGATCATACAGTAATAGTTCAATTACATCAACCATGACAAATCTGAAAAGCGAGTTACAGACGGAGTGATTGGAAGGAGTGAATGAAGCAAGGGCTTCAAGACGGGGACTGGCAGGAAAGAGGTAGATAGGAATTAGGAAGTGGCGACAGCTGTAAACCGCTACAGTATATACACACATGATTTTAGTAACTGAAAGTGTAGGAGGTTTTTTAATTCCAGATCTTGAGATAGTGTCAATTCCTCATCGCCCTGTTGATTACTTTAAAAAGGAGCAATAAACTCCCTTAAAAACACAATCCATTCACTCACCTTCTCTATTTTCTCATCCACTATACATTTTTTCCTGCATATGACAGCCTTCAGAGAAACTACTTAACTTGTGTATTTTAGTGACATTATAATAGTTAATTTAGTCGATCGGGCAAGATCATCTTCAAAACTCAATTTATCTTACTTTGTCAATGTTCCAAGTTAAACAATTAGCAACTTAAATATGCTAGTCACTTTCAGTTTTGCCATATGAAACAGTGAGCTTCTCGATCATCCTATATTGGACTCCTTGGAAAAGTCCTGAAAGGAAATCTACCTCAAAAATAATGACATGGATATTTCAATCGCAGTCCCACCATTTCCTATCTTACTTTTGATCGGTCGCCACCAGCATACCCTTACTGTAGATACCTGCTCAGCAGGGGTGTAGTCTGGAATCCCCATTAGCCCTTTCAAACTTTCGCTACCCTGTAAGTATATGACCATCCACAATATGCCAATAAGGGGGTTTTTCTAAATGCAAGAAAATAATTTTTGAAAATTTTATTTTAAAAGTTACAGATAAGTAAAGTTTACAATTCCATGTATCACTTATTTATCCATTATTACCAAGGAATTAAAGGAAAATGAAGCTTTATAGGAACATCTACTGTTAACTAAATGAGGAATCGTCTATAAGAGTTATGTTTTCTTTCATGCTAATTATTACTCTTAATATTTCCAAGTTAACCTGACAACATATTTTTTCAATGAAATGTTTTATAGTAATTGAATTAGGATAATATACTGGTAATTTTTGAAGTTAACATCCTTTTCTCTTGGATAAAGTTATAGAGGCAGTGAAGGTTGTCTTGAAATTTTAGCGGATACCTTTGGTAGTGAAGCCATTCGAAGCCTTCAGGATTCCCGTGGTAGAACACCATTACATGTTGCTGCAGTAAGAAGAGAACCTCATTGTGTTTATGCATTACTTTCTCGCCATGGTGCTCCTGCAAATCCCAAAGATCATCGGCAGCGAACTCCTTTGGTGGCTGCAGCACGTGTTGGAAATGCTGCTGCCTTAGGTAAGCTCTGCATATATCTTGCTTTCATTGGAAGGACAAATAATAAATAACTTATTTATGTATTATTTCTATATCTTTAAGTTCCATGGGAAAACAGCCTCTCAACTTAGTTTTGCCATGTGTNTAATTTACTTCTTTTACTACCTAGTGATATGTTGTGTTTCTTAATTTTGAGAGTTCTTCTACAGGTTAAGCTTGAACGATTCTTTTTCTGTGTATTTGTCCAGATGATGTCTTTCGTCTTAGCTGTCCTTTCTAAGTTTTGCAGTTTTTACTTTCATTTCAATTCCATTCTCAAGAGCATTTTCTGTAAAATTAATGAGTTGAAATACAGTTGATTGCCTTCTTGTTCCATATTATTTATCTTCTTCATCTGTCAGTGAGTTTTTGTTAATCTTTTAACTTAATTCATAGTAGTGAGCTTTCTCTTCATAATCTTAAATTTTAAATTACATTTTAAAAGCTACCTTAGATTATTTCTAACGGAAAAGTTCATCCTATGGATAGGAAGATCGTAAAACATAATTAAATCTTATTTTCAATTATACAATGATATCATATTTTTATTAGAGGATAATTAAGGCAGCAAAAAAAATTTTACCCGATAAGTCCTGAGAAGAGTAAATTAATCGTAAGATTCAGGTCTAATTGAGGAAATCCAACCTTTAATTTTAATTAGTACTATACTGCTAACATAGTAAAATGCAACACTAAATTTTAAAAAGATTTTATGTTAATAATAATGATATAATAGCATTCAGCATGTTTCACAACGATTTTAAAAGGCACCGACAGAGTGTTTCACTCAGCTCCCTCCTTCCAAAAGTCAATAGAATGAGAAGAAAACTTTAGACTCGCTCTCTTTGTGCTTCACGCTAGTTATGCAGGTTGTGTCGAAGATGGTAAGATTTATGTGGAACTAGGTGTACATAAGAAAGACAAAAAGCAATGTATTATACATAGCAACAGGCTGGGAAAGACTAATTTCTCATGGAACTCAAAGAGATGATGAGTGTCTCCAAGTTTACAATGAAGATTTTTTAATCTACTGATTGCTGATTGATCTTCTCTCCTGAAACCTAAAAGAAATCTTTTTAGTTTTTTCTCTTCCTCAGCACAAAGATAAATGTAAAGGACCTTAGTGGATACCAGTTGTGTTTTAAAAATCTAGAAGAATATTTACATAATTATTAGAAATATTCTACAATAAAATTGCACTTAGTGAAGATTCATCTTTGAATCATTTACTAGATCTAACTTTTTTTGTGAGGAGATGAAGTTAGCCAGAAAATTATATGCTTGCTCAACCAAGGTTTGTGGATAGTATATATTTTTGTGTTATGGTTCTACTCATATTATTGTATATCTCTTATATTTCTTGTAAAATCTTGTTTCTGTTAATTTACTGATGATTCCTTATTATAAACTGTAAAAATCCATCACTGGAAAGCAAGCTATTTCTTTTTTTATCTATTCCTTGTTTTGAAATTTTTGGAATAAAATTGTTACATTTAAAGACTATATGTTATGGTTGTAAACAGTTATAACAGACTTTCTAATGATATAGTTATTTTTCTTCCATAAATTTCAACTGTTGAATTTGTTGTTAATCTACATAATAATGATATAATATGATTTCTTGTCTCATGTAGATTTTATTCGTTGTCTCTCTCTATTTTGCCTTATGTTAGTCATCAAATTATTATCTTTCCTGAGTATATAAAGAATACTTAAGTTTACTTACAATAAAATAAGGGATTGGCTACCACAAAGGTGTATACATAGACATTGATATGAAATTTAATAAGTATAAAAACTGAAATATAAAATTCATTTCTATTCCAAACTTCAAGGGCATTAACAAAAAACTGAATGCTAATCCTAATACTTTCATGTGACACATAACTAAATAGTCCAGTGATGAAACTTGGAAAAATTTCAATGAGATGATGCTTAAATACATAGACCTCTGTTTACATTTAAAATACTCTAAACACAATTGTGAACCTAGATGATATCATAGACAGGTTAGAAATGTTCTTTGCAAACGGAGGGCACTGTACATAAAGGTAAAGGCTTTGATGAAAAAGATCAGCCTGATTTGAGTCCAGGGCCATTCCATGTCAAGTGGACCAATTTTAGAGAAGTGCCCCACTCGACCATCACAGATTACAGTGAAATTTTGTGTGAACATTAACTCATATTCTCAATGAACATTGGCCAAGTTTTCCATCCATCATTGCAATACTTGCTGAGATACAGTAATTTGTTTGACCCCCTACCACAGCTCTCTACAATACAACATAACTTTTTATCAACTTTGAGACACGTTATCTCAGGCAATATTCTTTTTAGGAAAACAAATCTTGGTATTCTTACAGAACTTTTGTTGTTCTATTGCACAAAATAATAAGAACACTTTCATGATCGAATTCCATGCAAAAAATTTGAAGCAAAAATGGCCCAAAAATTATGGCTAAAAAAATTAAAGTTTGGCATTTTCTATCTTTGGAAATAAACATTAGATAAACACAAAACTTCTTGCCTTGGAACTACTTAATACAAGGTGTTCATTACAAGCTGAATAAAAAGTTTCATTTTCCTAATGCTGTCCATTGGTTTATAAAATTGTGTGTTAAAGTTATGAATTTCATAACGACACCAAAATTAGGGTATATTCAGCTCACATTTACTAAAAAAGACCCTCTTAAAACTCTTTCAAATTATTATTATAAGAAAGAGCATGCTTTTATACCTCTAAAAATATAGATCTGGTTTTTCATCCCAGGCCTGAGAAAACGGTATATAGGTATAGCTACCTCCTCGTGAAAATTGTGGCACGAAAAAAAAATTTTAAGTTTTCCATTTTATATCTCTGGAAATAAACAAGATAAATGCAAAACTTCGTGCCAAGGTACTACTTACCACAATATCTATTTATATGAATACTATATCTCAGCAAGTATTGCACCGATGGATGTAAAACTTGGCCAATGTTCATTGAGAATATGGGTTAATGTTCATACAAAATGTCATTGAAATCTGTGATGGTCGAGAGTGGACCATTGGTCCACTTGACATGGAATGCCCCTCCAGAAATATAATAATGGCTAGAGAAATGCAAGAAAGCAAACTCTGATACCAACCTGATCTGATGCAATGTGTATTGCCCTTTACAGCCTTTAGGAATTTCATAGGGAATAAACTCGATATGTGAAGGCTTTACTACATGGAGGGCCATAATAATGGGAAAGATGTCTATTATACACTTCCACAGATTTTATTGATGGGACATGTTTCACTAGTGAGCTAGTATTATCAGGCTCAGTTGTTTTGTGATTCTTCAATATATACAGGAAAGGGAAGTACCTATTATGCTCCACTGCTCTTACCCAGTAAGGTACAAAGTTTAACAAATTTCCTCCTGGCATATGGAATCATGAATTCAATTGAGTTAACCTGTATGTTAGCTTTCAATACAAGGAGTACTCCAATACCATAAAAAAATAGATTGCCACAACCAATGTACATTTTGCTATCAAGTGAGTCCTATTTCACTCAAGTGAGTGCTACCAGTACTCAGAGGATGCTAGCTTCGATAGCGAAATGTACATTGGTTTGTGGCGATCTATTTTTTGATGGTATTGGAGTACTCCTTTTATTGAATGTCAATTTACCATCAGTGGTCCATCTACTTCTGTGTGTTAGCTGACAAACAGTTTCCCACCATTTTGCTTTTAGTCAGCTTTGATGTGAAAAGTCTTTTCACTTCCGTCCTGAACAATGATGCCTTGAACACCCTTTGTAAAGAAATTTAATGTTGAACCTCTCATCAAAAAAGAGATTATGAATTTAACTTCCATCTGTTTGGGGCAAACCCCATTTTATTTTAAGTTTAACATTAACTTGTACAGCCAGAATACAGGTTAGCAATGGGATCACCCCTTTTTCCCATTTTAGCAGAATTATTCACGGATAATTTGGGAAATGAATTGTTTAATAATGATTCGATGGTCCATAGTCTTCTTGAAGTTTCACTTTCTCATGCAAATTATCAGATTTAGCGAATGGTTACAACATGAGTTTTATACGTTTTATATTAATTATTATATAAATTAATATTCTAAAGAAGAAGTTGGAGAAATGGGCAGAGCTGAAGGTCATCCCAGGGCTTTCACCTTTGGAACTCTCCAAAGTCTCATGGAGGAGAATGCCATTCCTAGGAAAGATTTCCTACCGCTTAGGAAAGGCACTACCGGAAAACATCAAAGCCAGGTTCTACACACCTTTGAATTTTGAATGTCAAGCTTTTTGGGAATACTAAAGACAAAAGGGAGTGTAGTGAGGTCTATGAATTTTCATGTGAAAACTGTGGGGCAAGGTATATTGGGAAAACTGGAACGAATCTGCAGGTGAAAGTAGCAGAGTATAATATGGACTCCAGAGGCAGTTGCCTATGTCCAACTTTGTGTTAACTTGTTAGAGACACAACAGCGAATTCCAACCCAAGTGCCTCCGTTGCAAAAGACAAAGTTGCCACTTGAACCTCCTAGATCCATTGGAAATCGTGTGCTTTCCCAAGAATGGAATTTTAATGACAGAGCACATTTTTCCCAATGCCTCACCCCTTCTTTCCCTTCCCAGCAAACCCTGACCCTTCATCTTACCAAAATTCCCCTCCATTTTCACCCTTTTTCTGTATATATTGAAGAATCGCTAAACAACTGTGCCTGATGATCCTAGCTCGCTAGCAAAACATGTCGCATCAATAAAATCTGGAAGTGTATGAGAGATATCTTTCCCATTCTTAGGGAGTGCTTAGAGGAGAACCCTGAAGCTTTCTGATATTATATTAGAGGCAAAGATATGTATAAAAATGGTAATCTTGTTAAGGGATGGATTTGGCAATTTGAAGAGGAAAGCAAATATCTTGAACGACTTTTATCTAAGTGTATAATTGTAGCAAAGATACCCTCCAAGAGATTAATGCACTCATGCCAATGTCAAGTATATGCGAATCTGAAGATGAAATCATTAAAGTTTCATGCAAGACTAAGTCAAATAAATAGCCATGTTGAGAAAGTGTTTTGGCTAGTGTTGAAAGAACTGGTGGAAACATCTCCACATAATTCATATATAGTTTCTTATAGCTCTGTGTTTACCTGCCACATACCTTCGAAAGGCAGCTTTTGACATCACCATTACAAACACCATTCAATTTGTCCTCTTTCTCAACTTTGTATAAATTTATATTTGAAGTTCTTATACCAGTATTATCTATAATTCTGGCCCACAGATCAACAAACATTTCTTCTATGTTTGAGTTTTTTTTTGTTATTCATTTTAGTAATAGTAGTAGTAGTTTTTCATAGTTTCGAGTTTCTCTAAATTATTTATTATTACCTCTGATTTTTTAATTTTTACTTGTGTTTATAGCTGTTTAGGGCAAAGAACCTTTTAAAAGTCAAAATTTGGCTTTCAATCATGCCACAAGTTTAATTTTTAAGAATGAATTGGAAACAGTAAACAAGTGTTATAGGTTTTAATTCTCTCTATTCATGATATTTTTATCTTTCATCTTGATTAACATTGTTGCAGAATTATTTCATCCCATGAAATCATCATTCATCATATGAAAATTTTGAATTTCTGAAGTTTCTTCTCTTTCAGAAATATTGCTAGACTGGAAGGCAGATGTGAGTGCTATTGATAATGAAGGTGCTACAGCATTGCATCATGCTTGTATGCAGTGCAATTCAGAGTGTGCTCTACTATTATTAGATCGTATTGGGGAAGACTTGAGAAAAACAGCCCATATAGTGAATATTCAGAATTGTAGAGGACAAACGTGAGTAAATCCTATATTAAGTGATTTGTAATTGGTATTTTTTTTCTATATATTCTTGATAAGAATTCCTTAAAGTGTGGATGAACTATGCTTGGTCTTACTAGTTACTATTTAATGGCTCCCAGATAACCAAGTGGGCAACACGTTTGACTTCGGTGAAAGCGATCCCGGGTTCGAATCCCAGTTGGGCCCCACGTGCAAAATGACCTAAGCTGTCGAAGCACTTTTAACAATACTACTACTAATTAATTTAATTCTTTTACCTTTAGAAAACTTAAACTTTTAGACTATTTCTGACAATTGTGTCATAATATACTTGGATTTTTATGAACTTCTTGTGAAGCTCCATAGATATCTTTTAAAATATTTGTTACCAGTTTTTCAGTCATTCCATGAATATCAACTCTAATGACATGATGGTCATTTTGAGAATTTGTAAGATCTGTTTAAGAATGCAAATAGTTTTTAATTATCTTAATGTAATTAATGTTACATAGTTTAAATTATATTCAAATTATATTGTTTCCTGGCTCATATTCCAAAAAGTGTTACCTGAACATGACCTGGCTCTTATGTGCCATAGAAATGTTGATCTCACTAGGAAATTGAATCTCACTTGCATTACAAAAAGTTGAGTTTTGCAGTCGAAATTTCAATTTAAAAGGAACCCATGGAAACGTCAAAAGAGAACATTTTTAGTTCTGCATTCAAACTTGACTCAGTTAACCTGTAATTTAAAGTGTCTGTTATCTGATGAAAAATTTCCAGCTGCAATTAAAACGAGTTTATTGCAAAATTGTTTATTAAAATGTGCCATTGTTGATGACATATTTATTTCAAATTAAATTTTAATTTCTTAAAATTAAAACTCTTAAATTCTTAAAAATTACAAAAATGAAAATTTATCAAAAAAGGTTCATAGTACATCTTGTTAGCCAGCTAATTTCATTAATGTAAAACTCTTATCTCGCTTACCTACTGCAGATCTTATCAAACCTTTTAAAATCTTCTAACTACATCATTGAATTAATTCAATCTATATGATTTAATTAGTTTGATCTACATCTATCCACATAATATCCTTTTTCAGCCATCTTTTGGCCTGTGGAAGGTGTTGTAACTACTGATAAACTCATATATTTTGTATATTAATATTTGACTTGGTTTGCTGAAATAAAGGAGTTTGAATATGTCTTGCATCTTTATCTTATTCTATCTTCATTGTTTGATGCAGAATTAGCCATAAATAAGTAGTGCATTCTCTTTCATTTTATTCTTATCTCTGGTTTATTCAAGCAAAAACATCATTAGTGTTAGGATTAAGAATTATTTATAATTTGTTATGTATTAATAGTCAATATTCTTTGTTGGCAGAATTTGAAAAATAGTGCTATTTTCCATTAATGCCTGTGGTATATTATTTGTATAATTAAAGGTTTTTTGTATAAGATTGTATATTCTATGCAGGCCTTTACATTTGAGTGCCCGAAATGGATTAGTTGATGTAACTCGTCGCATGTTAGCTAGAGGCTCTTCAATACTAGTGACAGATAATTATGGTCTGACACCGGCATTGGCTTGTGCTCCAAATAGCAGAGTAGCTCACTGTCTGGCCCTCATCCTTTCGTCAGCTGGACCATTTACTGGAATAGATCACCCTCAAGCAAGCTCAGAAAATGAGCAGGAGAACTTTGAATCAGGTAAACTATTTTATAAGAGATAGTAATATCCTATTAACATATGAAGTTAGTTCATCCAGCCTTAATTTTCCTTGCTAATCTATCAAATAAATTATTTCTCATTGTCTTAAAATATTATAAGCTTAAGAAATACCCATTTTCTCATTGAAAACTCTTCCTCTTAAAATTCAATAATATTTCTAACAGTAGACCAAGAAGCAAGTGGCTTTCATCCGATGTACTCTTAAAAATTCATTTATAGTATAGTTATGAGAGCTGTATGATAAGTACCTGTGTTAAAAACGAAAATGCATTTTTTAAAACTTCTTTTAAATTTATTTTTCAATATAGTCTCCTATCAACCCAATACATTTAGTTCAGCGATATTCTAACTTTTTCAAGCCATCCAAAAAATACGTTTTGTCCAACTCTGCAAAATAGGCCTCTGTTGTGGTGATGACTTCCTTGATTGACATGAATCACTTTCCCTCTAGCCATTTTTTCATGTTTGAAAACAAAACGAAATTGCATGGGGACAAATCTGGAGAATAGGGTGGATGAGGTAGCAATTCGTATCAGGATTCGACCAGTTTTGCTGTGGCGATTGCAGATGAGAGATGGTGCGTTGTTATGATGGAAGAGCACTTTTGTCTTCACCAAATGGGGCCATTTTTTCCTCAATTCAGCATCGAATCCGTCCAATAAATCAGCATAGTACTGCCCCATGATTGTCCTTCCCTTCTCCAAATAGTCAGAGAAGATGATGCCTCATGAATCCCAAAAACTGTGGCCATGACTTTTCTGACCAATGGAACCGTTTTTGCCTTCTTTGGAACAGGTTTGCCTGGTGAAATCCACTGTTTTGACTGTTCTTTCATTTCTGGAATGTAGTAATGGATCCATGTTTTGTCAACAGTCACGAAACGCCGTAGAAACTCTTTCAGATTGTGCTGAAACATGTCCAAACAGTGTTCTGAAGTTGTCATGCGATTCAGTTTTTGCTCCACTGTGAGCAAACATGGCACCCATCTCGACGATAGCTTTCTCATGCCCAATTTTTCATGTAGGATACTTTGTATGCATTCAATCGAGATGTTTACAATGTCAGCAATCTCTCTGATCTTCACATGGCGATCTGCTTGCACGATATCATGGACTTTGTTAACCATATCCTCCGTATTCACCTCAATCGGATGGCCTGGGTGCTCTTCATCAAAAACGGATGTTCGGCCATGCTTGAATTCATTAAACTAATATCTGATAGTTGTCATCGAAGGTGCATGGTCCTTATAAACAGCATGCAACTTAACCTTGATTTCCTCACACATCTTCCCATTCAAAAAAAGTAATCGAATAACTGATCGATGTTGTTCTTTCTCCATGGTGGCAAGCAAACACGAACTTGACTACTTTCAACAGCTATCAAAACAAAACTACTCAATTAATCTATCTGAAATTTTGACAGTCATATATCTAAAGATGTCGTTAAGGTATGGCATACACAGTTTGTGTCAGTGGTGCCATTAGTAGCTAAACACTGGTACTTATCATACAGCCCTCGTATTCTCTAATATTTACAGCATTGATGACTTGTTTTTTATGGCTCTTTGAAAATAAGTTAGTTGTGTCATTTGTGACACCATTCATCACTTGCTAATTAGTCAATTATTTGAGGTAGAAGGATAACATTAGGAAATGGGTGAATGAGCACCAGGAAGAAGTATTCAGCCATTGAATTATAATCCTGTGTCTGTGCATGTATTCTCTATACGTGCTTCCTTCCTTATGTCCCATGGTTGGAATTTCTTTCTCCAATAAATTGCTTGTATGAATCAGTGAGAGAACTCTTTACGCTAATAAAGTGATAACTTTAAGTTACTTTCTTATGGAAAGAAATGATAGCCAGATCCATGGTGTGCTATTGGTGCAAGGGGTGCATCGCATATGGGTGTCGGCATCTAAGCAACAGAAGCGCAGCCAACCATTATTGTTATTACAACAATATTTTCTGGTACTTACTATTTTCAGGTTTTGAAATATATGTTTACTAGAGATTTGATTAGAGTCTTTCCTAATTTGCGAATAGCTTTGTATGTTTTATTGATGGAGACTGTTGTTGCTAAGATACCAGGACGGATCATATTTCTCCCATAAGGTTGCGATGGGTGAAATGTGATTACTATATGACGTAGGCAGATTGTTAATTTTCCTTTGTTTGCGGCGGACTACACGATGTAGTCGCGTATTTTTAATTTGGTGCACTTTCTGAAATGAATTATACTTTCTGAATGAAACTATAAGAATATTCAAATGCATAGATAAGATGTAATAGACAAAGATATGAAGTAAAATGGCCACTGAATCTAAGCCAGGCCGCTTCCTCTTTTCTGTGGGAATAACTTTGAGGTCAACCGCTAGACTTATTTAAACAGTCGACTTATACATAGGTGACCTCAACATGGTATGAGGAAAGCGATCTTTAGCATACGTATAGGCATTGCAAAAAATTATAAGTGCCCTTGCTTTCTACTCTTGGTAGCACAAAATGCTTTTTAATTACAATTCCTAGGGAAATTGGGAATAAGTAATCCGAGATGCTCAATCTTTCATTGGCAATCTGAATGTTTACTTACAGCCCATGTGGATTTTGACAGCTTCTTAGTTATTGTTATATGTTTAAGGGCTGTCAGGATATTAAAATTCTATTTTAGGTAAATCTATCAGGTAAAATAGCACAGGTTTGAAACATCTTCAACTTTTGAAACAACGTGGATGCTTTCTTAGGTGTTCTAATACCCCTCTCTCGATTTTATAGAAATTTCATCACAAAAGGCTTGAAGTTGGGACCCCAGAGTATCACCGTGTAACTGTGGTAGCCTTCATATTCAATTTACTAATTGGGAAATAGTTTTGGTAGATAAGTGCCAACTAATCACTCTATAGCTTGCAAAATGCAAGCAACTTTTACTCTTGTATGTGTATATATTTGTATACACACATACACAGGATTTGGCAGAAAATTGTGATACACAATTAAGATTGTGTCTGTTCTGTTGCCCTCTTTATTGTCTTCTCTTTTATTGTATAATTTTAATTTTCTATCTTTACATAGAAAATGGGTAAGGGTGATCTAGCACAAGATGGTGCACACCCAAGAAAAATCCCAAGGAGCAATGGACTTGAAAAAAGGATTGGACAGGGAATCGAACCCGGGTCTCCCTGTTGCTGGTCGGGTAGCTCAACAGACAGAGCACCTGACCGGCAATTGGGAGACAGGTTTGATTCCCTGTCCTATCCTTTTTTCAAGTCCATTGCTCCTTGGGATTTTTTTTGGGTGTGCACCATCTTGTGCTAAATCACCCTTACCCGTTTTCTGTGTTTATTGACCTGAAGGGGGTTTCCTTTCCATCACTTTGTGTGGCTGATGCTTCCATTAAGCCATGACAGTGACATGCTACCATGTGGACAAATTCGCAATGTCCTTTGCCACAAAGTGTCCCGAATGGCTTGGGGAAATGTTCTGCCGGGATAGCTCAACGGACAGAGCACCCGACTAGCAATTGGGAGACCCTGTTTGATTCCTGGTCCCATCAGTCTTTTTTCAAGTCCATTCTTCCTTGGGATTTCTATCTTTATTTGAGAGTTTATGTTTGTTGAAGATAAAAATGTGTCCTTTACTCAAAAATTGTTAACGATTTGTAAAAAGTGGAACTTTTAGTTAACAAAATTATAAAATGTAATATTCTCTGTTTGCTTGACTGTAGATTTAAGAAGACATGCTACCTTTCTCAGTCACCTAGTCCAACTGCAGAAGCTTCTCAGAATGAAAAGCAATACATCTGGAAGTATGTCAGGAGATCTTCAACAAGGATTTGATAGCAATAATTCTGATGCATACTATACTGATGAGTGTGTTTGTAGTCCATGTTCACCAGCTGAGGATGAGGATGTTATGCAGGGTAAAAATGGTGCAGGAGACTCCTCTAATCTTTCCAGGCATAGTTCAGATTCTGATTTCTACTGAGAATTGAAGACTGTTGTAATCCTTGAAAGCTGTTAAAAGCATTACTCCATTGTCTATTGCATAAATCGAGTGGTTTATTGCTAGGTCTGTAGCTCAATATAAAGTGTAACATTCCTCCATTAGAATGTCTGCAAATAATATTGCCATGGTTGTATGGCTGGATGAATGCAGTGAGATTGTTTAATTTTAGGTGAGCACCTCAAGTCTAATAAATTTGAAGGACCTTACTCTCTCTATTAGCAAGACCTCTTAATTGAAGCCATTGAGTAGTTCATACAATATGTTATGATTATATCTTTACTTTCTTTTTTCATGATCTCTTTCCTCTAAAATTATAACCTGAAGCATGATCAATTTTGGGAAACTTTTTAAAAAATGAAGAATTCCTTCAGGAAGAAGAACTTATGCACATCCTTTCACAAAGCTCATATATGGTTTTACAAGCATGATTTTAAATTACTGAAAAAAGTCATATTTGTAGTTATAATTAAATATAAGACATTCTTTGCAAAATACGGTCCTTATATATACTTTTGTAAGACTTTATACTGCTTAAGTATATGGAAGTTTATTCTACAAATAGTTTATTTTTTATGAGAATTTTCAAAACCTTTTGATAGATAGCAAATTGTTCTTTTATGTGCTCTCATTATTCATTCATCATAGACAAGGTCTAAGTTTATTTTTTTAATGGAAATACCTCAGCTAGCATCTAATTACAGCATTTTAGTGAAAGTATTAAAAATTGGTGCTTATGAAAACATAT
The DNA here is from genome assembly GCA_000376725.2 of Ladona fulva. NCBI lineage: Eukaryota > Metazoa > Arthropoda > Insecta > Odonata > Libellulidae > Ladona > Ladona fulva. The sequence goes on from KZ308731.1 coordinate 2,052,735, forward strand.
TAATGCCTTAATCTACATTAGTACCCTGCAAGCCGCCTTTCGGCGTGTGGCAGGGGAATTAATGCTTCTTGTTACTTAATCTGGTCATATAAACTACACCAACTTCCCTCCATAGATAGACAATTTTAATCAGTTTGCAATTTTTTGTTGTCTCAACAAATATTTGGTGCTAATTATCTTCTTTGCTGAATTTGTATTCCTTTAATATGTTACATTAATACTACTGTTGTCTACCATAAGATCTAGTCCTTGCTTACCTCTAAATCTTCCTTTGACTTAAACTTTATTTTGAGCTATCCATAAATGGTCATATTTATTTTGGCATCTACAATTCACCAACATTCTTTCAAGTGGAATTTTATGTAAGATTTCAGAACAACATGTTTTCATTGATTAAGTGCAAGTAATATCCATTTTATATTTAAAAAGGTTCACTTTCAGGTATCTTGTAGTTGCAGAAATACAGACAATACAACTTCTACAGACCTATAATTCATCTTTACATCCCAATCTCATTCATTCCATCTGATATTTTGTATTTTTGTGTATTCGTGTTAGTTAATTTTGCATATAATCTAAAACACGTCATTTGTCCACTGTTTCTTGCAAGATAAGATATTATGTTATTTTGCGTATTCCTGAGATTTTCATTTGTGGAAGAAAATGCCTCGGGGAAATTATATTGCAATATAATCACCTTTAATATGTTACTAATGAATTTTAAGGACGTTTACTTAAGTAGTTATGTTAATGTGGCAATGCTGCTGTGCTCCCAGGAAATTGTGCCACATTTGATAAGAGAACTTGATACCAAAATAATCCTTCCAATGTAGAGGATTAATGAGTAATTGGAGTTAGTTTGAGTTTGTAATTACTTCTGTCTTAATGAATATTTTATTAACATCATGTGCTTATTCATTCTCTGAATTTCATCTGGAGAATGTGTTGCTGCAACAAATCGGCCATGTCAATGCACAGAACAAATGTTAAGTTCTGTCATAATTACTGTGATATTAAAATATCATTTTGTAAATAAATATAAAGTGTGTGAATGTAGTAACGTGTATGATGATATGACTACACTGTGTTAGAAAACCACACCAATGTGATATTGTAACTTTTATGGCATGTCAAATTTTAAATTGTTAGTGTCATTGATGTGCTTGAATACTTGACACTGACCATTCCTTAATTTTTCTCCTTGTAGGAGAAAATCTTAATAGATGTACTGCCTAACAAGGGACTTCAAATTTAACGGCAAATATAATGTAATTATCAAGTAAATGCTTTTTTATTGATGCATGCATTTTATTTAACATTTCAGGCTTAAAATAGCCTATTTGTACAATGTAAATTAATACTACAAATTCTGTACATAATTAAATTCGGTCGAAAACCCCGATAGCTCCGAAAACTAAACTGCAAACATTTAATCACCCTGGATGCTCTCCAACTTCTCTCCAAGTTCTCTAGAGTATCGGTAGTATTTCGGGTATGCTGGCAAGTAATAGTAAGCCTTGTAGTCACCTCGTTCTGCCATCTTAGCTTTAACCTCTTTTTCCAGTTTCCTTAATATAAAAGAAGCACGTATATTTAACTTGCTTTACATTTAATAGCTAAATCGACAAAATTGTCGAAATATTTACCTAAGTTTCATTCTTTCCGCTTCCTCGTAAACCATGTGTAACATTTTTTCATATTCTTGTTGCGGGCTTTGGAGTATGTATCGAGCAATAAAACGAGTGATGGGGTGCTGAAAATAAAATAATTCGTTAAATGTTCATCCTTTTGCATATTTAAGGAAATCATAAAAGTGCATCCTTTAACGCATAAAACAGGTCAACACGAACTAATGAAATGCGTGACAGCAAGAGAAGGCAACTCACTCTGTAATATTCCCAATGCTTAGGAACATATCCTTCCGGAATTTCAGTCAGCTGGGCTGGACCAATAAATATGTTAGCGTAAAGAATCACCGCAGTCATCGGTATGACACCAAGTAGCACATAGTAATGGAGAATATCCTTGAATCTATGCCACTGCCAACGAGAAGGTACTATATCCATAACGCGATGACCACCTCCCGACATATTCGCTCGCTGAACTGGAAAAAACAGTACATATAGTCAGAGAAGGTACACCAATACCAAAAATAAATAATTGTAAACGTCAACCTATGTTTTTTTCGTAAAATTAATCATGAATACCGATCGGCGCATTTTTGACTGGGTTAACGCAACTCTTAGCTTGTTTAAAATTGCTCAGGAGGGAAGAAAGAGGCCTGAGAGACCTCAACGAGCTCCACACGGCCATTTCAATCGACAAATGCCTACGATTATTCGATACGATTGTCATGCGAAGTCTCTTTGGTGGGGAGCCAAAAGGTGGCGGGATTTCAGATTTCAGCATTCATTTTAATTCAGTGTTTACCGTGTTTACGAAAGCTCGTGTTTGTGTTTTTCAGTTGAACAGTATGAGACGTTAGTTGGCTTTTATGCATGAAATGTCACTCTCAGATTCGTCTTGCACTACTTTAAGAGTTCAATTTCTGCAATCAAGAGGTTTTTGAAATTGTTGTTATTCAATGTTGGAATAATATGAGAAAATAAGATATACTTAAAAACGCTTAAGCATGTCTGAGGAAAAAGATAAAGATTCTAATGTACAAGAATTTAAGTTAGACCCTGATACGGAACTTAGATTTGAAGTAGAGTCCAAAAATGAAAAGGTTTCCTTGGAGGTGGGTATTCTAAATTTTTAATCTCGGAACTGACGGTATTATTTAATTCCTCTGAATTAAATTGGCCTTTAATTTGAAGCTGAAAAGTGGTATGGCAGAAGTGTTTGGAACGGAATTAGTCAAAGGCAAGGCTTACATCTTCACGTTTGGTGCCAAAATCGCTGTCTTCACGTGGCAAGGCTGTACTGTTGAACTTAAAGGAAAAACTGATGTTGTATATATAGCCAAAGAAACACCCATGGTAAGTTTTGTGCCTAAGGAATGAACATAGCTCAAGTTTTAAAATTAAGGTCTTATCGCTTACTTAGCATTTTTTCGGTGACGGGGACCTATGTAATTTATTGGGGGGGGGGGGTGTTATGATAATCTTACCGTCGCTATCGGTCACTCACCATTCAGAAAACCCACACTCTGATATAGAGTTTTGCGGGTAACGTTTTAATTGCTATCTTACTATCCATCTAGAATCAGAAAGATGGGTCAATTGCTCTGTCTTTGGTTGTTAAAAACCGTAGATGAATATAAATCCATGAAGAATTTTGTTTTGAAGATTATTATTTTTAATAGATTACATCCTTGAAATAACTTGGTTCTTTTTCCAGTCTATTTGATATTTTATTTCCGTTATTGATTGACTTGTAGATTCAATTTCACATTAATTAATTATACATTATAAAATTAATTTCTATAAAAGAATATTTGTTAAGATCTAACTTCTCTAGCTTCTTCTCTAACTTAAGAACTATCTATCTAATTTGTTTTAACTACAATGTTTTTACTACCTTAGGATAGTGTGATTTGGCAGAAACAGGATTTGATATGTTTTTTTTTATGTAAATGTATTCAGACATTTAAAAAGTATTTACTGAGTGATATCTTGAGGCTCTTTAAACCATTGTCTCAAAAACGGATGAAGTGAGGATGAAAATGAGCAGAGCAAAATCTAATGGGTTGGAGCTGAAAATCAATTGTTTTACTGTATATATTAGGGCTTGTACATAAATAAGCTTTTCTGCAAAATATAAATATCTGTTAGTTTAAGGCATTTTCATAGAAATTTAAAGAAACATTATTTATCATTGATATCATCAGTCTTGTGTCAAAATGAATATCACAGTACTAAATTCTTGATGCTGGGTGTGTCTTACAGAGAAATTGATAAATTTTCCTTTTTTGCATGACTGGTTTTTTCATTTTATTTAATTTTGTACTTATCTCAAGTAAATTAAATACGAGTTAAATCAAAGGTGTCATACTTCTTTCTGTCATGGCAAAATGCCTAAGCTGAAGTATGGTTGCTGATTTTTTTTTGCATTTTTGAGTAGAGAAGATCTCTTTTTATGTCCTAAAAAAATAAATAATAAAATGTATCCTGGATTTCCATCAACTTGTATTGATTATGTATTATATTTTACAGGTCATGTATCTTAATGCACATGCTGCTATGGAGCAATTGAGACGTAAGGCGGAAAGTGAAGGTGGACGTGGTCCAATTGCTATGGTTGTTGGTCCCACAGATGTGGGGAAGTCAACAGTTTGCAGATTACTCCTAAATTATGCAGTTAGAATGGGACGCAGGCCAGTATTTGTTGACCTTGATGTTGGTCAAGGACAAATATCCATACCAGGAACTATTGGTTTGTTTTGTTCCCTAATAATTTAATAGGATTGCATTCCATTGCTAGAAATCAAAATTTTACAGCTGAAAATAAGAGTCCTTATTCAACATATTTTTCTTGAATACAGGTGCACTGTTAGTGGAAAGGCCTGCCACTGTAGAGGAAGGGTTTTCTCAGCAAGCTCCATTGGTTTACCATTATGGTCACAAATCTCCTGGGAATAACCCAGCCCTGTACAACATGTTAGTCTCGAGGCTTGCAGAAGTAATTCAGGAAAGAATGGGTGCTAATCGAAAAGGTAATTTTTGGGTTGGGAAAATGTGGGAATGAAATAACTGTCCCTCTCCCTTGATGTAAGTTTATGGGTTCACTGCAATTTCTTGCCAACCCAGTTTTCAGCGTTTGGATTTTGCTGTGATTCTTTATAACTAGTTTGGAGTAGTAAGCATTTGAATATGTGTGGCTTTAGATTCTCATTTTATTGTCTATTTCCCAATCAACAACATTGACATTTTTAAATTCTACAGTAATCTATCTCTTGCTACATAAAAGTTAGACATTTTAAGGTTAGGTGATTTCAAGAATAAAATCCAAGCAATGAGCTGAGGGTTACTGTTCTTGCCAAATTTCCATTAAGATCTGCTAAGTTACCCTTTTACGAGGGTCATTTAGAAAGTATTGCACCACATTTTTTGCTCAAAAACTATTTACTCTTCAAAAATTAAATCTACATGTATGAAAGAATGATCTGTCACAGGAATACTCTGCAAGTCACCATAAGTGTGGCAAGGCATGAAATTTTTTTTCCACTTATTCTCCTTAAAATTCTATTGCCTTCCTCCAGTGATACACTAGGACAATTATGCCCTGTCAGTACCAGTCCTCACTCTTGTTATGGAGCCATGTTTTACTTTTAACTGCCTTCTGATTCATTCACTCTCCATGCCCAGCAACTAACTAGCAACACAGCACTCCTATCGACTGAGGATGTTCCATAGACTTTGCAGAAATGTTTGTGAATATTCCCTACTGTTCCTTCCTCTATGCACAGAAATTCAATCACATCATATTGTCTGTAATTTTTATCATGCTAGGCTCTGCTTTGAAAGCAGAAAGCATATGGCTATGCTATCCACAGGAGAACACTGAAGATATACACATACATGCAAGATAAATAAAAAAATCCAAACCTACAATTTCGAATTACTAAAATTGGTTTTGGCTGGAAGAAAATGTAGGACTTCAATTTTTGACCAATCTCTGTATCTTCTTTTCTGAAGGTCTAAATACCTTTATACTTCCCCATTGAGATCTTCTTTCAGAATTAGTGAGTACATCGTAGGAAGCACAGGGACCCATTGTAGTTTTTAGCTTCCTTTTGAGATTTCAGATTGCAAAATCCTTTTACTAATCATTTTCCGAACTTTTTCTATCATTTTTACTGCAATTAGGACATGAAGAATACTATGTCTTTAAAGATTAAATGTCCTTCACAGTATATTATTTCTGCTGATGTTCTTTTTAATGCTTGAGTCCACATTCTTAATTTATTAGTATATTTCTGCTTTCTTATCAACTCCCTCAAGACATTTTTGGAAAGGGTTTAAATAAAGGGTTGATTCTCAATTTGGAAAAGGTCTCCAGGTAGATGATAAGAGTGTGGAAATAATACACGTTTCATGAGTGATACAATAAAAACCATAACCATAATCTGACCATAAAAAATACTCTTAACATGAGCATCTTCAAGAAAAAAATTTTTATGGATAGTGTCTCAGAACAAACTTTTCACTTTCAGGAGATTCCATTGCAGATTGTTTTCTCCAATAATCTTGACAAGCAGGTTCTAACTAGATATTGCAATCCTGGAGGGATTTTTCAATCCTGGGATTACGGGATTGTGATAACCTCAATCCCAGGATTGATGGGAAATAATATATTTTGGTAAAATACAAAACCTCATTATTTATGAACATTAATTTTATATCGAGCATCATATGCAGTTATGGATCAGAATCATATATACAGAAACTAAGTAATATTAATGAAAATAATTTTTTTCAAAAGGTAAAACCGAAATAAAACATCATATTTGGAAAACCTCAAGGAAAATTTAATAACAGTTATTGTAGCATCTTAAACTGGACACAATTTTCTTCATTTACAAAAATAAACTACCTCTAAATTAAGTTTCCTCTGAAAGTAAACATTCACAATTTTTAAAAAATGCCCTTAAAAAGAAGTGTGTCTAACATTGCGTCTCTCATTCTCGTTCTATACTTATTGCACAGCATCCCTGCTGATGAAAAAGCCCTTTCTGATTCTTGTGGGAAGAATAGTTAGCAACTGCTCGTAAAGAAACTGCAGATTTTCTCCTCTCTGTCCACTCTTATGGAAATCCTTCAGCTTGCATGCTATTGATAATTCTAGATCATTTGAATTATATTGAATAATTCAAATGATCAATATTTAAAAGTTTTTTTCTGATTATTTGTGAGCCTTTGCACCTACAAACGAATCATCTCTGTTTGTTTCATCACTCGAGGAAAAGGCTTGATTATCCCATTCTGTGAATTCCATTTCTTTTTCTTCGTCATATTCATTCTTCTTTACGTCTATTACAAGCCCAGATTCATATAAAACATTAATTACTGCCAGTTGGACACTATGAGCAAAACAAAGTTGACGATTTGCAGGAGTTAACCTACCAATTTTTGCCATTACACTTGCACTATCAGTGGTAATTGAAAAAATGTTCTAAAGAATTTTCATACTCTTCCAATTTCTTTTTCAATAGATCAATGCACACTTCTGCATGATTTTTTGTAAAAAGTCCCAAGTTCCAGAATTTTTTGTCTTTCTCAGAAGAATGAATATTAATATATCTCCTGTTGCATAGCGATGTCCACTTGTCAAAAGTTAAACAATATTTTTTTAAATTATCACTCTTTCTTAATACTGTCAATCACTAAGTTTTTGATATACGCATTGTAGCCAAATCTTAAGTCCCTTATAGTATTAAGAGATGTGGGGATATCATCAAAACCCCTGCATTTCAGCGCTTCACGTAAATTGGGTGATGTATGGAAAACGCTGAATGGGAAACCATCTCGAGCAGTCACTCTAGCAAGTACAGCAGCTAAGGAGTTGTCGGTCACACGGAAAAAAATCTGTTATCTTCTCTTGAGGCTTGAGCACACCTTCATTTTCTTGATTTTAGTCTTAGGATGCTCGTCATTTTCACTGTTATTTTCTCTGAGTTCACTTCGTTTTGCTACGTTCCACATTCTACTAATTGCTACATACATCTTATAAAATAATATTACTTATAATAACCTGAGTTCAGGTGTACATGGAGTCTTTTTGTTGAACCACCTACTGTTTTTAATATTTTTCTACATAGTTTACATTTTCATGATTCACCCCAGACTTCTCTTAAAAAATGCTGCAAAACTGAGTTAATATTTTGAGTGCCAGTTATCCATTCTACATCATTTCTACTGCCTTCCAAGTCATTTGTTGCCATTATAATATGGGCTGGCTGTATGAAATAAATTCTAATTTTAAGACTAGAAATTTGAATAAATAGACTGCAATTTTTACTCACAGAAAGTACTGCTTCTTCTTGTTGGCCCCATATCGTAGTAGTAGTATCGTTAAAAGTGCTTCGACAGCTGAGGTCATTTCGCACGTAGGCCCCCACTGGGAATCAAACCCGTGACCGCTTTCACTGAAGTTGAACGCGTTGCCCACTTGGCTATCGGGAGCCCTGGCCCCCTATCTTTGAGGGGGTGGCTTTCCATCCATGCTGGATTCTAAGGGCCGAATTTTTAGACGACTCTCGAGTGGCCACTAACACTCAATACGTCACAAATCAACACTTGAGTGCTCGCGCCGAATTTTTAGTCGCAGAATGAGTGCTATATGCACTCGCCTTATGAGTTTCGTTGTATGTACACTCGGAGTGCTCATAGATCGTTTTGTAAACAAGCAAGATGGCGGAAAATCTGGAGAGAAGTTGCCGTCTAAGGATTTTATTATCACATTTAAAGTTTAATACGCAGATTTTTTCTTCAAAATTGGTACGGTCATTCTAATTAGACTGGCGTGTTTTCGTTAAGATACTACTCACAGCGTGCTGAGCCATTAATGTTATTATTTGGTTTTGTGATATATTTGATGTTAAGGAGATACCTTTTTCAACTCATCTAAAACTGCTTCAGATATGGATACTTCTGAATTATCATCGACATTAGTAAGAATAGGTTAAGAAAGCGTAGGACGTTTTTGAAGACGATTTTAGTGAAATTATTGATTATGCCATGGAAAAGCGTACCTTAACATACACAGATTTTACATCAGGAACTTCCTCTAAGAAGTTCCTCCAGCATTACAGGAATAATGAGGAAATTATTAGAGAAGAGTTATTTCCGATGATAAATGGCAATGTAGTTAATAATCGTGGACACCCGGTGCCACAACTACTAAATCTACTGGTATAGTAAAAAAATTTTGGTATTGTTTTCCATTAGGTAAATTAAGTTACAATTTTCAGATTAAGAATTGATAAAGAAAAGTCTGTCGTTGCTGGGAATCGAACTACGGTCATCCACTTTCCATAAGGGAGAAAAAACACTTTTTCATTTCTTCGTCTAAAATGAAGCATGTGAATCATGCGCTCTACATCACTTATCTACAAATTTTCACATCTTAATTCTATTCGGTGATTTTACGGCTATATACGCACATATATTTTCCCAACTTTCCTAACGTTTTCTAAGGTAATTTTATAGTAAATTGCGTTTCCTAACATTAGCACAGAACTCGAGAATGCTCTTTTGTGTTATGATTACGTATTTGCTAGGAAAATCGTTTCAGTTTAATATAAACACATAAAAACTTGAATAATTCTATTAGATGCACCATTGATAATACTTGAAAATGCCACTTACTTTATTCACGCGGCCATGGCCATTAAATTTATTTCTTATCTTCATCCAGCTTTTAATTTAGCCGAAGTTGAAACAGTATCCTTTTCTTACTTTCCAAAATTGTATTGTGTTCTGCAAATAGATTTCTCAGTAAATCTTCCTCGGCCGCAGTGAAACTGTCGAAAGACATCTCCACAATGCTTGTATTCCGCAAATAGGAGTAAATACCTTAAATTGGTACTTAATAAATTGTAGTCACATTGAAAGTAATTAGATTACATAATCGGCTTCCACTTATAATTGATCATTTGAAATTAATTACTTTTCGTGAAACGGAATCAGTATTCAATAATTAAATTACATTCTCAGTAATAAGTACGTTGTAATCAATTAAGTCATAAACCTCTAATTATATTTATATTAATGGCATGGAGTACAATAGTGAGAAAATGCTGAAAGGGATACTTAATAAGAAAAGGCGAGCTTGTTTATTGGCTACATTGAATAAAAATTCCTATATGTGGGGGATTAATTTTACGTGTTTCATTCCTAATTTTACAACAACAAGTTAAATTTTCTATCTCTAACCTTTTACTTTGCATGAAATGGCAATATGGCATAAAAATGGCTTTATATGGCAAATTATTCGGTTACAAGTAACAACAGCTGCGTAGAACAATAAAGTCTACCTGTTTAAAAGAGAAAAACACAACCTAATCCTAGCAGTGAGATGAATTTCCCGCGTATGAGACGTCACCAGTACTCTCTATAAGTCATGGAGGTTACACTCGGTTGAGCCGAGTGGAGTTCTTTACTATAATACGGCAACACTCAACTGAGTGCAACTTCGCTCAACGGAGTGGCGATTCTGCACTTGCTCGAGTGGTGACTAAAAATTCGGCCCTAAGTCTCTTCTCTCTATCCTTCTTCTCTTTACTTGATGTGGCCCATGTCGCAGAATGCAATATATTTGTGAATTGGTATTAATTGTTTAAAAAACTGAATTAAGTCGAGTTATTAAATGACATTACTCAATTAACCATTGTTGTTATTTCTTTTAATTGTTGACATATTATACAATCAGATAAAATGTATTACTCAATGAATTCAGACTGTTTCTGTACTTTCTTTTACCCACATTCCAACTTAATCATTACAGCCATCTGTTAGCATAAGGCTAAAATATCAATCCCAAAATTTGTATATACTCAATCTTGGGATTGCAATCCCTAGTTCTTAAATTTCATCTTATGCCATCTCTCTTCTAATCTGTTCCTAGACATTCAGAGATACTGATTGAGCTACATATTTACCGAAAGCTTTACTCTGTCTTCTCCCCACCCCCTCCAAGCTTTCCAGTCACATTGTTGTCTCAGATCCTTAGCCCAAGAGGTCCCTCTTTCTGCCACACCATGCAACACAAAGTGTTGTGATACATATGTCCAGCGGTGTAAATAAGATCAGTATTTGTGTGTGTATTATTCTTTTATGTAAATGTATTTGTACTATAATTTACTCCAACTTCTTAGCTTTTAATGTTTTTCTTTTCAGATCTCAAAGAAATACTTTCCTTAAAATTTCAGTACTACTACTTGTGGGTTTTGCAGGTTTTAGTCACTTCTTGCTATTTTTTTCTTGTGTAGTATTTTTTCCTTATGTCTATTTATTTCTGAACTTAAATTGACAATATTTTTGGTAGAAGAGGAGATTCATCAACTTCAATCTAATCCAAATGAAGGAGTCGTCAAATCTAATCTATTATTTTAAAATCATTGATTTTTATGAGTTTTCCAGAATGGTATATTCATGCAATCATACATTACAAAGTGCACAGTTTTTACCAGGTGCACATTATCTATGCATCTTCATGATAACTCAAAGGTGGAGGATGTGAGGTATACATCAGACTTTGGGAATCAATGAGAAATACCGTACTTATTATTAAGATTACTTTTTATTGTAACTTGATTATTTTTAATACATAATTTGATTGCAGTATTCAGGTGCAGCTGTAATACCTTCCTCTGTAATTAACTTCACCAATACCAATAAGCCTACTTAATACCAATCAAGCATTAGGCCTTATATGCTTGATTGAAATTCATAGCATTTGGGAGAGAATAGAATATTCCTATATAAAAATGATAAATTTTGCATTTTTAAAAACCCTCAGCAAGTCTAAACCTAACTTAGTATTACATATATGTGATATATTTAAATAATTAAAATGTTTCAAGTGATTGGTTTTTAAGAAGCTACTAAATGAATATCGAAATAAGGGATATCATCCAGTGATTGATTGGTACATCATAATAGACACAGGTCAGTTTTGTTGAAAGGAATGTGAAATGTTACTTAAAGTGGAATTGCAATTTCGTCAAATGCTAGAATCTACTAAATGTTAGGATCATTATTTATTGTACTTTATCTGTAAAGGTTGTATTGTTGCTTTTCATAATATGTTTACTTACTCTGCTACTTTTAGCAAATGCCTCGGGAGTAGTCATCAACACCTGTGGATGGGTTAAAGGAGATGGCTATCGGCAGTTAACTCACGTTGCTCAAGCATTTGAAGTGGATGTCATTCTAGTCTTAGACCAGGAGCGCTTGTTCAATGAACTAGTGCGAGATATGCCTTCATTTGTTAAGGTTGTGTTCCTTCCTAAGAGTGGTGGGGTGAGTATCTGCCATAATCGTGAACTACAACATACTTTTTGAGTGAAATTTTCATATTTTTTATCCTTTTCATTGCAACAAATTTTGAGTTTCTAGAGGTACAAGTAGACACTTATTTTGGTATGTGAGACTGTAGCTTATAAAATATAGTAATCAAATTAATGTACTAAACAATGCTGGGTAGACAGAATTTAGCATTTTAATCTAATTATTTAAAACTTATTATTTTATTTGCAGGTGGTAGAACGTAGTCAAGCAGCACGAGCAGAAGCACGTGATTCTCGTGTGCGAGAATATTTTTATGGATTAAGAACTCCACTTTACCCTCATTCATTTGATGTTAGGTTTACTGATGTTAGGATATGTAAAATTGGAGCCCCTTCTTTGCCCGACTCATGTATGCCTCTTGGTATGAAAGCAGAAGATAACATGACAAAACTTGTCTCAGTAACTCCTGGTAAGCAATCATATATATTAATTTCTAAGTTTGCTATGGAATGATTAATTTTTTGGGTAATGTGGTGTACTTTTTATAATTGTGTAAGTTGAACTAAACAGAACCTTTATGAAAATTTTTGTAAAAAGTTTTTCAAATCAATAGTTTAACACTTTCAAATGGTAGATTATATAATCTACCAGTTAATCTTAGTAGCATTCTTTTTTACAATTATTGATGATTTATCTTCTAAAACATTCAAGTATCATCGAAAGAATATAATGACCGTCACAGAAATACTGTCATGTCCATCTAGAACGGTTAGTTCTTGTGTTATTCCATCTAGAACAGCAGACAGGCCTCAAATGCAGTTTCTAAGAAAGTGAAACACCCAAAATAACCATTTTGACCCAACCCAATAAAGAACCCAACTGTCATAGCAGTCTGTGGAGAACACCAAACACTGAAATAGTAGTGCTCTGCTTTCAACATAGTAATTTCTAAAGTTGTAAATAAAACTCACATAGTGTACCTTCTATTTCTTTCTTTTTGGCTTTATAGTTACAGATTAAAAACCTATCCTTCCCAATAAATCCATACTGATTATGCTAATGTTGCTTGCTTTCAAGAAATCTAACCTACCTATCATGTTTAATGATGCCATTAGGCATCATCTTTGTCTCAGGCTGGGAGCAGTATGATGCTGGAAAGGCATCTGCTGAAATAGACAGTTGACCAGCTACCCATGTAAAAATCTTAAATTTCAATCCACCATAATTTTGTAAAAAAGTTGCTGAAAGCTTTTGTTTTCTATGATTATTATGAAATATGCGTTAAGTTGAATCTCACCACCTGAGTATGTAGCAAACCATTTAAAACATGATTACTCATTGATGTAGTGACTGGAAGATAAAAAAATTGATGATTTTATGCTGATTGTGCTACCAAATTTGTAATATCAGTTACAGTTATTACCAAAATTTCCGTTGGAAACCAACTTATTTCTAATTGCTTGTTATTTACTTAACCTGCATTATAAGCATCAGACAATTCAGTCATATTTTATTATGCTAAGAAAAATACATGAAAATTGAATAATATGAGATTGTGCCCTTAGTTGAATTCTCTCATATATATTAACAGGTTGTGTGCGAACAAGAAGAATTTGTTTTTATTTTCTCATGTTTAATGTACCAAATTGTGCAATAGTCTTTTATGGGAATTTCTTGTCAGTAAGTTCTTTCTCTTTAGAAACTTACAAAAACTTGCCTTTCAACTGACAAATATTTCTCTGCAAACTATATTTAAGTATACTCAAAGCAAAGTTTAACAATTCATTCATCAAAGTTATTTATTGCTAAGTTTCATCATGTTCAGGAACCAATCTGTTGCATCACTTGTTGGCAGTGAGCTTTGCAGCATCCCTGGATGAGGATGTCATTCAAAGTAATGTTGCAGGTTTTGTGTGTGTGTAAGTAATGTTTTTCTACATCCTATTTCAATGTTGCACGATGTTATATGCCGTTGTTTTTTAAATTTCAATGCATTACTAGCTGTGATGGATTTCCTACATATATCCTGAAAGGAGATTTTGTGTATTTTAAAATGGATTTTAGAGGATAAATCGATTATAATATGCTCTCACTGTCTGGCTGTTGCATTTTTTGATAATTTTATAAAGAAATCATAAACACCTTAACACATCCGTGTATTCAAAGAACAAATGGAAAGTTTTGGGAGACCAGGGCTTGAACCTGGATATTTCTCTTTCCAGGCATATATCTTAACCCAGGTCTGGCCAACTAACTGCTTGCTGCAATCAGTTTTAATAATAATAGTCAGACCACAATTGGCTTTGAGTAACAAATCTTAGCATTTACTGAAACCAAAATGATGTTGCCATATTTCCAAGCTGTCTTCCATGTCTATTAAACCTATGGAATTCTATATTCAATATTATATGTAAGTGCATAGTTAATTTAAATAATAGAAGTAATAATAATTATTTTGAAATGAAGAATCCTTTTGGCAACAAGTTGAAATTGACCAAGTATCCCTGACAGAACAAGTTGGGTGACTTTAGTGTCACCCCTGCTTTAACCTATTGACCCAACTTTCAGAGCAGTTACTGCATTTTTCAGGAAACTTTGTAGGAAATGGAAGATTTTCTTACCTCTTCATCCTTCATGATTCCTTGTTCTATAACTACAGTTTGCTCGCAACTATAACCTAGATTTTCTTACCTCTTCGTCCTTCATCATGATTCCTTTTTCTATAATTACAGTTTGCACGCAACTATAACCAACTTAGCTAATGATGGGGAGAGGATGCATGAATAATTAGAAAACACAGATAAACCAAACTCTCTTATTTCTTGTAATGTTTAGAACATAAGAAGTTCAAGTTGATTAATATTGACAACACTGTCCATTATATTCGATTGTTTTGTAGACTTGTTGAGAGTTTCCCCTCACCCAACTGTTGAATATATTTAGCAGTAATAATTTCATTGTAGTAGTATTCCCACTGCTCCACTGAAAAGGTCTTTCCCAAGTTCTGCTTGTATAAGTATACAGAAATACTTGTGGTTTTAATTTTTGGATTCAAAAAGTGAGGGAAATATAGGTAAAGATTTAAAATTCATGCACAAGTAATTTGCAAAATGGACAATCCACTGCAGATTATTGGTAGCTCACTGTATTAAAATTTATCATAAGAAGATGATATTTTTACTTAAAATATTATGATAAAATGCTTCAAATTATTAAATCTGCATATTGTTTCTTTTTTCTCATTGTAGCACCAATGTGGATATGGAGAGACAGATGATAACTGTGCTGTCACCCCAGCCAAGACCTCTTCCCAAAACTCTTCTTTTACTCTCCGATATTCAGTTCATGGATAGTCATTGAGACATGGCAGTATTAAATTACAAATTGTTTTGAAAATCATTTTGGAAATGAGATTCGAGCATATTTTTTCAACACTGTGACTAATGTGACTTTTATAAAGTTTCTATGCAGTTTTATTCTTCTAAGAAGTTGATTGCATTTTGGAGGGGAAATAACTGTAGTTCTGTAAAGTGTAAGAAATTGAATTTGCCTTAATTGAGATTTTGTGGAATAAATAAGAAAAAGTGAATTGAATTTTGAGGAAGGTTTGAATCAGTGCACTATTTCAGAAGAAAATAAATGTCCCTTTGATGAATGGAAAAGTATTTTGATGGAATAATGATTTTGAATTTCTGGGACCAATAAATACGTGTACTTAATTTCAATTTAGAGCAGAAAAAATCAAAATGTTTCAAAGACTAAATTGGAGCATATAGGATAGGTTGTAAGGCTGTAAAAAAGTTCAAAAAATCAAATTTTCAACAACTTTCATATCCCTTTTGTTTCTTAAGCTTACTTCAAATTTCACACACCCTAATAAAAAATTTAATAGAAGAACATTAAGCTTTTACTTTCTCTTCAAAACCTTAGAAAGTTTTGTACATCTGATCTGTCTTCTTTTGCTCTTTGCTGAGGAAGAATGATCTACCCCACACCCTAGTAGTAGTATTGTTAAAAGTGCTTTGACAGCTTAGGTCAAGTCGCGTAGCCCCCCACCAGGAATCGAACCCGTCCCGGGTTTCACTTTCACTGAAGCTGAACGCGTTGCCCACTTGGCTATCGGGAGTCCCCCACACCCTTAGGAGAAATATTTTGTCTGCATCTTCCTCCTGTTACTCAAAGACAGTTATAAACACAGATTTACATTTTAAGCCTTCAGTGGAATAATTTTTCAGATGAATGTAAATTGGCCCTCTTATGCAGCCTCCTGGTTTCTGTGATGACTATTCTAACAGTTGGCCAGCTGGAAAGCAATATTAAAGCTGATTACTCTAGCACTACAGGGCAGAGCTTTTTCTCATTTAAATGAACGTAACTTGTAAGAATTTAAAAAAAATAAAACCTTACTTTCATACTGTTTCTCAGTCAGATGGAAATCTGTACTTCCAAATAACTTCAATTAAGTTATGAACTTGGGAATTAGATATTTACCTAATGATAGTTGATGTTTCATAAATGTATACATTTTAATAGTACTAGGTGAAATCTGGTGGAATTTCATTTGAAAAAAAAACAAAGAAGAAATCAAAGATTTACTTTCCACAGAATTCTGTGGAAAGTAAATCTTTGATTTCTTCTTCGTTTTTTTTGTTTACATTTTATCAGCATATTTCATTGTTTCATATTCTTCTGGATATTTTAGTAAAGCATCTTGTGGCAGCCTGCATTTTACCAAAACTATCCTAGCAAGTTAGATAAGTTAGTAATACTGTCATTTATAAGATAATTTGTTTACGAGGAATGTGTTGAACTCATAGTCAAATGCATTCCAAAGATTTTATAAGAGAATGATTCTGAGTTCTAACACAATGAACATCATCAAAAAGAATCTGAGAGTTTTTCAGATTATGTCAAAAACCTGAACTAGGGCCCATCTAACACCAAATAAATGAGTAATTATAGGAAATAGTTTGAATGAGGATTGGGGCCTGATTCCATCTCTGAATATGCTCTTGATGCAGCAGGAACAGAATAAACTTTAGACGATTGCTACTTCAAATCCTTACTTCATGGTTTGACCAACATTGCAAAATTAATATACAGCAAGGTTTCTTGAAAAGGATGAACCATAATTAAGACTTGGGCAATGGATAGATGAAAGCCCTAAGGTAATGCAGGCCATCTTATAGGTGGGAACAAATTTGGCAAGGGATCAATTAAAAGAGATTTTCAATGCTCCTGGCTAATGTAGAGTCCAGGATTTTGTCTTGGGATAGGTATCAATTAACTGGGTAATTTCTGATTTTTGCTGAAGTTAACAAAATGCTGGGGAGAATAGATTTTATTAAATAAGGTCTACATTTCATGCTGAACTTTATAGAAAAGGAATTACAAAAGATGAATTTGCCATGATAGGAGTGGCATTGGAAAAGGATTTATGCTCTTGAAAATAATCAGGTATACAAACAGTTGTCAGGTAATGTCTGTGGTAAAAATAATGGAAAATTGTGTCTGACGGTATTTACAGTAAAAGCTACTTCTACAAAAATGTAGCGTGAAGGATTATTCCTAGAGATCCCTAAAATGCAAATCTTTTCAAATTGGAATTTTACACAAGAAAAGATACCACTAACATTGAGCATGGAATTAATAAGTACTGTCATTACTAACAAAAGAGGATAAAATCAATATGAACTAATTAATTGGTGGAACGCCATTAATAAATTAAATCAAACGGACTTCATATTTTCCACACAATTTATTACACGACCAGTTTCGGCCATCATCAGGTCTGATGATGAATGGATGGATGGCCGAAACCTGTTGTGTAATAAGTTGTGTGGAAAATACAAAGTCCATTTGATTTAATTTATTAACAAAGAGGATTTGCATTCTCTTAATAATGGCATTTGGTGTACTTGGATAATTTTTAATTCTAGAGTATCTTTCCATGTTTACAAGGCAAAAGGTTTATTCTAGTGTAAATATCAATACTACAAAGAAAATATCAGTATTTCTCACTTTTATTTTTCTTTAGTTTGTTGATGTAAACAATTACAAAAAAGTATGCTTAATAGGCTGATATGGTTGGACTCAATTTAATTTCAATGAGTCCTTTCAGCTTCAAAATCTAGGATATATTTATCCATTCTTTTTTATATTTAAATAGTTAAGAAATATTTTTATTAATCTATCCATCAGAGAAATGTCTACTGTAATAACAAAAATGATTTTTGCTGGAAAATAGAAAACTTAAAGGAGCTGGAATTAAAACCTGAAGCCAAAGCTAATCTGCAGCAGTAGCACACATTTGCATACCCATAGAGTTGCTTATTGGTAGCATCTGTCCCTCCATACACCATTAGTTAGCCATCAGCGTCTCATTTTGAACAATAATATCCATAATTAGAGCGTTTCTTCAAATAGAAAGTTTGAAGAGGAATATCAATGAGGTTTCCCAAATAACCAAGTGGGCAACATGTTCAACTTCAGTAAAAGCATTCCTGGGTTTAATTCCCGGTGGGAGCCTACCTGCCAATGGACCTAAGTTGTCAAAGCACTTTTAACAACACTACTACCAATATCAATGAGTAGTTATTTATGGATAGCAGAAAAAGAAAGTATTCAGAGCATTCCTTTTATTTTCATTGTGTGATTTAATGTGATATACATAAATAAGATGCCAATTAAGTCACTGGAATAAAAAACAATGACTCTGATCCTTGTAAAAAACTAACAGGCAGGATTAAAAAGTGGTATTTATGTTTAAATCACATCCGTATGGCATTTAAATCAGTAGAAATCTCTGAAACTTTCCAATGAGAAGTATCAGAGTACATACTTAGTGTCATAAATTGCCATAATGTCTTCTCAGGTGCTTTTATTTACTTCCTTTGGCTAATTGTAAAGACTTATAAACACTGCTAACAACTACTGTTATTTAAAGAGATTTAAGCCAGCAAAATACCAGTATATTCCAAATAAAAGTAGTACATGAAGTAGGCTAAGGTTTCCAAAAGAATAACCTGGTGGTAACCATTTAATTCTCCATGAAAGATATAAATAAAGACAGGAATGATAGTTGCTTATCTTTTGAAAATGGACGAAGACCTCTTGAGTTTCCAAAAAAATTTTTATGAGTTTGTTGACATTTCAAATCCTGTCTCCAGAGTCATCTACTGAATGGAATGACACTTCCTTAAACTTCATCCTGAAGATGACTCCAGAAGCAGGAGTTGAAATGTAAATACTAATCATAGAAACAACCAGGTAGGAAACCTGAGAAGTTTTCATCCATGAAATTTACCACAAAAGCATAAGATAATTTCATATTTTGGAAAATATCATAAATTGAAAATCACAATGAACTCTGGGAAAAACATTACATATTTTCCAAGTCAATATTTACTGGTTTCAAGAGTCACTAAAAGAATTACTTAAATACATTAATTTTAGAGCTAGTATGCTATACAACGAAATAAGTTATGAAAGATATATTGTTAAGATGACATTATTAATTGCTTATTTCACACAAAATTGGACGACATTGAGAGCTGTGCTCAAGTGGACTGAAATAATGAGGCTGAGTTAAAATGCGAATGGGTTAGTAAGGCCTAATAACTATTATGTATGGATACTTCTCCAGAAATCCAAATTCAGAGGCTACACGAAAAGCATCGCTTACCCATTGATTTCTTATTGTAAGGGCCCTGATCATCACAACAAAGAAAAAAGGAGATATCGATCCTCCGTATCATGAGTTTGATTCTAGATGGCCACAAAAAATTCTCCCATTTAAATACATAGCAAGGATCTTCAAAAATTCATTTTGGGCACTTACTGATATGATAGAGATACTGATGAAATTCACAGCATTGTTAAAGGAGGTTCTCTAACTCATGATGGAAAGAAATGCCCCAGATTGGCCTTGGTCAGTACTATGAAGGTTCAAATTTCATTTTAAATATAAATTGAAATACTTGTTTGGGGCACATTCCTAAAAGCTAGATAGGTATAACTCAGAATGTGAATATGGTCTATAGCTATGTTTCAAATTCAGGTCTGAATGCTTTCAAACGGTTCTATGCCAGGGCAGATTAAATATTCTCCTCTAAGAAATGTACACGACAATTGGATCTTATTCTGTGGTATTTCCCAATATGATGCCACATTCAAATCAAAGGGGAAGTTACTGGAGGTGCTTCCAAAACATAATGAATGGACATCTCCCAAAACAACCCTGGGTTCTTTGGATGCTTTGAATTTTACCTAATTAAAATAAACATGGCAGGTTTTTAATACTTTTTGGGAACTTCTCGATAAGATAGAGAGTGATAACTTGGTATGTGAATATAATTCATTCCTATGATTTATATTCAAGGTGACCACTTCCAAATTAGTGCTTGGTTTGATGCCACAGTACATCAAAATTTCATCCAATATAAATCTATAGGAAACTTGGAATTCATTTTGAGGCACTCCCCGAAATGATTATGTCAATATCACTATAAATGGTCCTTGGCTCAACAAAAGAATGGTTGCATTTCTCGAAAAAGTTTTCATGGAAAAATTAAACCTGTTCTTAAGCTGGGATTGTACGAAATTAGAGGTGGGAAAATTCATCATTCCAAAGCTTGAAGTATGCAAGCAACTTTTACTCAAATGAATAAATTGCTATCCTTGATAGTAAAGTTAACCATTTACATCATAACTTAACAATCTAAAATAACAATGGAAATCTTTACCCCAAACATAAACATACATTCACGATAACCATTATAAAATAAATTGATTTATGCCATCAAGAAAAAATAGCAGTGATAGAAATACACTTCTGCTACATAAAGTACCTGAATGAGTATAGCTGGGCTCCCGCTGCCAAGTGGGCAACGCGTTCGACTTCGGTGAAAGCGGTCCCGGGTTCGATTCTCGGTGGGAGCCTATGTGCGAAATGACCAAAGCTGTCGAAGCACTTTTAACAATACCACTGAGTATAGCTCAGAAAACGCTTGGGCCCACTACACGTTTCATTTACGCTCCCGTTACTATCATTTCCCTATTTTTCAAAAGATTATCTCATCCTAAATTAAACTATGCGAAATGTGACTGTTATGTAACTTTTCCTCCATGTTATACATGTATTTTCTATCAAAAATAAAATATTAACTTTCTAATAATATTTTATATCAGATTTTCTACAATATAACAATTTGAATATGAGCTGATAAACTTACTATTCAAGTCATCTACAGAGGTATTTTTAAATAGAACAATTATTTCATTTGGTTTCCAAAAATGGAACCACCGATAAAGCCGTAAAATTTTACAATCTTTAGATACCTTGAAGATTTCATTTTACTAGAAAATTGTCAAATAAAATAAAAAGCTGACAAAGTTAACGCTGAGGTTGTGATTTAATAATAAAATCGTCTTATTACGAATTAAAATTTTAAGTCAGATTAACTCTCATACATTTGATGTCATAGAATTTATGCCAAAATTCCATTTGAGATCTACGACATAACCAGCTATTTACCACCACCACTTCTCAAAACTTTGCCTTAATGCATGACTTTGCTTTTTCAACCAGGATATTTAAATAGATTTAAGGGGCAGAATGCGCTCAATTCAGAAATGACGAAGCACAAACGGTTGTCAATAAAATACAATATCTGACGTGATATTCTAAGACAGCAAATGCTTGCCATTGTGTTTTTTCGTCCTGAAAAATAAATTATAATATAACCAACATTTTTAACACAAGTAACATACATCTGATGCAGTGGAAACAACTGTGCGCCAAGATTTTCCCTTTGTCATTGATGTGGGGTAATGATGGCCTCTCGGTTGTATGCAACCTATGCAACACACTCATTGGCCTTATGTTAGCGAACATTACAACTTATCTCATTACTATAGCCTAAAAGAGTAGAATTGAAAATTAGTTTACCTTCGCAACCGCCAACGACTTTAAAGAACGCAATCATATTTTCATTTTTTATTTCCTATTCTAATATCTGAGGTTGCATAGCAGATGGCAGAACACTCCGAAGAGCGGAAGTGTATCTACCGTTTCGCTGTTCGGTAATGGAAAAGTAAAATAATTTGTTATTCCTTATCTCCTATGTAGATGAAGTAAATCAATCAAAATTTACAGGTATGAAAACTAGAAGTGTTTAGATAATTTTATCAGTGTCATACTTATAAATGGCATGCGCTGAGTTGCACTTATTGTGTATCATACTTGGGTTCCAAAGAATAGAGCAGTTAATAACTTTGTGATAGGTATGTTTCAGTTTCCATCTGGTATGGCAATGGACATAAACAGTTTAATTGAAATTTTTACTTTATCATCATTTTATATCATTGTCCCAAATTTATTTTTAATAAAATGTTGCCAAATACGCGATGACTGGTTGTCACATCTGCAAGTTACTAAACGAAAAATAGACGGCAATAATAGTTACTAAAGGAAGACTTAAGTTTATCATCATATAATATTGATCGCTAATAGTCCTTCACTATTCCATAGGAATATTTCATCATGTCTTTGAAACCAAAACGAGTAAATTTCAATGAAACCTGGAACGTCCTTCAAGAGACGGTAAAAGGAGTCATCACTTTAGGAAATGTGCCCAAAGCTACTTGGTACGACCGTTTTAGGTAAATAAATACCAGCTCTATATAATATTTAAGTTTAATGTATCAATTTATTAGTTTTTTATGTGAGATAGTGTAATAATTATTTCGTTATTCAGGGACTATCTCGGACATTCGGATTTTATTTAGTAAATTTATATATTTGCTAAAATTGTTCTATGTCAAAGAAACGTCAGTTGGTGTAAAAATAATATTTATGAATCATTGAAAAGTAACATCTCATTTTATTAACTAATTTTTGTGTTTTTTCAGTGATGTGTATTCCCTGTGTGTGGCATACCCGGAACCACTGGCAGACCGCTTATATCAGGAGACCAAAACTTTTCTTGACAACCATGTTCGTAGTTTGTTGGAACATGTTCGTTCTTATGGTGAGAGCAATCTTCTTCGGACTTATCACGATGCGTGGATGGAGTATAGCCAAGGAATTGATTACCTGCACCGACTTTATAGGTTAGCTTGTTTTATTAGCGAAATACCCTGGTACAAATTGGCATACAAATATGCATTTCAAGCAAAAGTATTTTAGATTTTTATCGTTCATTCATTCGTTACGTTAATGCGTAATCTGTTCAGAATTCAGAGTGTGATTTTCACCTGCTTCTGAAAAAATTGAAGTCCAAAAAACTATGCAATATTTTATTGAAGCACAAAATGTGAATATGCATAGTTATTGAATCACATCATAAAGCTGAAACTTATCTTTATTTGGTGAACATTTTAATATGAGGTAGCTAACCTTTGCTAAGCTAGTTCAGAATTGGCATTTCTAACGATGTTCTTATATTTACTTAATATTATGAAAATTAGTAATGAAATACTCATTTTAACAGTTACTTAAACCAGCAGCATATTAAGAAACAGAAGTTATCAGAAGCTGAAATAATATATGGAAATCATACACCTGACTCGTTTGAGCAAATGGAAATTGGTGAACTAGGTATGCCTAATTTATAGAAGTTCCTGTGTTCCTGTCAAATTTTATTTGATTGTCACAGAATAATCTGATGTGTTAGTAATTTTGTGGACTCAGAGAAAGTTTTATTAATAAAATTTCTTTCATTTTGTAGGACTTGAAATTTGGAAACGTAATATGATAGAGCCATTATGGGATAGTTTAGGGTACTTGTTATTGGAAGGTATTCAACAAGACAGAGTTGGAGATGCTCCTTTTCACGTAAAGGATACTATTCGAGGCGTAATACAGTCATTTGTCAGTGTTGAGGAGTATAAGAAGAAGGGGAATCTGGAGGTATTGTCTTTCATTACATTTTTATTTATAATTGAAATTATGCCTAGTGATACCTGACTTCATTTTCTATCCTTTTCAGCTGTATGAAAAAATATTTGAAAAAAGATTCTTACAAGCCAGTGGCGAGTATTATGAAAGAGAAGCAAGTCGCCTACTGCAAGAATGTGATGTTTCTCAGTACATGGAGCGTGTGGTTCAGAGGCTGGAAGAAGAGACCCTAAGAAGCAAAAAGTTCCTTCACTCAAGGTTGAGATTGCTTATATATCTAATAGTTTATTAGCTTCTCATATAACTATGAAGTATCTTCCTGTTGGATAATACCACGAATTGTTATAATTTATAAATCTAAGCATTTCCTATTTTTCTTTTTCCTTAAATTTGCTTCAGGGTAAAAGTGCAATTAACCGTTTTATGTCACCGTGTTATATTTGATTTTATCTTAAGGTTGTAATTGTTATGATCAGTTTTTAATAGCATGACCCATTGGACAAGCTGAATTTTTTCCAATTTTTAGTCAAGATCAAGGTAATAGGTGCTTCAAGGCAAATGTCCTATCCCCACCACCAGTCCCTTGTCTTCCCCTAAATGCAGAAAATGCAACAGACCCACAAATAGAATGCAAGTACTTCAAAGAAAGGTTAAGGAAGTAAGTAGTATATACCAATACAGTGAATAAGGGGGAGGAGCTTATAAGTAGAGTAGTTAGTGGGGGACCTTCCTTAGTCTTCGTTGACGTTGAGGCACCTATTGCTTTGCTCTCCACTATATGATAGGTGAATATTGGATTGTTTCCCTTATCAATTGGTTACTTAAATGAGATGAAATCCTTTTTGTGCGCACTTATAAGCTCCTACATATTTATGAAGAAAAGTTGACAATTCTGTTGACAGTATTATTAAATCAGACTTTGAAACATACAATGATGCAAAGAAAAGTGTGTGGTAGTTTGACATTTTACTGTAGACCATTTTACAAATAATAATGATAACAATGTAAAACATGGCTAATCAATTTTTTATTGAAGTTTGTTTATTTTATTGAATAAAAAGTTATAAGGCTTGAGGTAAAGGTGTTAAATTTTGCACATTGAAGTTGTGCGGCTAAATCCCAAGGAATAACAAGTGTGAAAAACAGCGACAAGACTGGGACTTGAACCCAGGGTTTGCTGTGCTTACAAAAGCATTCCCTTAACAGTGTGGAAGAGATGCAGCATGGTAGTTCAGTGGTTAGAATACCTCCCGGAAAGTGGGAGTCCCAGTCATGTCACTATTTTTCACACTTCCTTTCCTTGGGAAAAAAGATATATTTTTTATTTATTGCCCAATATCCCCACAAACATCCATTTACTGGGCAATTACAGTTGTAGGCTTCAAACAATAATGAAGGACGAACACACAACCATTTCCTTACCAGAAAAATCCAATTCAAACCTGAGAACTTTTCGTTTGAGCACTAGCACGCTAACCACTCTGCTGATAAATATTACTTAAACTTCTGTTTTTATTGCATGTTGAAGGCAGTTATGCATTCTTCCATCACCTTTTGTCCTTACTTGTATTTAGATGAATGTCTTCTCTCTTGCATGATAGATGACTTGCATGATACTTGAGCTTTTGTATAGCTGAAAATTTCATTTTTGGATGCCCAACTTTGTGGAGAGGTACCATTGTGTACAGAAGATACAAAAAAAATTTTCATTGATGACTAGTTTTTCCCTCAAGTAAACATGTTCAAGCATTCCATATGTGGTACATGTTCAAGCATTCCATATGGGAACATAAGTGGTAGAGGGAAGGGAGTGAGGAAGGAGGGGTGATTTGCTTTGCTGCAAAGCACTTGAACAATGGCCATTTATTTCCTAATTATATATTATATTATATTTCCTAATTATATTTCATAATAACACCACTCCACTACTTACAATCTGTATTGTGACTATTACTGCTTCAGATTTCCTTTTCCTCTTCATTACCTTTTCCCTTCATACTTTCTGTCTACAATTTTTATTCCCAAGTTTCTGCATATAGAATGCCTGACGATGTGTACCTTTTACCAAAACTAATTGGTTTTAAAAGATTTTTCACTGTGTATTAAAATTGTTTTCCTTTCTTGTCACATGCAGTTGAGTTAGGTCTCTATTTGATCAGTCCTTCCTATTGTTTTAAGCTTTGCAATTTATTTTGAGGGAATGGAATAAAATGTTTAAAAATATTAAACCTGAAGTAAATTTTAATTTCAATTATGATTTTTGAATGGACCAGAACAGTTTTAACAACTTGTGACTTTATATTTATTTTAAAAGGCTATGTTATTATAATTGTTATAAAAAATCTGTGCAATATTCTACAACAATAACAATCTGATAATTTGTTTTGGCATAAGTTTGCCATCATCAGGTGTTGCACAGTTAATATTGAGCTTTAATTACATTGTGATTTTACTGAAGTAAGTTGCCCAGTATTATCAATCTTGAAATTCTGTGCAAATATCTAACAAGTATGTGATGTAGCTTAATTGTTTCTTAAGAAGTTCACCTTATTAAAGCTGTAATTCTGTAATGTAAATATTAGTGGAGATTACTCATAAGGAGTGGCACTTTGCTTTCTCTGTACTTTTGAAATAAAATCAGTTGGGGATAACAGATTATCAAAAATAAGTAATACTGTATCTTTTGTATGAGTTTCTCTCCAGCCTCTTAGAAGATTTGACTCTTTAAGAATTCAACATAAGAAATCACCTTTTATAAGTACTTAGGTGAGCACAGTATTTGTCACAACCTGCAATAGTAGAGTTTGTATAGCTACTTGCAATTGATGTTCTATTTGCTGCTTAGAGTGTGCACCATTTGAACAACAGTCACTCTTTTTTCTTCTCTATTTCAGATTTTTTTACCTAACATTTTTTCTGTTTTTCTGGAATATATTAATAAACCTTACATTCTTGTATGTTACATAGAGGTACATTCACACTTCATTCCACCAAACAAAATTACAAATGATGAAAGATTTTAGGTTAAAAAAATAGGGGAGGGAAATGAGTCTGATTGTTGGCTGCAAACTAGCAGTTAGTGCACACCATGAGCAGCCAAGAACTATGATAAATACCTTTAGCAACTCCATCATGTACGAGGGTCATCCGGAAAGTAGTACCCGTTCGTGAAATAAAGACACAAAAGTAAATATTAAGAAACATAAAAAATTTTATTTGAAAGAGGATACTTTAAACTACTTCTCAACATAATCTCCAAGCAAATTAAGGCATTTGTCATAACGTGTGACAAGTTTCTGTATTCCTGCTGCATAGTCCTCCGCCGCCAGCTCATTGAGATACAGGGTCACTCCTTCTTTAAGTTCTTCATCGCTGTCAAATCTTTTCCCCGCCAAAAAGTCTTTAAGCTTTGTAAAGAGATGAAAATCTGAAGGGGCCAAGTCCGGGCTATACGGTGGATGGTCGAAAGTTTCCCATTTGAATTGCTGCAAAAGTCTTTGTGTTATCCCAGCTGCATGAGGCCTGGCATTGTCATGAACGAGAATGACACCAGTAGACAATAGACCTCGCCGCCGATTTTGTATTGCCCGCCGTAATTTCTTTAATG
>KZ308731.1:2084375-2120963 GCA_000376725.2 Ladona fulva
AATAATTAACAACATTATAATTGTTGTTGTGGGGCCGTGCAACTCAGACAGCTCTCCATGGTTGGCAGCTTTTCTCTTGAACAAATGATCTGAAATTCAAACGACAAGCATTTTTAAAAAGTATAAGATTGTAGTTATCGTTGATCGTAGCGGATTTTTGATATACTTTATTTTAACAAAATGGCGGCGATGAGAGTTAAAATTTAAAATTTTGCTATTAAAAAAACTGTCTTAAAAATTTTTATTTTAAAAAATAATCAAGATATCTAAAAACGCCTACGACCTGCGATAGACAATGTTATCAAAATTATTTAGGCCAAATTTCAAACTATTATGACGAATAGTTGCTGAGATATCCTGCCAACCGTTTTGAAAAATGCCATTTTGAGAAAATGGCGATTAAAGTTTCTGCACTTGATATATTATTCGTAATTAATTAAAAACCGTACTAACCAAAATTCATCTGCACCAGGACCATATAAATATTCTTCTACAGCTTCAGCAGACGCTAATTTATCTTGCTTTTTCCGTAATCTTCCCTCCCGCGTAGCATCTTGCGTTCTACGTCCTGCCCCACTGATGCGCCGCTGGTCCTCTCTACTACAATATTCAGCAGCAATCTTCCCCACATTGACTCCTATTGCTGTCATAATTTTTAGATAGCTTCCTGCTCCATCATTTAATGTGCAAGTAGTAATATATGCAGCAATTTACACAATTATTGCACTGCCTGGCATAATTTTTGGGGCAATTCTCCACACGAGAGAGGAGAAACTCTCGTTGTTGTTCTGCGTAAAATCACCCAAACATCTCTCAAGTAACTCTTTCCTACTGAGGTCTTCATAAATAGGAGTTATTACATCAAGTACTATTTGAAGAAGTGCATCCTTATGCTTATATTGAGCAAGTGGTCCTTTAGCATTTGCTCTCTGCCAAGTGCACCAGGAATCTGCGCCTTGAGGACAATAATGGTGCTTTGGCATATCATCGGTAGAGCTCATATGATACACTGTCGTCCAAATCGCCTTGTACATATTTTCTGTAGAAGTGGTATTCCTTCGAATAGCAAGCCCATAGTAATTAGATAGAGAATCTATTAGTTTTGCAGTAAGCTTGCCTCCGATGCCCGGTTTGCCTTTCTTACAAGTACGAAGCCTTGCTCCTATCCATTTCTGAACATAGTTTATGCATTCTTTCTTTTTTATAGCAATAGTTTCACCATATGGGCTCTCTGTTACCACTCCTTTGTAGATTTTGCTGTCACCATCACTTATGTAATTTACATACTTCACACCGTGAAGCTTATCCGACCTCTGGTACATTTCCCGAATATCGTCACCTTCCATCTTTCTCGCACTCCCTTTGTGGTTTGTTAAGCACTCGGATGCATATTTCTTTGACCATTGATACTATTCTTCTGTTCCTTGGTTTTTCTCCCAGTGACTGCAAGCTTTGCAGAGAGATGATTTGACAATGACGTCGATCACCTTATATATATTATAATACCCAATGAGGGATGCAACACTATCAATAGATTCTGGCAAGACTTTGTGGTAAGAAGTCATAACGAACTGAGGAAATGAAAATTAGACGTTTAGCCATACCACATAAAGTTTTATTTATCGAAACCTAGGTCGCTAAATAAAACTTTGTGGTACGGGTAAACATCTAATTTTCATTTTCTCAGTTCGTTAGGGATGCAATACCGAATAAGGAGTCAAAACCTCTTTTCATCCATGTTCTGTCTCCAGAAACTGTAAATCCTTCGTAGATTCCTGATTCTTTTGCCATTTTTTCTTCCTCCTTAGCAGCAGATTTTAAGGATATTTCACAAACAGCTTTCGTAGCCGAAAGGACTTTCTTCATACTGAAATCGTAACTCTTTTGAAATAAGGGGCGAGGCATATCCATAAAAGCACAAAATTTCTCAGTTCCATTTAATCCAACTGCCAGAAGTCCCATAGCAAAGAGGAACTGCTTATTTATTTCAAATGATTTACCTTCAGACAGACATGAGTTTACTTCAATGGAATCGCATTTGCTGCAGTTTATCTTGATGACCAATCTGAATCCTCTCCTGCTTTTCTCACTGAAACTAATATCACCATCGCACTTCCTGCACTTGATGCAATCACTAATGGCCAAAACAAGGCAAAGAAATTTAAAATATGATAGGCAATACTTGAATCAATGTCAAAACATGTATCGGCAATCCTCAGCTTTTTTGCCGATGTACTTGCGCGGATCTTTTCTTCTGGTACTTTGTAGCGGTTCCTCGGATGTTTCCTCTGCTTCACCCTATCCAATCTCATGAAATTTTTCCTAGAGCTTTTTCTATCCATTATAAATGTAGAATATACAACTCTGAAAAGCGAGATACGAAACAGCTGTAACTTCAAGATAGTACTCAACTCTGCAGCAACACAGGCTGGACTAAAATAAATGCTTCTAGTACCTTCCTCCTCAATTTTTACCGGTCTTCCCCTCATTGAGAAGAAGAGCTTTGTTTGCTCAATTCCTAGAAAAGAAGGGTCGAAATAAGTGCTGGAAATCCCACAAGATTAGCCAGGTCATAGCCCAAGCGCTTGTTCTGTGGAGAGGTGCACGTGGCCACTCTCACTGACATGCTCGGCTTAAAACTCTCATAACTGCGTAAATTCTTCGAATATCGGTATAACATTTTGAGAAATAATGCATTACACTGTAAACTTTAAGAATATTTATTAAACAAAATATCGAATTTTTGAAAATGTTTAAGTTATATACCCTCTTAACCAATAGATTACCATTTCTTCAATCACCCATCCAGTTTTATTGCATTTGATCTCTACCCTTCAGCAACTTCTCTTTTGGAATTATTCCTTTTCAAACTCACAAATGAAGATAGTTTTCTTCCATTAGCAAGTTAGCATCGCCATCATTTTTAATTTTTCAATTCTTGTTGCTTTCACTGTAACTGCCTTCTTCTTGTTAATGGTGAAATTTCCTGGCATGTGTATTGCTGTTTCGTCAGTATTTTCAATCTGTCCTAAAATGACTAAAATGTTTTACATTAAAGTTTTATTATATGCCATTTATACTCTATTGGATTCTTTTTAGAATCTCCATGAAGTTTCTTTGCAATAATTGCCCTCTCTGAAGACCAAGACCATTTTATTGTATTAACTGATCTGTCCACACAAGACTAGCCTCTTCCAAGCTAAATTTTTCTTCTTTGTTAAGTCTTGAATTTCTCTCAAAACATTTCAAAGTTATTCGAATACTACATTGCATCTATGAATAAAAATACAGTAAAATTTCCATTCCATTTGTCACATTCAATTTAACTGATTCACAGTTGCCATCATATAATTTATAACAGAAAATAAGTGAGGAGAATAAAATATCTATACAGACTATAAGACCTTATATACTGTATGATATGTAGATAATAATTACTTTTACTGTATTTAAAAATCTTATTCTTATGTTTACAAATGTAAGACGACCTCACATTTATTTATTTCACCCTTACGGCGAGGTTAGGCCCAATGGGCATCTCTTACATCTAACCTCTGAGTCATAGATATTAAAAATTACTAAATAAATTCAACTTACAACTAACATATATAGTAAATTAATACAAATCTAAAAGTCCTAATATTATACAATGCTAAACCTAAATTAATACAAACATTAAAAAAAATAAATAAAGAAAGTAAAAAAAGTAAAGTACACAAAGTAACAGATAAATACAATAAAAAGATTTGGGCTGTGGGAAAAAAACTCCTCAACTGAAGGTTTACAGAGAAAAACCCACGATGCGGGAAAACGCCCACACAAGAAGGGGAGCGAAAAAAACCCGCGAAAACACAGAGATAAAAAAAAAACTTAAATATAGTGCACTGATAATTCTGGCAGCTCGAACTATATGTTCTTCTAACGTCGACAGCTGAAAACTGAAAAGAGAGGAAAGAAAAGGGAGAGTATACGATTCAATTGATCTAACGTATAAGATAATATATCCCACATGCATAAGTATGTATGTGATATTAGAAAGGAGGCGTAGTAATTAAAGTTAAATCAGAAGTAAAGAGGATAAGGCAGAATATTGATAAGGAAAGTCTAAATTTGGTTATGAGTAGAGAATCTTGGATTGAGGGGAATGAGATGCTGTATTCATAGAAGAAAAGAACAGTAAGTTTTAATAAAGAGTAATGGTAAATTGTTATGTCATCTTATTCCTGGAATAATGGAGAGATTTGAAAAATTCTTTCCCGTAATTATTTTCCTGAATGGGATTTAATTATAGTTGTAGTGCATAGATCCTAACATGGCGAGATTAACATGGATGTTGCAATGAAGGATTGTACTGGTTTTCAGTATTGAAAAGATGTTTGGATATTAAGCGTTTGAAAGAGGATGGTGATATCTCAGTTAGGTTACTATGCAGGATTGTATTCCACAATCTGGCACCGTGAATGAGGAAGGATTTGCTGCCCATATCGGTTCTGTGACATTGTATTGTTAGTTTGTTGTTGGAACATGTTGCTAGATTGTGAGAAGAGTTTAAAGCGTGGAAGTAGGATGACAGGTAGAAAGGAGAATTACCCCTTAAGATTTTGTGGATGAGAGTGAGGGTGTGAAGCTTGCAGTAAGGGAGTGATATGATCATACCTTTTTGAATTAAAGATGAATTCTAAAACTAAATTTGGAAAAATCCTCTTCTTAAATATGAGTAAATACAGTGTCTTATCTCACCTATTAATGTATTTGCTGTGTTAATCATTTAAAAATAACATTGTTATGTCCTTATAATGTTACAATCTAATTCTTCTTAGCTATATATGAATTCTAATGATTCTTCTGTTCTCTTTAGCAAGCATGTGGGTACGAGTTTACCAACAAGCTTCATCGAATGTTTACTGACATTTCTCTGTCAGCTGACCAAAATAATAAATTCAGTGAATTTTTAAAAAAAGATAATGTAGATCTTGGTATCAACTTTTCAATATATGTTTTGCAGGTGAGTAGTAGGCTATTTTTATTTATCATGACTTTGAAGGAAAATTAAAATATTTTGTTTTATTTTTTAAAATTCTGGTCTTTCTAATCATTGTTTGCGCATCATTTTGACTGATAAAAAATTATTGTTGATTACTTAGGCTGGTGCTTGGCCATTGGGACAAAGCAGCTTGACTTCATTTGCTGTTCCTCAAGAGTTAGAGAAGTCTTTGCAAATGGTAAATTTCATTCTCTTCTTAAAAGAAACTGTGGAAACTAGTTTTCTCTGTAATTTTATTTGTTATCTTCAGGGATATTATTCTTTTGTTAAAATGTCTTTCCCAAAGAATTTCAGTAAGCTAAG
The DNA here is from genome assembly GCA_000376725.2 of Ladona fulva. NCBI lineage: Eukaryota > Metazoa > Arthropoda > Insecta > Odonata > Libellulidae > Ladona > Ladona fulva. The sequence continues at coordinate 2,089,723 of KZ308731.1, forward strand.
ATATCATCTCCCCAGAGTGACAATGTCATCTATTTGTGCATTACAAATATGATTTTCATATTTAATTTGTTATTATCTCCTTTTTCAGTTTGAGAACTTCTATCATACTCGCTTTAGTGGAAGGAAGTTGACGTGGTTGCATCATTTATGTCAAGGTATGCCTTTTCTATGTGTGTAATAAATTTTTGAGTTCTGTGCTCATGTTGTATCTTTATTATATCATCATTTGTCACCTTATTAATAGTAATACATGAATACTAGTAATAAATAAAGTATTGATGTAATTTTTATCATCTCTTGCCGTATTTTATGGTTCTTGTACACAAATTCAATTCCTAAGAATTTATATTGAACAACATCTTACTGATCCTTTTTGATCTTTTTGAAATCTTTTGAAGACTTTTGAAATCGGCCAAAAATAAAAAACAAGTCGACGCGATATTTTTAGATTTTCGGAAAGCATTTGATAAGGTTCCACATGAGAAATTATTGTACAAATTACAAGTTGCAGGAATCAATTCACAGGTAATAAATTGGATAAAGGACTTTCTCACCGATAGAGAACAACGAGTCGTGTTAGATGGTGTAAGTTCGAATTCGGTTAAAGTGACCTCGGGCGTACCACAAGGAAGTGTAATAGGACCGTTACTATTTTTAGTATACATCAACGACCTTAGCAGTAACATTAATAGTAAAGTTAGGATATTTGCGGACAACACGGTCATTTACAGGGAAATAGGAAACTCAGATGATAGATTAACCCTATCGTGCGACTTAGATAAAATTATGAAATGGTGCGATGATTGGCAATTAGAACTCAACATAGATAAATGTTCAGTAATGAACTTCTTCCCAAGGAAAAATAATGCCAACGATTATACGTACAGGCTCCAAGGTAAAACTTTATCAACAGTAGAAATGGTGAAATACCTTGGAGTAACCCTCACTAATAACTTAAGCTGGGGTCCACATCCATAAAATATGTGGTCGAGCGCTTAGAAAACTTGGATTTGTGAAGAGAATTGAGAAGCGATGAAAAAGTCTGTGAGAGATGTTACGTTGCGTTAGTCAGGCCTCACTTGGAATATGCGTGTAGTGTATGGGACCCTGCAGAGAAGTGTTGTATTCGGGAATTAGAAAAAGTGCAACGGAAGGCGATACGTTTTGTAAAGAATTGTTACGACAAGACAGTGAGTGTAACGCAAATGCTTCAGGACGCAGGATGGGAATCTTTAGAAAATAGAAGGCTTAGACAAAGACTAAATCTCCTTGATAAATTTAGAGAAAGCACGTTCGTAGATGATGTAGCTGACATAATGCGCCCCCCATGTTACATAGGCCGTTCAGACACTGCGAGAAAGATCAGAGAAATAGATGCTAAAACGAATCGATACAAGAACTCATTTTTTCCGCGAACGATACGCGAAAGTAATAGATTAGCGAAGTAAATTCAGTAAATTCATGGTGCTTGCACCCCCTGCCACACGCCGAAAGGCAGCTTGTAGGGTACTAATGTAGATGTAGATCCATAATTTTATTGCCTACCAATTTTCCATAATTAATGGTATTTAAACATTTCCGATAATGGTTTGGACTTTGTGTGATACAAATTTATTTTAAACCTCATTAAAAGAATTTCTAGATGATTCTGTTCTGATTTTCAAAAATTTATTTATTCTTTTGCTGACCCTTTCTTTAATATTTGGTGTCAAGAATAAATTTTGGTGTAATTTAAATTTCTCAATTGAAAGTACTCACTATTTTTTGCACTTTCAGGGGAACTGAAGTTGACATATCTCAGCAAACCATATATAGTCACTATGCAAACATTTCAAATGGCAATACTCCTGCTGTTTGAGAAAACTAATGCTCTAACTCACAAGGAGCTTCAAACTACTCTTCAATTAAATAGTGAGCAATTTTCTAAACACCTGGCATCATTACTTGATTGTAAAATATTACTGTGTGAATCTGAGGTAGGTATATATATATTTATATATATAATATTGTATTGTTTTGTTATTATAGCCCTTAAATTCATTGCCCTTTGTCATATAACATAGGCTTCTTTAACTTAGGATACAATAACCTCATATTTTCTTCATCTTGTGTCTGTACTGTCTCTCTTAATTTTAAGTTTTTGGCTTTATTTTGTTTTAGTATGCCGCAGATTAGCTTCCTTGTGTATTTCTTCTCTATCACATCAAAATTATGTTTTGAAATATTTTCATTGTTTATCCTGATTTTGATTATTTTTGTTTTAAACTTCTAATTTACACTTCTGCACCATTATTCTGTTTCATTCCTTGTTTATTAAAAAAATGCATGATGAATGCTTAAAATGTGATGCAGTGATTTTATCAAAGATATTGCCATTAGATGTGATTTGTTTCATAAATTTGCACTTCGATAAATGGACACCATTTTGTACCTAAACTATAGAATTTGTAAGAGGGTCTTTACTATCTTTAGTAAACTACCATTTTGAATGTATGCTATATCTGCATATAATTTTCTTTAGAATCAAATTTCATTCACATTTTAATTTCTGATAATGTTCTGAAAATTAACCATGCATAATTTTAGGGTAATCAAGCGGTTGCTCCCTCAGATTTATCCTTCTGCGTACTTCCCTTGCACTCCTGTGGCCCTCTTTTTGCAAAATTTTTGTATCCCAGATTCAGAACCTCAAAAGCTGTTTGAGAGCTAACTATCATAATTGCTTCTTTCACCCAAAGATGTTTAATAAAACTCTTTTGCTTTTTGTTGTAAAACAATATATCATCTTCTGGAAATATCATATATGAAGTTTGTCTAAATTATCTGATTGTGTGCTTCTTTTACTTAGAATATTGGGCCTGACTCAGTCTTGCAACTAAATTTGAACTACACCAATAAAAGAACAAAGTTCCGAATCACTGCTGCACTTCAGAGAGAGTCGCCACAGGAGGCTGAGGCAACTCTCTCATCAGTGGACGAGGACCGCAAACTTTACCTTCAAGCTGCTATTGTGCGAATAATGAAATCCCGAAAAGTTCTTCGGCATAATGCTCTTATTCAAGAGGTAATATATTTTAGTATGGTACTTAACCTCTTAAGTGTGTTTGTCAACTATAGTCGACAATTTTTTTTTTTCCTCCTGAAGTGCATTTGTTAACTATAGTCCGCAGCCTGTAAAATACATACGGCAATTAAAATCATGCTAAAATGCATGTACTGTGTTAAGGTATCCTTCCTTTATTAGTTTAAAGAGAATTTATTGAAACATTTTGTCCAGCAGCAATATTCTGGGTCTGAATTCAGTAGTACTGATTTCTGTAAAATTCCTGCTCAAAAGATGAATTCTTTCATGAACAGACTTTTTCATGAATTAAAAAGTCTGTTTATGTCCCGGTTCCGTCTGACTTTGTTCATGTCCGTTTCTCCTTGGGAATTATCCTAGGTGCATGCCTTATCATGCCAAGTACCTAAAACCCTTTTCCTTGTGTGTCATCCTTAAAGGGGGGTTCTCCTTCCACCACTTTGTATGGTCGGTGCCTCTGTGAGGCCATGGCTGTGAACGATGCCACTTTGTCGGACAAACTCACATGCCCTTTGCCTACAAATGAGAATTTTCATCAACAGTGATAAAGAAGCATCACAGATACTGAAAAAGTGTTTATGATAGCAATGTGAGGAGGTGGAATGAGAGGGCTGAAAAATAGTCAGTCGATGGATCGGCCTGTGGCATTTCTCGCACATACCACATGGGCCAATAAATCTGCCCACTGGAGCTAAAAGGGTTAGTTCTCTCCAGTTTTTCAAAGGAGTCACTTATTTTTGTTATTCGAATTTCTTGGTATATTCCCAAATATTATGACTGAAATCTGATAGTCTGTACAAAATACCACCAACTTTAGAAATAGTGCAGGATTTGTATACATAATATTACAATAGTAACAGGAAATACTGGAATAAATTCAGGTATGTGCTAAAAGAAACACAAAATACTCAGTGGGAGGAGCTAGTGATAAGGGTAGAGAATTTTCTAACCAAAAACTTCAAAAATAAGAGCCACATTGTGTATATGGATAATTTTTACTCGAGTGTACCACTATACAATTCCCTGAGATTGCAAGATACAGGAGCCTGTGGAACAGTTCGTGCCAATTGAAGAGGTATATACGCTGGTCGATATACATCATATCCTTTGGCATGTTATTAATAATAACCGTAAATAGAAACATGAATTAGGTGATTTAGGAATTTCAAACATTAAATGTAGATTCTTATCAGAGGCAAAGAAGCATTAATTTCTTAGAATTGCAGCTAAATTGGAATTAGGAATGGAATGGAGTTGCTCAGACAGGTTTTTATCAGATACACTTTCAATTCAAAGCTTGGAGTCTTTTCAGTTTCTAGAGAATCTAAACATTAGTTGAAAAAGATTATACATAAGTTTTTAGTGATTTATTCCACACGCCGAAAGGCAGCTTGTAGGGTACTAATGTAGATNTATTTTCATTCTGTAATAAAATACTCAGTGAGTTTATCAAAGCAGATAAATTTATCAAAGAGGTGTAGGTGATGTCACGAACTAAATTGATGTAGGCAGATCATAAACATAGGGAAACGCTCAATTGTGTTATTAGTAAGAAAAGAATTTTATAATTTCCACAGTATATCTTTCTTGTGTAAAGGAGAATGTGTCTAGTGTCATGTCACCAACATCTATCTAGAATAAACAAGTTGTATTCTCCTTCACACGAGAAAAATTTATTCTGTGGAAATTACAAAGATCTTTTCTTTCTAAGCTTGGCACTGTTCCAAAAATTCAAGCTTTAGCATATCAGAGCAAATTGTTAAGTCACAGCATTGAGCCAAAACAGAGACATTTATTTCCATAGTGAAAACCAAACTTAAAGATTAAAAACCTGGAACCTGAATTAAAACTGGAAACAATTATTTTTTCTGTTCCTATGAATAGTTTTAATTATCGTTGTGTGCAGCAGTAGTTATATTTAATTATTTTAAAACATGCAATGGTAACTTTCAGATTTCTGGTTAATTTAAAAATTGATTAATTCCTTTATTATTCTTTTATTTAAATAATTTTGCTTCGGATGCCATTCTAGAGTTATTCATTTTTTCAGGAATCTCAAAAAGAAATTTATAATTTTTCTTCAAACTGATTGTTTTAATTCTGCTGATGATTTTTAATTTTTGTATTAGAAATTCAATAATAAATTACATAGAGCCATCGAGCAATAAGAAAATTGAGTATAGTTAATTCACTGTTTACTGTTACTATTGTTTATCAGTAAATTCTTATTGCTGTTTATATATTAGAAACTTTCAAAAAGTTGTAATTATTTCATATCTATAAGTCATTTGTTAATGTGTCTCTTTAATGGCTGTATCCCTTATCTTGAATTACGAAAGAAATAATGTAGGAGTTTCAAATTTGTTCTTTGTTTTATTGTAAGAACATGTATATGTGTTCATCGTATTCTTGAACCAAGTTATTTTTTCTGAAGCTTAAATGTAATTTTCTTATTCTACAGGTGTTAAGCCAGTCCAGGGCTACTTTCGCTCCTTCGATCAGTATGATAAAGAAGTGTATTGAAGCCCTAATAGATAAACAGTACATTGAACGAACTCCAAACTCAGCTGATGAATACAGTTACGTTGCATAGNATAGTATCTTTTTATAAAGTACAAATGTAATTTTCTTATTCTACAGGTGTTAAGCCAGTCCAGGGCTACTTTCGCTCCTTCGATCAGTATGATAAAGAAGTGTATTGAAGCCCTAATAGATAAACAGTACATTGAACGAACTCCAAACTCAGCTGATGAATACAGTTACGTTGCATAGATGCAGAGAATTGATGAGTAATATTGTAATTCCTCAAGGAGGCAATATGAAGATTGAAATGATTTTCATAAACCTGTTGTGCATGGTGACTGCAACTTACACAGCTTGCCATTCTTGGACTGAAAAATGGATTTCACATGCTTGAGGAAGTGAAGTGGCTACATAGAAGGTAGAAATGCAGGTCTTGCAAAGAATTCTCTCCTAAGAGAATCATCAAAAAAGATTGATACAGATGGCTAGCTGTGTATACAATGAATTTCAGTGTTTTTGCTCACTGATATTATTTATGTGATGCCCTTCAGTCAATGCACACTTGCCATTTAATGGTTTATGTAAAAAATTCAATTTTGTGATTCAGCGATATTTTTAAGACTGGTAAATATATAAATATATATATATAAATAAATAAATGTATCTATGTTGGCCAAGAAGAAGTGTTGTGACTGCCAAAAGCCATTCTTAAGTGAGGAAATGATTTTAATGCCATAAACCAAAATTTAGTAGTGTGGTATTACTCAGGAAATGTGTTATACACATGAACTTTTAAATCATACAATGGGATTGTTTATTTGTTTTAAGAAGCTTTTCCCTTCTAATCTTATTACTACTATAATTAACTCTGTGCTGCATAAGTGGTTTGGATCATACATTTCATCTCACCAAGAATAGGAATGCTAACTCTTGATTAGGAAGTGAGAAGTTGATAAATTATTGCAGCATCTCATATGCTAAAAACGTGAAGCAGTGAATGTCATCAAATGCCTTAAAGTTGTCCATAGTTTACCTGAACAGTGATAAGGACTTTCTGTCGGTGAAGTGAAGGCATTATGAAAGGCAGCATGATGATACTCCTTTTGCAGCAGTTTGCTTGGTCTGTTTCTATACTAAGTGCTTATTTCTCCTGTAAGACATTTACCACCCTTTCAATTTCTCATGTAGATATCCAGCAAATTTTCCCTATTTTACCTCATTGGCATTGTTTTTAAGCTTAAAAAAGGTAGCTGTAACATGACCATCTCATATTCCATATCCTATTGTAAAGATAATGCATCTGTTTGTTATTTATTTCATGTTGAGTTTCTCAATTGCACAAATTACTGAGGTAATATCCATTGTAATTAAAGCTTTCCTCACCCAGGAAAATGAGATAAGAGCTTGAAATTTCTTGTTTCTTTCGTTATGGTTGCTATTCAGATTTAAGATCACGAATTTCCTGGACAGTTTTCTGCTTTGAGAAGCAAAAGTCATTTTGTTTTCTTCCACTGTTTTGCAATGTTATCAAAATATGATAATTGCAAATATCTGGAGGTGGAATTAGTAATTTTTTTAAAAGTGATGATTTTGATTGACTCAGTGTACAGAGAATATGGAAGTGAATGAATGAATAAATAAAAAAAATTGAGCATTTGGTTGTCAATTTGATCAAAAACATATTTTGCCTTCCATATTAAGGCATTTTTAAATGACTCTGGTTGTCCTTCCTAGGCCATATTAAGGCATCTTTAAATGACTCTGGTTGTCCTTTTTTTTGTCCCTTTTGTCATTTTTTCCAGCATCCTAGTGCCACAGAAAAAATGCTTTTATGGATTTTGAAAAAATTTAATCTCTTCATAATATGGACATGTGATCAAGATCTGTAAATCTGGACAAGATCTGTGTAGACATCTGCTTAAAATAGTGCTTTTGTGGTAATTTTAAATTAATATTAAGGCATCTTTAAATGACTCTGGTTGTCCTTCCTAGGCCATATTAAGGCATTTTTAAATGACTCTGGTTAGACACAAAATAGCTGCTGAGGTGAGACATTCTAAAAAAAAACTACTTTAGATGCGCATGATGGAAATTTGGTGAAGGACAGAAAATAAATTTTACATTAGAATTAGTAATATTTATTTTCATTCTGTAATAAAATACTCAGTGAGTTTATCAAAGCAGATAAATTTATCAAAGAGGTGTAGGTGATGTCACGAACTAAATTGATGTAGGCAGATCATAAACATAGGGAAACGCTCAATTGTGTTATTAGTAAGAAAAGAATTTTATAATTTCCACAGTATATCTTTCTTGTGTAAAGGAGAATGTGTCTAGTGTCATGTCACCAACATCTATCTAGAATAAACAAGTTGTATTCTCCTTCACACGAGAAAAATTTATTCTGTGGAAATTACAAAGATCTTTTCTTTCTAAGCTTGGCACTGTTCCAAAAATTCAAGCTTTAGCATATCAGAGCAAATTGTTAAGTCACAGCATTGAGCCAAAACAGAGACATTTATTTCCATAGTGAAAACCAAACTTAAAGATTAAAAACCTGGAACCTGAATTAAAACTGGAAACAATTATTTTTTCTGTTCCTATGAATAGTTTTAATTATCGTTGTGTGCAGCAGTAGTTATATTTAATTATTTTAAAACATGCAATGGTAACTTTCAGATTTCTGGTTAATTTAAAAATTGATTAATTCCTTTATTATTCTTTTATTTAAATAATTTTGCTTTAAAATTTCATAAAAGAAAATCAAATTAGTGTGTCATGTGTTATTTAAACCTTGCACTGGAATTATTTTATTTTAGAAGCCTAAAAAGATGATTTGATGGTTGCTACCTTAGGGAAATTTGAACCAGACTTCTTTGGTGTTTTTATTGAAACAAGGTAATATCTGAATCAGAAAAATTAAAATTTCAAACCCAGCTTTAGTAAAGCTACATCAGTAATCCAAACAAAACAGCTGTCTTAGTTGAGGTTGAAATGGGCAACATTTCTGTGGATTACTAACAGCCTGACCATTGAGTCTCATACTCCAATCAATAGCTTTTCTGTGTAGAAGTATGGCTTCTTATGAAAAGCATTTTTTCCAGCATCCTAGTGCCACAGAAAAAATGCTTTTATGGATTTTGAAAAAATTTAATCTCTTCATAATATGGACATGTGATCAAGATCTGTAAATCTGGACAAGATCTGTGTAGACATCTGCTTAAAATAGTGCTTTTGTGGTAATTTTAAATTAATATATACAGTAGTAAATACGTAGCATCTGAAATAAATTTTGTGTGCATGCATCATGTGAATAATATACTTCTTATGGCTAGATCAAATGAAGAAAACAAAGATTTGAAGACATTATTTTGTAATAAAATATCTCAAAGATTTTGGAAGAGAAAATCTTTACAATGAAATGTGATAAACTGCATATCTGCTTTTGAAATATTTACTGTGTGATCTATCAGGGTTTTGTATTTCTTTTTCTCTATTTTTGAAATGTTATAAACTGAAACCTAAAACTTCTTACTTAAGATGGAGAAAAATGTTACAAATGAAAAATAACTGTAGCTATTGCAGCTCATGGTGGAGCCACAAAATTTTGACTTTAGATTCAGAATAACATTAAATCAACAGTTCCCTGGATAAGTATATCTCAGACAGAGATATTGATGGCATTAAATCATGAAAGGAAACAAAATAAGGATTTTCAGTGTTATATATTTAAAGCATGTTTCTTGACATGATTAACAATCTTTTCATTCAACCCAAAAAATCATTCAAAGATGGATGTAAATCTATGATTTGCAGTTAACATGAACTTAAAATGAAAGAATTCCAATCATTTCATTATCCAATTTACATTGAAGAAGTAAAGTTTTTCTTTAGAATGAACAATTCAGCATCTTCACATTAAGCTTTGGTAACAAATTCAGCACATCATACAATGGTAAGGTGATTCTAATGACCTCATTCTGGAGTGAGAAGAGAATGAGGTGAATTTTCCAGGACCTTAATGCTTCCTAAGGATCCAGACACTGGACTAGATGCATGATTCTCATCATCAGGGTCGCCACTGTCACCAACTCCAACACCACTATCTCCAGCAAGCAAAAGACGGGTTGCCTTGTCCTCTGCATCCTCATCATCATCTTCCTCATCATCATCTTCTTCCTCATCTTCATCTTCTTCAAGGAGAGGTTTGCCAGGCAAGAGGTAATGAGATGGAGGGGGTTGAATGGAGGATGGAGGTGGTAGAGGAGGTGGACAGGCTGATAAAATGTGAGAGTGTTGCAGGTGTGGATGGAGAGATTGTTGGGTTTGTTGCTGTGAGTTGTGTTCAAAGTTGGAACGGTGGTGCAGAGAATGATGGGAATGTGGATGGTGATGGGAAGAGGGAGAAGGGAGTGGTGGGGAGAAGCCCTGGCCCCAGTCCACCATCCCAAGGTACATGTTGGTTGTAGAGGGGGAAGTTGTGGAGGAAGATGAGGAGGAGGAAGAAGAGGGTACTGAGGTGGGGACAGTGGGACTGAAAGGTCCAAGCAGTGGGTTCACACCTGTTTCCCACTGAAGGTAGGAAGTCGAGGGATGAGCTGCAGGGTGTTGTGGTGAAAAGGAGTAATTCATACATTTAGAAGGATAACATACATAGCATTTCATATTTTAACTTAATTATCAAGTATGAAATTCTAATCTTGCTGACTGGTGTAAAAATCCATAAATTTTGTACCACGTCACCATGTACGTTGTACCATTTTAGTTTTAGTTTTTAGACATTTTACTGTTAGCCAAAGATTTATTGTCTAATTTTAAATTATTATATATTATATTATTTTAATGTCTAAATTGTAAACTGCATATGTAACATGCTGCCTATGGGAGGTTTTTAAAGGGATTTCTCTCCCATCAATGGGCAAATGCCAGGCAATTACTAACAATAATAATTTTTACGTTACACTCCCCACTAGTGTTACAACCTGATTGACAAATAGCAAAATTGAAACATAATTACAAATAAATAAATTTTAAGTTCACAGTGTTTAACTTGGTGGCATAAAAAGATGCTTATTATTCATAATAACATTTACTTGACCATGAGAGAGAGAAAGAAAGACCCAGACTTTAAAGCAAGGCTCCATCATCATATGAACAAAAGGAAGAATCAAGGAAATAAATAGGAGAGGGGAAAGGAAGGTAGCCAATAGCAATGAAAGGAAAGAGTGCATGACTGGAATGCAGGGTAAGAGGAGGAGGTGAGAAATTAAGGGAGGAAAGTAAGTTGACAGTTGGGGAGGGAGGAAGAAATATTTGTGCAGGGTATGGGTAGGGGATGATGAACAGTAGTTTATTACTAATTGTTTCGAGTTAAATTTGAGGAACATTATGTTAAACATTTCAGAATTAAATAAGGGTGTACTGCCCAAAGGTTATTTCTTCAAATGACCATGGTCTCGGTGTTGAGTCACTCCATCATATCTGATGATGGCTTGAGTCAACGCTAAAATGATCACTTTTTATGACTCCATCAGTTGAATATTTTAAATTGTTCTGATGATGCAGCCTTGCTTCAAAGCCTGCACCGTGTTGTGTTCTTCTTTGTGGTGCAGTGAGAGTTATTATTAGTAAGGAAGACAATTTCTACTAATTTGTGAATAAAGATTCTTGGTTTTGAAATATTTTCTTATGCCATTCCATACTTATTCAGTACAGTTTGACTCTACCTTTAAATGAAGTTTCTGATAAAGTTATCACGTAAAACATTAACTATATCATTTTAAACATATAATTAAAAGAATGTTTATACCATGGAGTTTTTTGGACTTTTTGTGTGATTTACATAGGATAATTTTTCCTTATGCTGTGAACCAAATTTTTGTTACTGCATTAATCCTTTAGCTACAGGGTGCTCCATTTTTTCTACAACTGTGTATATGTGCTATTACTATTAAGTTATCCTTAACCATTTTTACTAAAAAATGCTTTAGTTTATCTGTAATATGGAGATATTTATTAAGAAATTTTCTTTAGTAAATGAGATAAGGCTGTACCTTTTATGTATAAGATTAACCAATTAGATGACTTACATAGATTTCCTAGATGAGTGCTTCCACTTGAAAGGGAAGCTGATAGTGAAGGTGGGGATAACAGTGGAGAATCACCTAGCAAGTTTGGGCTTGTAGCTGAAACTGTAAAAATGTTTCATGCTTCATTAGCAAAATGTGGAGAAACACCAGAAGGATAGTAAATTATTCCATCTTTTATAGTAAGGGAATATAAATATGTTTGTATAATTTTATATCATTTGCAAGGCTGTTCCTTTCATAAAATATTCTACCAAAAACATGAAAAATCAAAGCTTTTCCAAAGCAACCAAAATTCAATTCAAAATTTTATTTTATTAAAAAAATTATTGCCCAAAGAGTTGACTGGCTTACTGCTACAATTCATATACTTCAAGATCACTACAAAAGGCTCTCACAGAAGCAAAACTTCAAGTGTTTATATGAAAAATGCTGAACGTTATTTATCTTAAAAAAGATAAAAGAAAAAAGTTCAAGGAGCTCCAACATCAATTGCCAATAGGTAGAGAGTATGCTTTGCTGAGTCCTGACTTCCACACATACCATATTGTGTTTTACCAATACAGTTTTGTAAAATAATTATTGAATGGTCCTACCTACTTCAGCAACCATAAGTGAACATTGAATATGAAAACAATTTTTTTGCTTGAATCTAGTGTAATCATATTATCATATTAATTCTTCTTCTTCATCACCTTTTCCAATGTGGTATGGGGTCGGCATTGCTATGCTTTATTTTTCTTTTCCAGTTTTCTCTTTCTAGGGCATCCTCCCATCTCCAGCCTTTCTCTTTAAGGTCTTCTGCTACCTTGTCCTTCCATCTCATCTTAGGTCGTCCTACCTTCCTCTTTCCGGTCACCTCTAATCACCCACCAACATATTCATCTTTGCTTCTTTCCACATGCCCAAACCACCTCAACCTTCCTTCCTGTGTTCTTTTCCCAATTGGGCCCACTTTAGTCATTCCTCTTATGAAATCATTTCTTACCCTGTCCTTTCTTGTGACACCATTCATTCACCTCAACATTCTCATTTTGGCCACCTCCATTTTCCTTTCCTGTGCCTTTGTTATAGGCCATGTCTCCGAGCTGTAAAGTAGCGCATCACCATGTCTTATATGATATATGACTGTGGCATCACCACAGTCTTATATAACTTCCCTTTTATCTCACAGCTAACTTTTCTGTCACAGAGGACACCGCTCAGCTTTCTCCAGTTCATCCACCCACATGTTATTCTGTGCTGTATTTCCTCATCCAGTCCTCCTTCCCTTTCCACGATCGATCCTAGATATTTAAATTTCCTAAATACGATATTAATATTATCATATTAATTATCATATTTTAAATATGACAATATGATCTAACCATCTACAAGAGGTTTCCTTTCAAAAGAGATTATCATTTAAAATTTTCTTACATTATGGCTTATTTGCATCATTGCAAATTTCCAGATCCTGTCTAAATCTTTTGGCAATAATCTATCCTCTTTTCTTTCTAATTCTCCATAAATGATTTCTAATTTCTGTACATATTGAGGGTTGCATAATCCTAAATTTACTATTCATCTCATATCTAAAGTCATCAATTTTTATTGTGAATGAGAATAGAATGGTTAAATTACTTTGCAAGATGCCCTAAGTGCAGCAACTTACTATCTACCCATAATTGTATAATACTATCTACATTACATTATGCTATTTCACAGTCCCAAATTGCACAAAATGAGGGATAACCTTTAACTATTAGTCTCAAATGTATAAATAACAAAATAAAATCATATTTGAAATAAAAAACAACCATTAATATGGCAAAATCCACTACTTCGGCCTCGACTTTGTCTTATTCTTTTCATCATTAATATGGTCTGAATTGATGACTTGCCACATATCATAGAACATTCCTGTTAACTAAAAATGCTCATCTGAAAGCTATTTGTGAACATATTAGGCTTAAAACAACCCATTTTAATACTAGCTTAGAATTTGTTTTACTACTTAAATAAAAAATACTCTCACCAGGTACAGTAATAATGTTCTGTACCACTGGGGATGAATGTAAAGTTTGCTGCTGGGAATGCATGTGTTGCTGCTGCTGAAGATGTATGTGTTGATGGTGCTGCTGCTGGTTTTGCTGATGTTGCTTTGCTGCTAATTTTTCCTGTTTTCTCCATTTTGCTCGTCTATTTTGAAACCAAACCTATAATATAACAAAGAGGAATAGCCTCTATATTGACACATCAGACAATGACCAGTCAAATTATTCTTATTTCTTAAATAGGCAAAATCATAATCTGAACTATTTCATAACTTTCCTGAAATAGATTTTATTGCCAATGAAAGGGTATAATTTTGGATTAATTATCAATGAATTTTTAAAGAATTTAATTCAATGACAGTAACAATCGATGTAAGGAGGAAAAAGAGACCAATTGTTTTCACTTTTATAATAATGTCACTTAAATCACATACAGAATAAAATCCTTAAATTCAACTCAAATATTTAGCATAGATGTATCTTTAGCTTTGATGGCTAAATATTTAGCCACCAACCTTTTCCCTGAGTGCTCAACATCTATTAACAGAACTAATTTTTTCCTCATATATAGGTATTTAACATATGCTTAACTTTAACTTAGTAAGTAATTTACATACTATTTTTATGATTGATTGTTGTCAAATTATCATTGATAATCCACAAACATTTATAGGCATAGCAATAAGTTTTTTTAATTGACTTACTGAGGAGATGGCTAAATATTTAGCCACCAAATAGGATCATGTACAATTTCTATTCTGTACATACTTTTCCAGAAAACTGAACGGAGGTAAATCTTTATTTCCCATTTTCCTCCTTACAACATTAGATAACTATACTATACTATAACTTAAAGAACTATACTTTCAATAAATGTATTTTCTTAATTTTAATATCCTCAATATCTTACCTGTACTCTAGCCTCTGTCAGTTCTATCCGAAGAGCTAGTTCTTCTCTGAAAAACACATCTGGATAGTGGGTTTTTTGAAAAGCTCTCTCTAATTCTTCCAGCTGGAAATTGGTAAATGTAGTCCTGTCAAAAGTGATTTCAGATTTAGTAGTGTTGCAATAAAGCTGATAATGCCATCATCCATGACACAAAGTTATTTAAGATCATGGTCAAATTACTTTTTAAGTTAAATTATATACTGTAAATAAACCAAATCATTATCAATCTTATCCTTATCTTATTAGGATCTTCATTATGAAGATCACTTCATAATGAAGATCGCTTCCTAAAATCTTCTTCAATATTATAAAAAAATAATCTTATTTTTTCAAATTTCTTTCATCCATACATTTTTTAATCATTAGAGGACACTTTTTCCAGAAAGTTGATGGAATGAATACATTATCTGATAGAAATTTTCTGGCCCCATAGTGTCTCTCTTGTTTGTAATACAACTCCTTAAATCTCACAGGAAATTCAACTTAAAATCCTTATAAGGAAGCAGTTTAAAGTTAGGCAAAAGAAACTAATTTGAATCATGGATTAGAATAAACAGCTATTATGTTAAGAGAAACTTGAATGACAAGTCAAGTTACAGTAGTTTTGAAATGAAAAAATTGCAATCACTGAAGTCTTGAAATATTTTAAACTAAATTCTGTTATTTAAGTTATCAATTTATTTCAGTTATTTATGTGTTTAGCTTTCATGAATAACTAGTGTGACCATAGTAGCAGTAAATTGGAACCTGTAACATTACTGTTATGGTTTAAACACATGAGGATAAAACTCTTTTTAAGATCAGTGTACATTTAATTCCTAGTTGCTCAAAGTAGTAGAGAAATGCATTTAAACTCAATTAGCTATTTTCATAGGCTAATTTAGGAGTATATTTTAACAAATGTCACGAGATGAATTGACAGTTAACAACATAATTACTTGGAAAAAATTAATAATCCTGCTAATTAGAAAATAAGTAACGTTTAAGAAAGAGTTGACTGGCTTACTGCTACAATTCATATACTTCAAGATCACTACAAAAGGCTCTCACAGAAGCAAAACTTCAAGTGTTTATATGAAAAATGCTGAACGTTATTTATCTTAAAAAAGATAAAAGAAAAAAGTTCAAGGAGCTCCAACATCAATTGCCAATAGGTAGAGAGTATGCTTTGCTGAGTCCTGACTTCCACACATACCATATTGTGTTTTACCAATACAGTTTTGTAAAATAATTATTGAATGGTCCTACCTACTTCAGCAACCATAAGTGAACATTGAATATGAAAACAATTTTTTTGCTTGAATCTAGTGTAATCATATTATCATATTAATTCTTCTTCTTCATCACCTTTTCCAATGTGGTATGGGGTCGGCATTGCTATGCTTTATTTTTCTTTTCCAGTTTTCTCTTTCTAGGGCATCCTCCCATCTCCAGCCTTTCTCTTTAAGGTCTTCTGCTACCTTGTCCTTCCATCTCATCTTAGGTCGTCCTACCTTCCTCTTTCCGGTCACCTCTAATCTNTATTGCAATCAGGATTCTTTAATGTTTAGTTTTTAGCACTTTTTTTATAACTGAAAATATATGAATACTTTGCAGGAAAGTCCTGTCTTTCAGCCTTTGAAATCACCCACCTGTATCTGCGTTGCTTTCTTTTGATAGGTCCTCCACTGCCTGAATTGTTTCCCATGGAGGGAAATGAGATTAGAGATGAAGTAGTTGGAGAAGCAGGAGCTGGTGGTGAAGGGCATGGGGAGGTGTTAGCTGCCTCAACAAGCCCTACTCCTGGACTTCCCACAGATCCTGACAATCCTAACGCGACATCTCCATACACTGAATTGAAAATAAATCCAAAAACAAATTTTTGGTTACTGCTGAAAGATGGAATCAATAAAGATTCAAAAGAAATACATAATTTCCAATCAACTCACTTCAATTTATCAATAATACTTCTTTAATAGCTAAATCTAGCTAAAAATTTCACAGTATCTGACAGAAAATGTATGCGATTTTATCATTGTTTGTATGCGTACATCAGTTTCCAAATGTTGTAATGCCTCCTACAGTGATCAAATTGAGTTGAGAGAGAATAGGAAATACAAGAAAAATATTGGTGAAAGGTAACTGATAGAACAAAAAGTTAAGAAGTGATTTTATCCTTTGGATAGAAAAAATGGGAAGTTACCTTATGTAATAATCCTAATCTAATTGAGTCTTATCTCATTTGTATCGAACATGTCAAATATCTTTTTCTCTAAGATAGACTGTTCGTAGGCAAGAAAAAAGGAATAAAGTAAATATTTTTGCCTTTTGGTCATTTTACGCAAACAGTTGCATTACGGCATTAATGAATTCGTTATCGTCGTTAATGATATATCAATAACTCTGATGAGTTTACCATTATCTACAAATATTTTTTGGAATGGATGCTTGGTGCTGGTAGAGTTTCTAAATCACTGTCTTATCTAATCTATGGATTAATCCAGGGTAGTGATGATCCTTTTGACGTGAGGCGATATGTAAAATGTCACCTTTTATTTTATTACTAAACCATCTTCCTTTGAATTTGGTGAAAATCAATTTTTTTAAATAGTTTCATAAGTTTCTCAATATCTACATTCGTAATCATTCAATGGAATGTCAAAATATTAAATGCTTGCATCAAGCTAATCCGAGACGCGCTTCGACAATTTGTATGACCTTGGATTTATTTTTGACGCAAAAACTATCCTATGGGTAAAAAACAGTGTCAGGGATTTGCTGCTGGAAGATATTAGCAACACACAAGAAGGTAACCTCAACGGCAGTAAAATATCGAGCATTGAACGCCAGGATTTCGAGCGTTAAGAACACTGCTTGAATTGCGCTTCTATAGATATTAATAGGATAATAATTAAAAATAGAATAAAAATTAATAATGTCTCGATATACTTCCAATATAGAGGCAAAAAGGGAGAAAAATAAGGCCTCTTACCCTAGAAACTGGAAAATGACGGGCGTGACCATGGATTCTTTGCGTGAAGATGAAAGCCTTTACAAATCAGTTAAGTTTTTTCACAGTTAAGTCTGTCGAAAAATTTCCCTAGAGCGAATCTTTGATTAGTTTAAAGGAAAGCATTACAAAAATCTTAATGAATCAAAATAGTCTATACACTCATGGAAAATTTTGACTAAATAGGTAGTATTGTTAAAAGTGCTTCGACTGCTTTTTCATTGTCAATCCGCACGTAGGCCCCCACCCACGTAATGGACTCTATTTTTATTCAAATCTTTACTTGACTTTTGTCTACATATGTAATTTATTCTAATTATTTTAAGGAAAGTATATTCGTGATACATTGATATATTTTGAATCCCTTCTTTGGAGAAGCTCCTAATTTAATGAGACAAAAACAATTGAAAAATAACAACGACAATGGTAGTTGAATATAATTTAATTATATTTTGATAATATTTTATTTACTTCTCGTCCCCTCATAACAATAATCAGATTTGAAAAACGCATCGTGAAATACCATAACTATTCCAAGAGCGATTCAGCTCCATCAGTTCTATAAATATTTATTACTGAGAAATGCACTTAAAATGTCCATCCATAAACACGAGAAATGGTAGAATCAACAATTGAGCAATCTTGAATTTCCATGCCCAACGCCAGAACTTGGAGCTGTCTTTGTTGTGAGTCAGTTGCACATAATCAGGCATCTTTGACGCTCATGGGTCCAACAAAGGTGAGGTCATAGTACCAAGCATTAGGTCATGTAAATTCATACCCAAAGGTGACCACAATGCGTTCTCCTCCTCTCATCTCCCTCATCCACCCCCTCCTTCTAATTAGCTTACATTATTATTGGGTTGGGCTAACCACATTGCAGCCTGCCCGGGGAAGGGAGAAGGGTGTGGCGGGAAGGGGGAATTTAATGTATTTAGAAATAACTCAATAGTCTCGGTGTAGGGAGGGTCGGTGGCTGTTCGAGGCACAGGTCGTGGAGTCCGAAAGGATGCGGAGTTTGGAACAGGCCACCGCTGCCGCATGGACGCTTTTTCGGGAGTTTAAGGATACACTACACCTTGGGAGACCACTGCCACCGCCATCTTGCTTTGAATTCATTTCTTTGGCGGTGAATCGGAGAGGATATCAGGTGAGTGCAGATATATTATTTAGAAAATAAGTGATCTCGAAGAGTGTAGAGAGGAATACATTTGAAGCAAGTTAACCGCGACTTGTTTAAGATCGACTCGTAAGCGCTGCGCATGATCATCCTAAAGGGAGTTGCGTTGCTGAAGATAGCTTTGGAAGAAGTTTTCACATCGTAAGCCGTCGTGAAACTATTACGATAGTTCAATCGGAAGATTCGCCATCGTGACGCCAAATTTGAAATCTACTGATTTATAAGTGAAAAAACTACAAAATTTCCTCGAAGATGGAATATTTACTTTGATTATAATATTAGTGATGGAGATTTAAATGACAGTAAAAATTGGGCAGAGACTGAATTAAAAACTCAGAAAAATAAGTGAACATCGAGTTAATTTAATATACCTAATAGCATATAAAATGGGGCCGCACAGCTATCATTCTGATATAATGCATTTTTGTGCCCTTTCAACGAGATAATAATACATTTTACTGCTCATTTTCACAGGAAAATCAAAGGGTCAGTTTTAAAATAAATTCGAAGATTGGAAGGTCACGAAACAATTGTAAAGGAATCTTGTGAATATTAACTTCAGTTTTTCCTAGTGTAGCTATATGTATCTAGATGAAATCATAGTCGCTAGTTTACATTCTTTGTAATTTGTAATTTCTTATATCACAAACTTAAAGTCGTCTGAATGCCGATTACACTGGATGGATACATCGTATATCACACATCAAAATGGGAGAAATATCAATGTAAGCCCCTGCAAAAAGTTACGTATTTGTCGACAGATTAGTATCTACACACCTATTTTTAAGGAATGAGATGATTATCTTAAAAAATATAGATTGTTATCACCATTTAACTCTAACGATAACCTCCAAAATCGTGGTAATATCATGGTTATGAATGAACGAAATTATTAATTATATAGAACACTAACTAAGTAAATATCAACTGTTAGGAGCAGAAAAAAGCGATCAATGAAGTCATTTGAAGGATTAATGCACCTTTTCAAATATTTTAAAGTATGCCTTATTTAAGAAAGCTAAAATGATACGCTCTCAGTACGCAGTTAGCACTTAATATGACTCGTGTCAATATTGATCAAATAAAGAGGATCTTTACTCTTCAACCTTGTATTGACTAGTAATTCCGAAATCTAAGAATTTCATAATAGTGAATGCGGTTGCTGCTTCTTGTTGTCGTTAGCCGTCGGAGAAACATAATTCACAACAAACGCGGTGGGACCCGAAAGAATGGAGACTTCAGTGAATGAGGTTTATTTGAACTGCACAGTTATAAATATTATACCTTGGAGATTTTGACAGTAAGGAGGAAATAATTTAGTTTGAATATTCTAAGATGTACTCAAGTTATTTCTTCTAACCAATACAAAGCCTATAATCGTGAAATGTAATAAATGAAAATCATAGGCTCATTAATAATTTCTAATTTATTTAATTTTTTCGTTAGTTTATAAAAACTATGAAATGTATGCAGACTTTTAGCAGGATCTCTAAAAATGTTTAATTTTCAATCTCAAAAATAATTATTCAACTACCTAAATTATCATCCACTGCGCCTCTGCTATAAATTCGCGTGTATTTGAAGCTGTGTACATAAATAATAACATTCAAGGCTCTTGAAAATATCATTATTAGTAAGATTATCAGACGTTAGATAGCAAAAACTTACTCGATTATGTTAACTCAGAGACATACATTATTTTAGTCTATTATAATAGAATTAAGGATATTTCATAATTGCTCCCCTCATTGATATGTCAAGTATCCAGTTATTGTTAGTTTGGGAAAAATAACTTAAATAATATGTAATTATATATTCCCTACTCTTAGAATCTTAAACGGAGTAAGGTAAAATTAATTTTTTTAATGAAAAAAGAGCTGTTAAGAAGATTCGTATAGCAAAAGACATCAGCATAAGGACTGTACTATATAGTATTTTCTGATTAGAGCAAATTCTTAATTTAGAAAACAGAAAAGGAAACAAAACAAAACAAAACTCCTTCCAGAATAATTTACCTTCGAAGGTCCGAATCTTCCAAGGTATGGATACTAAACAATCTATGAACTTTGACATTTGTTCACCAAAAATTGCCCTGATTTAATAGCATCGGCACAATATCGACTAGCCCTAAAAATAATTAAAATTTCGATTACTTTTAATTAACCTCCGAAAGTTATCGGCAAAGCAAAGGAATGATTTTTACCTGCCATTTCGAAAATAATTACGGAATTTAAGTCAGTATAAAACGCTAGCGAAAGAGAAAATGTAAAATTACTGATCCAAGAGATTACCATAAAGAAATGGAACTACTATTAAACGTTGAGCCGCTTATAAAAGTAATAATTCTATCTCAAAAATAAACCATCAACACAAAATACATACTGAACATTGATATAATACCTTTTTAGAAGTAGGGGTGTTTCTATGTTAGACTAAAGACCCCCCGAAAGAGCCTTTAAGAACTTCCGCCTCCAAGAGCATTAACTGAGCCCCCTACGACCCTTGAGATACATTGAACTCACCGAACTTTCCAAACGGTGAAGACGCCCCAGGGGACGCCAGAAGGGCAGCCACGCTGGCGGAAGCCGCAGCGGCAGCGGCCGCGGCTGCCGAGGCGGCTGAAGCTGCGTCCACTCCTAGCGAAATGGCGGGGGGTGGAGGAGGTGGAGAAAGAGGCCCTCCACCGCCAAGAGAACTAAGGAGGCCGTTGATGGAGTACACGGAAGCTGCAGTGGCCAAGGAGGAACCCGACGAAGATGAGGTGGCGGTGATAGAAGAGGGAGGAGATGGAGGAGGAGGGGAAGAAGAACCCAAAGATATGGGGAGGATCGGTTTCAGATCCATCACCAACTAAAGTTTCTTTTATTTTTCCTTCTCTTTTCCAAGTCTGTACACCTCCCGAGTCTTTAAAACTTTTTCGTGACGAGAATTTCCATCATCAGCTTTATCAAATTGTCACGCATCATAGCTATTCATCTTTGCACTATTGCATGTTGATATTGGTAATTTTCATTTTGAAACGTCTCGTAGATACGAGAAAACCAGGTCTCCAAGGGTAAACGCACTTTTAAAATTTCATAGAGAAGGAATTTTGTAAAGAAGTACAAGAATAAAGATTGATCGCGAATAACTTTATGCTAGAACACGAGAAAAGTTATCATATCGAAAACATCTTCACTCATCGAACATTCGTACAATTTGAATTTCTTTTTCGAAGTTCCTACTTACAAGGTTATAATATTTAGTTCTAGAAGAAGAGGGAGAGAAAATTTAACTTCCGCTAAAGAAAGGATGTGATATTTCCGTTTATATTACTCCGTAGACGTGAAAATACGTCGATTTCCTGGAGCAATATCCTTGCCTGACACCTTCTCATTTTTGCCAGTGCAGACGTATTCCAACCGACCAACTGCTTCACTGTCGCCCTATTTGGCTACAGCGCCTCTAGACGTCAAACAAATGCCAGCGTGGTCTCCTGATGAGTTGCATTAGGCCCAAGTTTTAAAGTATTTCCATTCAAAGACCATCAAACAGGTCTCATTCTCCTCGGTGAAAGAATTTCAACCCAAAACATCAACTTTATATCCGGAAATCGAGATGTGAATGGGATTAGAAACTATCCTAGGATTCCCTCACCCGGCTGCCGCAAATTGTAAACCAAGAAGAAGAAAAAACAAAATATTACGACTTGCCCATTTACGTTGCGAATTAAAAGATGAATAATCGTCAGTTACTCACCACTTGGAACCACCAGAACTCGTCACTCGAAGGTACGTCACAGCCTCCCTATCAAAGGAAATAATCAGGAGACTTCGTCCATCTTCAGCCTCCTACCACCGCAATATTCCCACTCCTCCTCCTCTATAATTACTGCAAAATACACCGGTGTCGAGGACCACTTAAAACGGTGATAGAAACGGTACGTTGCGTGAGTCGGATATGGAGACCATAGCGCCTTACCTTTCCGCACGGGACTCTGGGAAAGATGGCACTTTCTCGACAACGCACACACAAAAACACACGGCTGCACATTCAATGTCACACGGACTCCCACATCAACGCTCGTTCTCGAATCACACTGCCCGCGCGCCTCACAAGCGCAGACGGACAGGGTTTCTTCTCTCCGCAGGGCACCCTCTCAAACGCTCTCCCCTCTCCCTCCCCAAAATCCTACCTCCTATCGGCTACCTTTCCATCCTTACCCCCACCCTCTTCCCTCCCTCCCTTCTTATACACCTTTGCATTCCTTTGGTTTTTTCGCCTTGTTCAAGACTTCAACGGTATCCCCACCACCAGTGCTTGTCGTGCAAAGTGGGGCATTCCACATGTATTTTGTCGCTGAGCTACAGGAAATTGAGCAATTTATCAATAAAGGACAGCTATGTTTTCTTCGTTTCCTTTGGCGTTATTGTTTTTCTCAAAGCTTCGCAAATTTGAGGGAAAGGAAGATGGCTACGACGAGCCATTACGAAGTTTGGTATATTTGGGGGAGAAACAACGTTTATGGAGGTCAAGGTTTTTTGGGGTTGTTTTGTTTGAGAGTTTTCCCATTGTTTATCCGTCCAGGTATATCTGGATATAAAAATTCGGAATCGAAGCAGATACGTCAGTAACATGACCATACATATATTACTATTTTTTGCGTTTTACTCTCGGAAAATTAAATTAAAATATTTTAGATACCTGAGAGGAAATAATTACCGTAAACTCTTTCTCCGATGATCTAAGAATGAAAATATTCCTTCCGTGTAGCCGCATCCCGCGCTGATGGTGGATAGTAACAATTCATTCATTTTACAAACAATGAGCAAAATTAAGTAAGATATTGAATAAGTTCTCAATTCCTTAAATTTTATTAATAAGGCAGACTACAATAACTGATAAGATTCTAAATTCACAGCAGCTCTTTTGACATGTATGTTATTCAACTAGGGTGGTTTGTATCATTAAAATAATCAATGTCAATCGAAGTTTTATATTTCTCACCAAATATAAGCATTCTGAAGAAACTTATAGATACAGTTTAATACTAAAATAATTTCTAAAATTTCAAGCGGAAATGACGGCGTCGATTATTGAAATATATGTACTAGCTAGTATATATATTTCAATACTTAGCTGAAGTGACCGTTGATTCTCAACTGGGAAAATATGAAAATGCATGAGCTCGGATTCAACAATGGAGTTAGCCGTTAGGAGGATGGTTTGTTCTCAACCTCAAAATTTTAGAACAATTTCGTTTATTTCATCAAAATTATGAATATTATGAAAATAAATTAAATCAAGTAGAGACCGCAAACGAAGAAAAAAACAGAGAACACGAACAAATCAAAACCGCAAGAGCAAAACACAACCAGCCAAACTCAAATTACCAGCTACACAAATGGAAACTCAGAACATGGAACCGAGTGTAGACTATGAAAGAAAAATATGAAGCAAAGAAGACGAAAGAAGTTTATCAAAAATAAAACGAAGGAAAATTCAAATTATGTGTGCACTACAACTTACTGTGAGAGTGAACGTGTGTGTATAAAGGACAGTGAGTGAATGACTGGTGAACAACAAAATAAAATCAATTGGAGACCACAAACGAAAAATGAAATAGAACAAAAAGAAATCCAAACAAAAGAACTAAAGGCCACCCAATTCTAAGCTAAAGAAATCCAAACCCCCAACTACCCAAATGCAAGTGCTCAATACGCCTGCTACCTACGAAAGAGAGCAAGCGTCAATCAAGTAATTATCGTAATGAATATTAAATGAATTACAATGTAAGCAACTAATCCTTAGCGAAACTCATCATTCAATTAGCTTAATTAACTTATTGTTTCCTTATTGAACCTCTGAGAATATGGCAGAAAGAACTTAAAGAATAAACGATAGATAATCGACTATGAAAATAAAACTCGTAATATACAAATAGCTTGTAGAACTGCCCGTTCATTTCAGGTGATAAAGAAGTAAAGCAAGAAGTACTACAGTAAGTTTCTTTACGAAAGACAATCTTATATTTCTAATCTTAGCACAGTTTTTGTATTACACACCTAAAACACAAAACATACGCATGTGGGAATATAATACTACTATCCGTTCCATCACCTAACGATACAAAGCAATAACTATTATACGAATATGCATCTTTTAGCAAGCGAAATCTAGTCTAGTTCATTACTAACGTATTTTTAAATATAAATAAAGTAAAATATACGTACCAAACGAGAATTGAAGGCACTTATTATATAAGCGATATTTGAAAGTTATCATTTTGTAAATTAAATCGTAAGCGAAACGTTCCCATGGAGTTATTCAGGCAAAAAGTTATTGATATATCACCGTGTACTCCTTACAGCGCTATTCCATAGAATATTTAAATGAAAATTGAAGTACTCGATTTCTTATCGTAAACAAACTCGACTTTAACAACTGAATCTATCGTCCAGACGACGTCGTGTCGAAATGATATATTTGGCCAAATGTTCATATACTTCAACAAAATGTGCGTATTTGGACCTAAAACCTATAATCGACAGTAGGAAAAGAAGTCTGTGAAATTTTCTTTCTGACGATACTTGTCTCGACTCTCTACAATGAGTTCTTCTATCTTAATTTTCCAAAAGAAATAAAGTCTGCGATAAAAGTGAACTTTACATGTATTTTTTATGGGAAATATATTCCTCGTCTAGGATCGAACCGAGGACTAAAAGGTACATTAAAAGTAGCCTATAATCTGTGTGGAGAAGAAATGTAATAATGTACCAATCTTGAAAGTTGGAAAACTATAATTTAGTTATAGTGTTTTGGGGGAAAATAAAGTTTCCTCTCTCCTACTATTCCCACCCCTCTCTCTTTCACCTCATAATGATCCATTTAACCATCGATAGATACAAGATATCGAGATTAAAATTAGCCTATGTGTCAATTAAGGATATAAATTATCACCCTGTAATATTCCATCGAAATCGATTCGACAGTTTTTACATGATGCGATAACAGACATAATTTTTTAATAGGTGTTTTGGACTCAGTACCACTTCTAATTACCATATCTACCATTTTTTGAAATTTTATTTAATGCACAGAAACAGGTTCTATAAAACTAGTAAAAGGAAGTAAAAATTATAAGTATAGGCTAACTAGGTATAATTTCCATTTCAAGCAATGAAAATTATTACTGTAAGTATGAATTTCATGAAAATTATTTTATGTAATTCCATCATTGATTTGATGAATCGTAATATTGAAAAAAGGCTAATTAAAACAAAATTTAAGGCTATATCCCATTTAAGAATGAAAAAATATAGAATATATAAAAAAGTTTTATGAACTAAAAATATAAACAATCACAGAGCGTATCGCCGAAAAACTTCCCAACGATATCCAGAGAAGTGGAAAAACGTAGAAACACTGGAGAAGGAAGTGACAGTCATGAAAAGAAAAGAATATCAGTGGAATTACAATATCAGCTAACTTCAGAACAGCAGTCATTACAGTAACAATATTCAACGTCCATCCTATCATTTCAGAATTCCTGTTTTAAAAGATGTAGCATTTTCAAGCAAGAGCTTTAAGACTGATNTGGAATGAAAGAAAAATATTCCGGGTAACTCTTGCTGGGTTTGATGACCACAAAGTTACTGAAATATCGCTAGAGAAAATTTATATAAGCAAAGACGTGCACAACTGAGATCTTTTTTTAATGTTTCCGATAATGCTGTGAAACATTCTCGAATTGCATAAATACTAATAATTAACTTCGTTCATTATTTCAGTGGTGGACGGTTCTCTTACACAATGAAACATATTTTTGTTAGCACTAATAGCCTTTATTTAGGGCATTTATCTCATTGTTCGCTCATTCCATAGTCCTCCTATACTTGTTCATCTATTGGTCTCTTCTCATAACCTCTCTACTCTACAGTCACCTCTTCATTCCTACCACTTTTCTTTTCTCTAATTCGCTCAGCTCTTCCGCAGTACCCTCATGCCTCTTTCATCTCCCCCCCGCCCACCTGCCCATAGTCTCTCGGAAGACCCTCAACAGCGTAGCAGCACACCCGCAATCTCCTACCTATTACTTCCTCTCCCTTCCCTCTTGCCCTCTTTCTCTTCATCATTCATATCCCCTTTCTAATGTTTCACCAAACAACAGTTTAAATTTCCAAGGACAAATAATATTCGATTCTAACATTAGTTTAGGAGACTGAGAATGTTTTTGAATCGCAATTGGATTGGTAAAATGTTGGGTACCGCAGTCCGGGAGGAGTAATGAATTTTTCAGATCAATATTTTTCTGGACCTTTTTATTGTCATCCAAAAGGAATTTACTGAACTTTTTCGAAAAAAAACTTCATACATCCATATGAGAAAACATCGTTTTCTGCAGAAAATAATGAGATGCATAAGCAGTCTAATTTGTTAGACGGTTAATGCTGGAAACGATAAATGTATTAACACGATACATTCATTTTACAAACAATGAGCAAAATTAAGTAAGATATTGAATAAGTTCTCAATTCCTTAAATTTTATTAATAAGGCAGACTACAATAACTGATAAGATTCTAAATTCACAGCAGCTCTTTTGACATGTATGTTATTCAACTAGGGTGGTTTGTATCATTAAAATAATCAATGTCAATCGAAGTTTTATATTTCTCACCAAATATAAGCATTCTGAAGAAACTTATAGATACAGTTTAATACTAAAATAATTTCTAAAATTTCAAGCGGAAATGACGGCGTCGATTATTGAAATATATGTACTAGCTAGTATATATATTTCAATACTTAGCTGAAGTGACCGTTGATTCTCAACTGGGAAAATATGAAAATGCATGAGCTCGGATTCAACAATGGAGTTAGCCGTTAGGAGGATGGTTTGTTCTCAACCTCAAAATTTTAGAACAATTTCGTTTATTTCATCAAAATTATGAATATTATGAAAATAAATTAAATCAAGTAGAGACCGCAAACGAAGAAAAAAACAGAGAACACGAACAAATCAAAACCGCAAGAGCAAAACACAACCAGCCAAACTCAAATTACCAGCTACACAAATGGAAACTCAGAACATGGAACCGAGTGTAGACTATGAAAGAAAAATATGAAGCAAAGAAGACGAAAGAAGTTTATCAAAAATAAAACGAAGGAAAATTCAAATTATGTGTGCACTACAACTTACTGTGAGAGTGAACGTGTGTGTATAAAGGACAGTGAGTGAATGACTGGTGAACAACAAAATAAAATCAATTGGAGACCACAAACGAAAAATGAAATAGAACAAAAAGAAATCCAAACAANTGGATACCAAGAGACGTGAAGAGACCAAGAAGAAGACCAAGGGACCGATGGAACAGTGACATCATTCAGTATTTAGGGGTAACATGGCAACGAGAGGCTCAGAATAGAGAGAATTAGAAAGCGCTTGGAGAGGCCTACATCCGACGTCGGATTGAAAATGGCTGATGATGATGATGATATACAATTACTAGAGGCAAAAGTAAGTGAAAGAAATACTTCTGTCTATCCTGTACCAAATACAAATCAAATATACATAATTAATCAAAGTATGTTAGCAGGACCAGTAGAACCGTCAACAAATTATATAGATAGATATCATTAGAGATTTATAGTGAGAATTTGGAAGAGTGGAAAATTAACTGCCCGAGGTTCATCATAGATTATCAGTAGGAGTATCCATTAAATGTCGAAAGCTACCATCATCACTACCCGAGAAGTTTCCAAAGGCTGTCTGTATTATTACACCGTTAATTCGATTTCATTATATACTAGAAATTAACGAACAGCACAATCCAACTTTTAAACACTAAAACGTTGAACTAGATTAGAATTTGATTATTGGTGAAGTTCAGTAATATTTGGTGGAACATCATGGTCGTTAGAATGAATTAATTATGGACAGTATATATTACTGTTTATTTGTGAACTAGATCAGAATTCGGAAGATCTTTTTAACTTTAAATCATCGAAGCGGTATTAACACTTATAACTTTTCCCTTGAAAAAGTAAGTAAGTTAATAATATCCTCAACGTAATAAATTAGTATTTTGGTAAGAGAACCTTTAATAATAAATAAATAATAACAGAATAAGGTTCATAAATATCTTAGGATATTTACAAGCATTGAAGTAAGGGAAACGTGCTAGACTGTCGCAATGACCACATGCGCCCGTAATTTAGGCTACCGCGGCAGCAGTAATTGAAAACTGGTTGCAGGAGACAAGGCGAAATGGAACCGATTGCATTCTTTAAGAATAGTTAATTATTCATTTCGCTTTCTCATAATCCATATCAATATATGAAATATCGCCAACGAGAGTAAGTGGAGAAGAAGACTCAAAAAGAGAGAGATAATCTCTCCTTAAAATGAGCGTGATTTCATCGACGTTACGACCTTATCATATTCTCATAATTTTTGCGCTGCTCATAATGCTCTGCATTCCAAAGTGTTATTTTTACTTTGAATTCTTTTTCCCCGATATCATCTACTTATAACACAATCTCCTACTCCTGAATTGCAATCCTCCGTTGTGGCAGCACCATAGTAGTAACTTCAATATCTATGCCGATAAACGTGTCTGCAGAGAAGAAAATAGTAGAAATATATCCTCATGGCAGAAAGAAACGATCAGCAATCCGCAGTTCAAAAATAATTTACTAAACACGCAATGATGCGAATGAAAACACTTTGTAGCCTACATTTTTAACTATACAAACTGCATTACTATCGGACCAGCGAACTATTGGGAAACCCAGCAGATACAAATTTTTTAGAGACTATGTTATTTATACAAGACTGCAATTCCTCGAACTTCTCTATCTAAAGACTTTTGAGTACAGCAAAGGTTTTTACCGATGATAACTTGTAATATTTCGTCATATCTCTTCTTCACTTTCAGCGAAGATAAAAAGCGGCTACATTAACCTCGTCAATATGATATTGAAGCAATCACAACGTATTTCAACTATAAAGAAGAACGTACAGGAGTAAATTTGATGTGACTGAATTATTTACATCTACGTTAATACTCTCAATGCCACCTCTAGGCGTGTAGCATATATTATGATATTTTAAGTAATAATAATAATAGATTCGCTGCAAATTTAACCTTCTTGTAGGAAAAGTATGACTTAGATTCCACCAAGCGTTGGTCAGAGAAAATTCTTTTAAATACAAATAAAAATACTTCTTTTAAATAATTGAACACTCAGTCTTGAAGGAAAATTGATTTTCTCGTCTCAGTATGGAATAAGATCTTCATTATTTGGAATCGTTATACAAAATTCATTTATATGAATTTTTCAGTCTACCAAAGATGGATACGTTTCTTTAATCATATTTTTCTCCTCCATCGCTGATTTGTTTTCGCTCCCTCTTTACATGCGCAATCTTCTTCCTTTTCCTCGTTTCCAATACTCTCATAAAATGGCAAGCATTATTCATACGTAAGTAAGCGCAAGAGGGTAATATAAAACCATTCCGTTAATTAACGCACGCATGGAGTGCTTCTCTGCTATCGTTCAAAACATGATGATATGATGTCTTCGAAAACGAGGAAACTTCCACGATCATAGAGAAAGAAATAGGAATGATATCCAGACCCTACATTACCGTTTGCTTTCGCCTTGCTTATTGATTCCTGCTGTTAATATAGTTTACTGCTAACCCTCTTCATATCAAAAAGTCTACATCGATTAAAATTCTGTTTGCATAAAGAATCTACAATCTGAAAAAGTTAACTGAAATTCTCTTAACGGATAAAGTTCCATGCTCTTTTCCAACTATACTCATAGGGCCCTTACTATTCCTAATCTTCATAAATGATTTGGCGAGGGGAATGAAATCGAAAATCAAGCTTTATGCGGACGATTGTATAATTTATAGAGAAATAAATAGTGAGGAAGATAGTAAAATACTGCAAGATGACATTCTAAGAGTTGAAATGTGGGCTTCAAAGAATGGAATGATGATAAACGCGAAGAAAAGTAATCATATTACATTTACAAAGAAAAGGAAGGAGAGAGAGACTAGCTATGAATTAAACGGTGAAAAAATTCCAAAAGTAAATAAATGCAGATATTTAGGGGTTATACTAACGAAAAATTTGGACTGGAGTACTCATATAAACAAAATTATTTCAAAAGCATTTAAAAATTTACATTTCGTGATGAGAAATCTAAGGGGTAGTAGTAGGAACGCGAAAGAATTAGCATATAAAACAATAGTAAGACCGCTACTAGAATATGCGACCAACGTATGGGATCCTCATGATAAACTTAACATTAAAAAGATAGAGAAAGTACAAAGAAAAGCAGCTAGATATACATTAGGGAGACATAAGAAAGAAGACAGCGTTACAGAGATGTTGGAGACGCT
>KZ308731.1:2126480-2156070 GCA_000376725.2 Ladona fulva
CATCTAACATTATCCACTACATCGTTAATATAAATTAGGAACAAAATCGGACCTAATACACTACCCTGCGGAACACCGGATGTGACGCAAACCTCTTCTGATAAAATTCCGTCCAACGCAACCCGCTGCGATCTGTTTCCTAAAAATGATTTTATCCAATCAACAACTTGTTCGTTTATCCCGTAATTAATCAACTTATGGATTATTTTTACATGCGATACACTGTCAAAGGCTTTCCTAAAATCTAGAAATACAGCATCTGTACTGGTACCCTTATCAGCTGCTTTAACTAAGTCATTGACAAAAAGGGCTAACTGGGTATCGCATGACCTACCCTTACGAAAACCGTGTTGACATTTACTAATTGCCCCCTTATCATCTAGAGAACGCATAATTGAACTGGCATTAATATGTTCAATTATTTTACAGAAAATTGATGTTAAAGATATCGATCGGTAGTCTTCCGGTTTCGAGGAACGCCCTTTCTTAGGAACTGGAGTGATATGCGCTCTTCTCCACGACATAGGTACAAATCCCTCATCCAAGGTTTACCTATAAAATACACAAAGAAAGGGAGCAAGCTCATTCGCCAGTGTTTGAATAACAAGCGATGGTATACTTTCTGGTCCCGGCGCTTTCTTCTTGTCTACCGCTCTCAACAACTTTACTATTCCATCCACAGACA
Source organism: Ladona fulva (assembly GCA_000376725.2). Taxonomy (NCBI): domain Eukaryota; kingdom Metazoa; phylum Arthropoda; class Insecta; order Odonata; family Libellulidae; genus Ladona; species Ladona fulva. Next base: position 2,127,166 of record KZ308731.1, read on the forward strand.
ACTCGATTGGCCCCATCTTTGAATCAAAACGTTGACAGTTTTTCCATCTACGCTTTCCCACTTCCGGATGATCATGTCTTCACACAAGCTCCCACTGCAACTAGTAGGCTTTCACAGTTGGTCCATATCTCGAGATTTCCTGCCAGCTTGGTCGATGTCCGTTGTCTAACCATTCCTGACATCTGACAATTCCTAAGTCTGAATCCTGACATCTGACAATTCCTAAGTCTAACACTGAATCTGACAATTCCTAAGTCTGGGTCGTCTCGCTGTTTCTGAGCCACAGTGTCCTTGGTAACTTCTGAGTTCGTTCCCGTAAATGTCTTAATTGTTATTCTGTTGAACACTTCCCTATTCGCAACATCTTCTTTTGCTTCTTGCCGAGTACAAAATTTGCATGACTTTTCTGCGCAGGTTCTTCTCAACAGGGCATCAGCACTGTCGTGGCTTTTACCTCTGCGATATTGGATTTCAAACTCGTAAGTTTGCAACTTCTCCAACCAGCGAGATAATTGGCCTTCCGGGTTCTTGAACCTCAGCATCCACTGTAGAGCAGAATGGTCCGTCCAAATGAGGAATTTCCTCCCATAGAGGAAAGTATGAAAATGGTCCACTGCTTTCACAATCGCAAGAAGCTCCTTCCTCGTTGTGCAGTAATTCTTTTCTGCCTTTCCCAAAGTCTTACTGAAATAAGCGATGACCACTTCTTCGTTATTTTGTATTTGGGAAAGAACTGCACCAAACTCCATGGTGGGAAGCATCAGTGTCCCACACAAAAGGGCTGTTATCCACCGGATAAGCCAAAATTGGTGCCGTAATCAGTCGTTGCTTTGATTCCTGGAATGCTTGGCTGCATTCGATTGTCCAAATGAACGGTCCGTTCTTTTCCGTTGCCAAGCCATACGATGGCTTGGCAATTCGTCCAAAGTCCTTTACGAATCGTCGGTAGTAACCGCACAGTCCCAAGAAACTTTTGACTTCGTGTTTGTTCTTTGGTTGTCGCCATTCCTTTACGTCCTGGATTTTGATTGGATCCGTTTCTATGCCAGCAGATGACACTACATGCCCCAGAAAACTGATTCTCTATTGAAACAGCGAACATTTCTTCGGATTCAGCTGGAGATGAGCATTTCTAAGTCTTCCAAAGACATTCTTCAAGTTGACAAGATGCTCGTCAAAATCCCTCCTGATAATCAAGACATCATCCAAGTACACCAATCAAGTTTCCCACGTGAGACCTCTTAGAACCAACTCCATCAGTCTTTCGAATGTAGTTGAGGCATTGCACAAACCAAAGGGCATCACGTTGAATTGATATAGCCCCTTTCCTTTAGAAAACGCTGTCTTCTCTTTATCATCTTTGTGCTTTTCCACCTGCCAATAGCCACTCTTCAGATCCATTGTTGAAAACCATTTCGCCCCGGATAACGTGTTGAGAATGTCATCAATACGAGGTAGTGAAAAACTGTCTTACTTGGTGACGTCGTTCAGTTTTCTGTAGTCTACACAGAATCTCATTGTCCCGTCCTTTTTTGTGACCACACTACCGGGGATGATCATGGAATATAGGATTCTGCGATCACTCCACCCTCCAATATGGTCTAAACAATCTTGTTCAGTTCGTGCTGTTTTTCGAACGGAACTTTGACGAATCGATTGCGTCCTCTCGATGTTAATCCGATGTTGTACCAGATCCGTTCGGCCCGTGATTTTGTTAGTGGCAAAAAGATCGGCTTCCTCTACAATAAACTTTGTCGCTTTTTCTAATTCCTTCGAAGGGAGATGGTTCCATGTCTTCTTAAAGTTATCCACAAGTTTTTTTTACGTCTTTCGAGTTGTTACACTCCCTGTCAGACTCGATATTGCAGCGTGTCACTCGCACAATAGGTTCGCAAACTCCCAATTCCTCATTTCAACACTGCCCTGTTGTCCGACAAGTTTGCCATTTTTACGTTCACGATATTATTTAGTTTGACCTAAGTCCTGGCAATCAGTAGTCCATTCTTGGTCTTTGCTGGTTCAATAACTACCACTCCTTCCGGGACATTTTTCTCTAATTGACCTTGAACCACAACTTCCGAATTTGGGGGAATGCTCAAGTCTTCATTTACGAGAACTTTGGTCCGTTTTATTGATGACACAGACGATGAAAACAAAAGTTCTTCATTCCCGATTCGAAGTAACTCGTTCTGGAAGTCTACCACAAAGTTGAAGTCTGTCATGATGTCCCGGCCTAATATAAATTCGTCTGTGATGTCGGCGACGAGCACTTTAGTTTCGATTTCTATGCTTCCCAAAATGATCTTGGCAGAGGTTTCCTCACGTATGGCGAATAGCTCTCCACTAACTGTCTCCAACATTGTTTTTTCGATAAACGGGTCACTGGTCGGGTAAAAGTCATGTCCGGTCTCATCACTGATCTGGTCGCTCCCGTATCGATGGTAAAATCGCAAGGCCGCCCATTCGCAAAGCCTGACAAAATAAGGCTTCCGTTGCTCTTCTTAACGGCTGAGATTTTAATTCTAGGGNGGTGGAAATTACTTTGTCCAAATCTTACCACCGGAACATTGTTCTATTTGTAAGATTATCTAAATAAATAAATAAATACAAATGATTGGGAGAAGAGTTCCACTTCAGCAGTAGAACTTATTTCACCGTGTATTCAATGTGTTTATGAAGATTCCTTTATGTAACCTTAAGAGCAATTGGAATGCCAACTGAAATTTTGCATTTTCCTAGGACAATATTTTAGTAAATTACGAACTAACAAGATAAGACTTAATAATTTTCTTTTGATAATTTGAATGAAGCTGGAAATTCGAAACAATCCATTCGTATGTAAAATATTTCATCAAGGCCTAATTTAAGAGGAAATGAGAGCAAATTATCAATTAACTAAGTAAAATTCAAAAGCAGGTTCTGAATAAACTTTTATATTTTCGTATTTATTTGCTTCGATATGTGCTGCTTTTACTTTATTTATTTTTATACTTACACTTACTGCTATAGTACATACATACATACTTTTATACTTCATACATATATACTTTATTTCTTTTACTTTATTCCTTATAATTTATTTATGTACTTCGATATTCTTACTCAACTACTAAGCGCTTTATCAGTCTTGGTTATTTCTCAAATAGAATATAAATTTAACTCAAGTTCGAAGAATGGAAATCATTTTACTAACAACGAAGATGAAGAGCTAATTTCAGAAGCTTATTATTGGTTAACATTTCATTTTGGGTGGTTTAAACGACAAATAAGTTTGCAGTAATAGTAAAAAGATTTACCAATGCTAAGTAACCCCACAGCGGGTAAATGCATAATTTAGGGCGCCTAGAAATATTTTACTCTTCTCTATATCGAAGTAAATAAATACGAAGGCATAACATTTTATTCAGAACCTGCCTTTTAATTTTCATAGTTAATTAATAATTTGTTCTTTCGCCCTCTGAAAGAATCAGCATTGACGAGTTAAATGTTATACGAAAAATAAGGATGTGTTGTCATAGGTGAAATAATAATAATTCAATAATGATTCAAAGCCCAGTTCTCTAGGATCTCAATCTCATTGCTCGTTTTCATCGTGTGAAATATCTCCTTATCTATCAATTATTTACTCATTTGAATCATTGAAGATGAGGGAAGGTCAAGACATGTATATACATTCAATAAAATTAAATTAAAACCAAATTTTTAAACGGATTCGCCCAATATTTTGGTCTGCGTCACATCAAGCGGTCATCCTTTCTACCAAATGTATTTCTCAGTTCGAGTGCTTTGCCGCGGTGGCAGAGTGCTTAGCGCTCCAACCCTCGGGTCCCAGGTTCGATTTCGGACATTTACGGTTAGAGAATGTGTGCTTGTCTATCATTACTGTGCACGCCTCTACAGTAATTGCCCAAAAACAGATGTTTGTGAGGGCACCAAAAAATTTAGTCAATTAATTACTTTACATATTTGATAATAAAAAACCATTAAACTCCCAATTCATAAACATTATGAAATACTTGATTTTACAATTAAAATATTAGTTTATTCTTAAATTCTTTGAATGATGAACAGGATTTTTAATCCAGTGGAGTAACATTACTAATATTTCGATTTTTAGATTTCGCGTAAAACCGAAAACTGTATTCTTGGTCTCCAGCACACATATTTGTTACCCTTTCCAGCAAATGAATTTCTCACTTTGAGTGCTTTAGTGGTGTTGGAATATATTTATGATACATAAAATAATTTTTACCAGAGCGCAATTTGAAAGAAGCAGTGAGTAATACTTTATCGCGAAAATATATATGCATATTAAGTATCTAGATGGATAGCATAAATTTTACTATCCGAGTCTTTCATGATGATATACAATAATACTACCTGAATCAAATTTAAGAAATGGCATGAGAAAATAAATTTAACATCCACGTGTTATAGAACGTAATGTATCGGTATAAGTTTCACAATTACATTGATATTTTTATTCCTTCGAGACTTACTGTTCAAAAACGAATAACGAAAACGTCACCCTGACATCCGAAAGAGAAAAATTTGATTTCTGAGACTTCAAAATGATATTACGAATTATAAGTTCTCTCATTAATGATTTTATGTGTATTTCGAATTTAGCATTATACATAATGAGACTTCATCGGAGGTAACCAGTTAAAGTGAAATATTGTAATATACATCAAACAGGTAGTGCACAAATTTCATAAAGAAGAAAAATAATAAAGGACGTTTCCAAGCAGATTACTGTTTAAAACTGTGAGCTTTCCAACACTTATCCAATTATTCCCAATCGAAACTTTGTTTATTCCTTGATCATCAACCGCTCGCTGCTGGAATTCTGTAAATAATCCTTAAATTTTAAATCCGAGGAAATCTGCTTTCCAATTCAAAATGTTGCGGAAGATCGCCTCGGAGTTCATAGTCGAAGGACCCAATTCCATTGTTTCCGAAAGTTATTTAGTGAGCATTACACGAGTTGAAGTCAAAGAAGTCATTGAGTTTTATATACGAGAAAGAGGCAGATAAAACGGAAAAAGAGATAGCAAGGGGAGAAGGAGTAAGCGACGATAAGGCCTAGAGCAGTTGCTCTTCGTCAAAGCCTCGAGGCGATGAAGGGTTTCCCGTCAAGCCTTGCCCTATCCACCCGTTCTCTTTCTTTCCCTCTCCCTAAACCCTATGGACTTAAAACCGCATTCCACTCAGCCATTGCTGCTCATTCAGCCCACGCCTTGTTTGGTACATTTCAATGGTTCGATAATAACTGTATCTGCTAAACTCGACAACATTATGTCCAAGCCTTCGATATTTATATATTTTATCTTCTGTCCATTTAGAGTATATATTGATGGCAACAATGCGTATAGTTTAGAAATAAAAAGAATAATATGTACTTTTTCCACAGCAATATTGCTTTGGAAAAAGTACATATCTGTGTAATGCATATGTGTTAGGACGTTGTATTCTATCGTTATGAAAGAATTTATAAAAGATAGAATAACTTTCAGAATTATATATTGAAAACTTAATTACCGCAGGGTATCCGTCAGTTTTCTAAAATTTACTCAATTCTTGAAATAAGAAGAGCTCCCGATCCATCTCTTCAATAGTCCATTTGGAAAATTCAAAATATTATAAGTAATATCTATTGTATTGTTTTTTTTTCTCATCTATATTAAAATCATCTTCCAACTTGAATGGTGTCTGTAATCAATGCATCGAATAGAATTAAAAGATAATTTGGCATTTAAAATATACAGATTATAAATATTTACATAATATAAACTACTGAGTAATAAATTAAACTAGGATTTAATACATAAATTAATTAATTTGCAAATCAATTATGAATTTGTTCCCTTGAATTGAGATATACTTAGATACAATAGAGTTAATCTGAGATATATTTGTATACATTGTATGGCACGTTTTTATTTTGTTTCCACAAGTATAGACCAAAATTTCCAAGAATACATGAAGTTGACTATTCTCCGCTGTACTTATGTGCATTATGAAAAAACTAAACAAATATTTTATTTCCATTAATTTGATATTGAATTAGTAAATAATCGCTGATAACATTTCGTTTCAATTTCCAAATTTTGATTACTCTGACAAAGTTGATTCTAAACGGAAGGCAAACATTTGGATTCCGTTAGTAAACAAATTACTCATCAATAGGTTTCTAATTCTTGAACTTTAATTTAATTTCAGAAATATTAAACATTAACTCGGCGTAAAATAAATGTATGTACCCTTAAAATTATCAACATCTGGCTCTTTGTCAAGGAGATCGATCAAGTGATTAAACGATAAAGTAAACGAGGTAGAGAAGGAAATAACCCGATTAAAATAATATTAAGACGTTGGATGTAAAAGCTACACAGAAATGAAGAGGAAGGCAGATAAACGTGAGGAATGGCGAGTTGCTGCAAACCAATCGATAGATTGAACACTGAAGAAGAAGAAAGGGACATTTAGAGACAAATCGGGCTGATCTGCTGTTGTAATAAAAGGTTTGAATTTAGGTAACGAAAAAGGTCTCATATCCGAGATGTGGCATTCAAAACAGTCAATTTGAAAACGGACAAAATTTTATTTTCTCGTCGTACGATTCACCGAAGCGTTAAGAGGGACAGTAGAATACACGATTTCCAGAACTTCTTACTTTCATGGAACTGCACTAGAGAGCTCTTTTCAAGTGAGCTTAGAATCGAGCAGGGATTTATCCATCCCTCTTATCGGAATCATCCTGCTCTATTTGCACTTCCCTTTGTTTCTAATGAATGGACCTTTCAATTCAAGATGAAGGAAGAGCTTCCCAATTTGCTTTATAAAATTGTTATGTATATTTACCACCCATTGCAGGGGAACAAAATTTACGCTGTCTCTACGAAGACTTACGTCAAGAGGCAGCCATAGTTTTTACGAGAAATATCACTTCTCTGAAATTGAACACACCAAAAATATAAACAGAAGTTGGGAAGATCGCCTAATAGCGAGAATTATTTTTCATAAACCTTGAAAATAATGACTGAAGATTGCAAATAAAGACTAATATCCAGAATATAATTCTAATTTCCACCTCGAGAGTTCCTAGATTGTGAACAAAGAAGAAGGAAGAAAATGTAATAGAAAGTTGCATCCCAATGGGAAATACTCGGGAGTTATTCAGAATATAAACATAAAGATTTCTTTCTGAGTGTACGAAGAGTCTGAAAAAAGTTCGTGCTGTAAAGATTTCCCTTTTCTAGGGTGATTTTAAACTATAATAAAATTTAATGTTATGGGGATGCAGGATTGTTGCATGTATCCGATAATGAAAAATAACAATACCTGAAACAAAAGTATTTTTTCAGAGTGAAAGTGAGAGTCTCCTTATGGTTGCAACTTTCATTGATTCCATTCTGGGCTATACCTAGGATTCCAGAGCGCGCGTTCTATGACTGAAACTTCAATATACTAAATTTGCCCAATTCTCTATTTTAGAACGAATACTTCTCAGAGTAAAATATTGTTTCGTACCCTTAGGTTCAGGGATAAGTAAGCAAAAATAGCAAAAACAAAAACACCACCCTTTATTCTAAGAACTTTTATAAAGCACCAAATCCTTCAACTTTTATAAAGTCCACCTTCTGTTCACCGCCCTTCCAAGATGTCTGCCGTCAACTCTTTTTCCAACAATCACTCCCTTTCGTATTCACAACTGTCCCGTTGCTACAACACTCGTTTCCACAACTGTCTCGTCGCTACAACACTGCCCCCTATATAAATGCTATTCGTCCCGAATAGCGTCGCCAGATGCCCAACATAATGTGCGTCTCCCTCTATATGGACCTCTATAGCCGCTCGATATGAACCACCTTCGGTTTCGTTTTAGGCGTTAATTGGATCCTGTACACGATGTCGTTGATCCGCTTCATAATTCTGTATGACCCATCCCAAGGTCTCTGCAGCTTTGGACTTAGTCCCCTTCTTCTCTGGGGTTGATACAATCACACCAAGTCGCCTTCCTCATAGGGGCTAACCGTTGGTTTCTGATCAAGTCTCATCTTCATCCTGTCACTACACATCTTCAGCTTATCTCTTGCAAAATTGTGGATGACTCTTAACCGCTCTACTAGCTGACTGATATATTCCGGAAGTACAATTTGTCGATCCTTTTCTTCAGTGGTTGGTACGCCGAAAATCAAGTTAACGGGGAGTCTCATTTCTCTCCCGGTTAATAGCATGTTAGGGTGTAGCCTGTAGCTTCATGTAGGGAGCTTCTATATGCCATCAAGAAAAGTGGTACCAAATTGTCCCAATTTCGTTGGTTCCGGTCTACAAACATTGACAGGTACTGATTCACAACGCAGTTGTCTTTCTTTCATGCCATCCGACTGAGGATGTAGAGGTGTAGTCCTTGTCTTCTTGCCTCCCAATTTATCCATCAAGTGCTTCCATAATTCTGATTCAAAATTTCGTCCTTGATCGGTGTGAACTTCCAAGGGCACTCCGTGGCGGCATATTACATGCTCCAGCAAAGCTTCACCTACTATAGCTGCCTCTTGACTCGGAAGTGGGACGATCTCCGGCCAAGTAGAAGTAGTCCATTGCCACCATAAGGTATCTGTTTCCGGATTCCGTCATTGGAAATGGACCCGAAATATCCACCGCTACGTGTTCCCATGATGCTCCCGAAATATACTGCATCATTTTTCCATGAGATTTAGTTCTTGGACCCTTCTTTGATGCACACAAATCACATGGTTTGCACCACTTCTCTACATCTTCACGACAGAATCGGTCTCTTACTCGTACCAATGTCCTGTTGACACCAAAATGACCTCCAGTTCGACTGTCCTGAAGCTTTGTTAGTACGGCATCCACTAGATCCCGAGGGACGATGGCCAGATTGGTGACATTTACATATACATTTAAGCTCTGCAAACCGCCAATGGCGCGTGGCAGGGGGTGTAAAACACCTATATCCCTAACTACCCTGGATAGCTATTAGCTTCTCTGATAGTTCGCGGGAAAAATGACCAAAAATATCTATCCGTCCTGGCGACTATTTCCCTGTATCGCTTTTTCGTTTTCTTTCGAAGATTACGTGCGTTATTAGATGGGATGAGAAAATCAACTATCTCCTCCCCGAGATCCGTAGTGACAAACTTATCGACAAGCTTCCTGCGGTATTCAAGTCTTCTATCACTAAGCGAGTTCCATCCGAGGGATTCTATCATTGCCGAAACACTACTGTCAAATCTGAAATCTCCCTTAACGAACCTTGCTGCCCTACGTTGAACCATTTCAAGATGGGATGTTAATCCTACTTCGTGAGGATCCCAAATCGCACAGCAATACTCAAGGAGAGGACGAATCAGGGAAAAGTACGCTATTTCTTTTACACTCGATGAGCAGCCCCTCAGAATTCTACTGGCTAAACTTTGCATCCTATTCGCTTTACCTACTATGCTTTGAATATGCTCTTTGAAGGAAAAACTACTACTGAGTGTAATACCTAGGTATTTATGATGCCTCACAAACTCCAACGGATATCCTGAAATATTATAGGGTGTGCGGGTACCCTTGGCGGAACGTGTAAAAATCATAGCTACGCACTTCTTTACGTTCAAATCAAGCTGCCAGTCACTGCACCAACCTGAAATAATGTTCAAATCATTCTGCAAACAACCAATGTCGTCCGGAGTTACGATCTCTCTGTAAATAACAGTATCATCGGCGAATAGCCTAACCTTACATCTAACATTATCCACTACATCGTTAATATAAATTAGGAACAAAATCGGACCTAATACACTACCCTGCGGAACACCGGATGTGACGCAAACCTCATCTGATAAAATTCCGTCCAACGCAACCCGCTGCGATCTGTTTCCTAAAAATGATTTTATCCAATCAACAACTTGTTCGTTTATCCCGTAATTAATCAACTTATGGATTATTTTTACATGCGATACACTGTCAAAGGCTTTCCTAAAATCTAGAAATACAGCATCTGTACTGGTACCCTTATCAGCTGCTTTAACTAAGTCATTGACAAAAAGGGCTAACTGGGTATCGCATGACCTACCCTTACGAAAACCGTGTTGACATTTACTAATTGCCCCCTTATCATCTAGAGAACGCATAATTGAACTGGCATTAATATGTTCAATTATTTTACAGAAAATTGATGTTAAAGATATCGATCGGTAGTCTTCCGGTTTCGAGGAACGCCCTTTCTTAGGAACTGGAGTGATATGCGCTCTTCTCCACGACATAGGTACAAATCCCTCATCCAAGGTTTACCTATAAAATACACAAAGAAAGGGAGCAAGCTCATTCGCCAGTGTTTGAATAACAAGCGATGGTATACTTTCTGGTCCCGGCGCTTTCTTCTTGTCTACCGCTCTCAACAACTTTACTATTCCATCCACAGACAACTCGATTGGCCCCATCTTTGAATCAAAACGTTGACAGTTTTTCCATCTACGCTTTCCCACTTCCGGATGATCATGTCTTCACACAAGCTCCCACTGCAACTAGTAGGCTTTCACAGTTGGTCCATATCTCGAGATTTCCTGCCAGCTTGGTCGATGTCCGTTGTCTAACCATTCCTGACATCTGACAATTCCTAAGTCTGAATCCTGACATCTGACAATTCCTAAGTCTAACACTGAATCTGACAATTCCTAAGTCTGGGTCGTCTCGCTGTTTCTGAGCCACAGTGTCCTTGGTAACTTCTGAGTTCGTTCCCGTAAATGTCTTAATTGTTATTCTGTTGAACACTTCCCTATTCGCAACATCTTCTTTTGCTTCTTGCCGAGTACAAAATTTGCATGACTTTTCTGCGCAGGTTCTTCTCAACAGGGCATCAGCACTGTCGTGGCTTTTACCTCTGCGATATTGGATTTCAAACTCGTAAGTTTGCAACTTCTCCAACCAGCGAGATAATTGGCCTTCCGGGTTCTTGAACCTCAGCATCCACTGTAGAGCAGAATGGTCCGTCCAAATGAGGAATTTCCTCCCATAGAGGAAAGTATGAAAATGGTCCACTGCTTTCACGATCGCAAGATGCTCCTTCCTCGTTGTGCAGTAATTCTTTTCTGCCTTTCCCAAAGTCTTACTGAAATAAGCGATGACCACTTCTTCGTTATTTTGTATTTGGGAAAGAACTGCACCAAACTCCATGGTGGGAAGCATCAGTGTCCCACACAAAAGGGCTGTTATCCACCGGATAAGCCAAAATTGGTGCCGTAATCAGTCGTTGCTTTGATTCCTGGAATGCTTGGCTGCATTCGATTGTCCAAATGAACGGTCCGTTCTTTTCCGTTGCCAAGCCATACGATGGCTTGGCAATTCGTCCAAAGTCCTTTACGAATCGTCGGTAGTAACCGCACAGTCCCAAGAAACTTTTGACTTCGTGTTTGTTCTTTGGTTGTCGCCATTCCTTTACGTCCTGGATTTTGATTGGATCCGTTTCTATGCCAGCAGATGACACTACATGCCCCAGAAAACTGATTCTCTATTGAAACAGCGAACATTTCTTCGGATTCAGCTGGAGATGAGCATTTCTAAGTCTTCCAAAGACATTCTTCAAGTTGACAAGATGCTCGTCAAAATCCCTCCTGATAATCAAGACATCATCCAAGTACACCAATCAAGTTTCCCACGTGAGACCTCTTAGAACCAACTCCATCAGTCTTTCGAATGTAGTTGAGGCATTGCACAAACCAAAGGGCATCACGTTGAATTGATATAGCCCCTTTCCTTTAGAAAACGCTGTCTTCTCTTTATCATCTTTGTGCTTTTCCACCTGCCAATAGCCACTCTTCAGATCCATTGTTGAAAACCATTTCGCCCCGGATAACGTGTTGAGAATGTCATCAATACGAGGTAGTGAAAAACTGTCTTACTTGGTGACGTCGTTCAGTTTTCTGTAGTCTACACAGAATCTCATTGTCCCGTCCTTTTTTGTGACCACACTACCGGGGATGATCATGGAATATAGGATTCTGCGATCACTCCACCCTCCAATATGGTCTAAACAATCTTGTTCAGTTCGTGCTGTTTTTCGAACGGAACTTTGACGAATCGATTGCGTCCTCTCGATGTTAATCCGATGTTGTACCAGATCCGTTCGGCCCGTGATTTTGTTAGTGGCAAAAAGATCGGCTTCCTCTACAATAAACTTTGTCGCTTTTTCTAATTCCTTCGAAGGGAGATGGTTCCATGTCTTCTTAAAGTTATCCACAAGTTTTTTTTACGTCTTTCGAGTTGTTACACTCCCTGTCAGACTCGATATTGCAGCGTGTCACTCGCACAATAGGTTCGCAAACTCCCAATTCCTCATTTCAACACTGCCCTGTTGTCCGACAAGTTTGCCATTTTTACGTTCACGATATTATTTAGTTTGACCTAAGTCCTGGCAATCAGTAGTCCATTCTTGGTCTTTGCTGGTTCAATAACTACCACTCCTTCCGGGACATTTTTCTCTAATTGACCTTGAACCACAACTTCCGAATTTGGGGGAATGCTCAAGTCTTCATTTACGAGAACTTTGGTCCGTTTTATTGATGACACAGACGATGAAAACAAAAGTTCTTCATTCCCGATTCGAAGTAACTCGTTCTGGAAGTCTACCACAAAGTTGAAGTCTGTCATGATGTCCCGGCCTAATATAAATTCGTCTGTGATGTCGGCGACGAGCACTTTAGTTTCGATTTCTATGCTTCCCAAAATGATCTTGGCAGAGGTTTCCTCACGTATGGCGAATAGCTCTCCACTAACTGTCTCCAACATTGTTTTTTCGATAAACGGGTCACTGGTCGGGTAAAAGTCATGTCCGGTCTCATCACTGATCTGGTCGCTCCCGTATCGATGGTAAAATCGCAAGGCCGCCCATTCGCAAAGCCTGACAAAATAAGGCTTCCGTTGCTCTTCTTAACGGCTGAGATTTTAATTCTAGGGGCTTGAACCCTGTTCGCCAGCATGCACCCCCTTACACTGGCTACTCGGCGTTTCCTGAACCTGTCTTGTGTGCCGGACTCGGAGTGTTGGCGGCAATCTCTACTAATATGCCCTCTTCTTCCGCAGGAATAGCATTTAATCCCCCTGTTTGGAGTTCTTGACATAATTGCCAGGTTTTTCAAACTCTGCACAATTTCACGCAATGTCTTCCGTATGTCCAGCTCTTCATCCTGGTCTGACGACGGATCCGAAAATCTGATCACCCGCACTCGGTCTCGTTTGGAGTAATTTCCGGCGGCTTCGCATTCTAATGCTCGTAGGATTGCATCGGCTAGGTTCGCAATCCTCGAGGTCCTCAAAAATGTTTGAGTTTCAGGATTCCGAAGTTCATCTTGGAAGGTCATAACAGCCAAACCTTGAACGATATCCTCAGGTGCATTCGAATAAGCTAATCTCGTCATTCTTTCCACCTCGGCCCCATATTCCTGCAGCGTTTCTGTCGGCAGCTGAGCCCTACATTTCTGCTGGGATTTGTACACTTGAACGAGATGGCTCTGCCCAAAACGAAGCTCTAGGGCAGCCACTACAGACGAATAATCGTTTTGGTTTATTTCGGAAATGTTTTGCAAGACATCCAAAGCCTTTCAGAGGCAGAGCCATTATCAAATTTGAGAGTTTTTCTTGTTCTGTCCAGTCGTTACTAGAAGCAGCTACCTCAAATTGTCGTTTATATAGATTCCATGAAGTTTCACCGTCGAAGGTTGGCGGTTTGACGGTTCTTGTGGAAGTCGAACTGCAGAGATGTTACGAGGACTCGTACCTGCTTCAATACGTTCTTCCAAGCTGCCAATGCGTTGCGCCAACTCTTTTGCCTCCTGTTGTGTGGTTTTAGCCTGTTCTTCCACACTGTCTATTTTCTGCATCATAGAACCCTGAGAGACTGTCATCATTTGTATGAGCTGCTCAAAACGTTCCTTCTCTTCTTTTTTTCTTGAGCTTGGCGTTCCTCCTCTACTTGTTTTTCACGTAACTGATCCTCTTTATCTAGCCTGAGCTTCTCCATCAGCATTTCAAACATCTCCTTCGCCTCCGCAAAATCGCCGTAATCAGTAGAACGAGTTTTCACCATAAATCACTTACAGTTTCGCGAATCTTTACTCACTTATCCCACTTCTGATACCAAAATTGTTACGTATCCTTAGGTTCAGGAATAAGTGAGCAAAAATAGCAAAAACAAAAACACCACCCTTTATTCTAAGAACTTTTATAAAGTCCACCTTCTGTTCACCGCCCTTCCAAGATGTCTGCCGTCAACTCTTTTTCCAACAATCACTCCCTTTCGTATTCACAACTGTCTTGTCGCTACAACAATATTCTACGTAAGTATCGTAGATAATAATTATTTACATTTCTTACCGAATTCGCTTGTTTCAAAACCCATTGAATTTCACTGATTTCGATACAGCTAAATTTATCTGAAACAGCATTCGCTTTATTCACTCCAGAAAAAATGACTGATAAAATCTAAAACAATACTCATTTCCTACTGACATAGAGAATTGAGAATCCGATTGTATTTTTGTAAATAAAATTAGACGGTTCCTCGAATGAGTACGCCACGGAAACTCACTTGGTCAAACCGTTAACCAAGGAATTCGAATTGGTTCCATGAAATAATTAAAGGGCAGAGCAACCTTTTTATATCAAGACGTTTATTCTTTAAAACTACAATTCTTGCGTCATTCGAAATTATTACATAAACGAAAATTGCTCTTTATCATCTAATTGATATATTTGATAAGTTTTCGTTCCCATTACTTTTTTACAATAAAGAGTCAAATTCAAAATGTTACAACGAAAAGGTTACAATTTAGAAGAGCTCCAATAACCATCAACGCTAAACGTTGAACTAAATGTTAACTCAAGCATTAATGGTTTTTGGAGTTCTTCTAAATTGCAACTAACTCAACCATCAGCGGCAACTGCTATTCCATTCTAACGACGAAAAGGACAAATTTCCATGTACGGCAAACATTTTACTAGTAAAGGAATAGAATTCCGAGATAGCTTATCTCAAATCCATACTGACCAAACAGAATTGTTTAGAATTTAAACATGGATTCTTTATTTGATCCTGAATATGGCAAAGATTAGAATCGCAGTTTGTACTTTCTTAATAACCATAGAAGACAAGTAAAGGTGTTCTAGCGCAAGATGGTGGAAAAATCCCAAGGAAAATTGGACTTAAAAAAGTCTGACGGGACCGGGAATCCAACCTGGGTCTCCTCGAATGAGTACACCACGGAAACTCAAATAAAACTCACATGGTCAAACCGTTAACGAAGGAATTCGAATTGGTTCCATGAAATCATTAAAGGGCAGAACACCTTTTCATATCAAGACGCGGACGAGCACCCGTCCCAATTGCCGGGCGGGTGCTCTGTCCGTTGAGCTAATCCGGAGGAACATCGTCATTCTAAATCGCATCATGATAATATTTAATTATAGGCGCCATATTAAAATCTTATAATTGGGAATATATGCCCATAATATATCAGTGAAACAAACGTGCTACAACTTAAAAGGTTAACTAAAATAATCTAGCCAAATGCACACCCATTACAACCGTAATTATTCAAATGAAAAAAACGGAAGAGATTCTCTGGCGGATGATACTGAGGGCGATTTTCGTTCATGTACGCTTTTTTCATTAAGACATTCGAGTGATTTTTTTAGTTAAACTACTATTCATTTTCGCTTTTTTATCAAAAGGAACTCAAACAACTAATCATGTTAATGTAAGCATCAAATATGTCCTTTTAAGAAAAATTCGACAATTTTCAAATTGTGAAACTAATTATCCGTCCGATGGCCAAAAGGTATCGTTTTCAAACATAAATAAATGGGAAAACTTTTCGAGATTTTATTTATCCTAACTGAGTCTACTAACTCCTCTGAATGTACTCACACCACCTTCTGGCATCGGTTAGAAAATCGACGCCTGTGCATATGTAAGGTAATGTAGGTCTCGCAGTTCTCACTCGTTCTCACCGTTGCCTCTTTCCATTCCGCTTTGGACTCACTCTTCGCCCTCCCTTATATACGGCTTCCGTGGGCTTCTTTCTCACAACCCCATCGGCTCTCTTCCTGCACATTATCCAACCTCCCTCTTCGACCCCTGCATGCCATATTCTCACCCCACTTTCTTTCACCATTAACTCTCACGGGATACGTCGTTTTTTTTCGAAATCCGTGAATCCTTCAGCAATGTTGAAGATCGGATTGTGATACCAATCTCGGGTGTCAACAACGCGAATTTTCGTTTCGACGTCTCAAAATCCGATTTATTTTCAGGTCACATATTATAATCATGCGCTAAAATCTTTGTCACCAAACGAATGTTAACATATCTATACTAATTACACATTTTTCAAAGAAACTATTCGATGAGATTCCGGAGGAAGCAAATTGCTCTTCGCTTCCAATGTCCTCCACGCGGAATCTGAGCAATTTTCAAAGATAAACGGTGTTAGATTTATAGTGCACAAGAGAACTGCTCAAGGTTTCAAACAATAAAAACAATATCAGAAAATTAAATGGCATTATTCGAATCAAGTACTGAGTTAGTGCGTTGCATTCTGCGGGGCTTCTCTTTTTCTTGCACAGCAATTTCCATACACGATTATTATCGTGGGAGTTTAGGTAAGAGGGTATATTGTATTTCTGAGTGAATAATTCGAAACTCATCTTTAACTTTACATTAGTTCCTTCATATTAAGGACCTTTCATTTCCAGTGTAAGCTTTGAACGCTTCGATACATATATGAGAAACGCTTCGTTCCTGAATGAACCGTTTGTCATTAGATTCAACTTAATTTTCCACAAAGGAAAGGTGCCTATAAAAGAAAAATTACGAAATCAAATCAGGTTTTATTTTCCACGTACAACAAAAAGCATACCCCCATCAAGACAAAAGTGTTCGCGGACAATTTAGTCCCTTAAATTTAATTAAATTAAGATGGGTGAAATAAATCGTTCCTAGAAAAACATAATTAAATTTTAGAATTCTTCATACAATTAATCTCGATATGGCTAAAATGATTTATAAGAACATGCTTCTAAAACTATTTCTCTAAAAGTAATTCGTTAAAATCAGGGAGCGAATGTGTAGTATTCCGTAATAATATACCCTTGAAAAACAATCATTTATTTTTATTGAGTAATTTACCAAAGTTATGGGAATACCAAAATTAATTAAACTGTGAAACAAAACAAAGATATTAAGTGCCATTTTTACGGAATCTTTTCGCAAGCTGCCTGGTTAGGAACCAAACAAATATTTCGGAATCAAGAAATCACAGGAAGATAATACTCAATAAATTATTAAACTTTTAAATCGGGAAAGATCAATTAGTAATATCTGATGGACTAATATAACTTAGCTTTTAGCTTACATGCTGAGGTATGGGAATAAGTTTCCACCCTTATTTGTTTTAAATTACGTCTTTATTTCAAAAATACAAAAACAAAATATGTTTATTTAAAATGTGGTTCATCGACAGCCACAACCTTCTCCTGCCTTTTAGGCAGTAAAGGGATTATCCAAACTAAAATATATTGTTGTTTAGCTGCGATTCATACATTAAGCAATTTAGGTTACTTTCATAAGAATTAAACCGTTCTCCGGAAAGGATCGATAACACGGACTAGAAAATATAAAAATCGGAAGCAGTAACGTCTGATAAATAGTGGGTGGGGAGAGTTCCCCAGTTCACCCTTTTCAAGTGATTCTTGATGAGTTTGCAACGTGTGACCGCTGTGATGTGGAATTATCAGCTTCTCGTGCCCATCAACCCATTTTGGTCGTTTTCCTTTCAAAGCTGAGTTTAGAAGTAATAATTACAGTCGATTCGGATCACCACAGATGCTCTCAGACAGTTTTGCCAGCTCATAATATACGACACTATTGATTAGAGCAAAGGCATAATATAACCTCTAAATCATTAATTTTGGAGTGGATGTACTTGATTTACCAGGCATCACCCGCGACATTTGGCCTTTAAAGTCATCGAAATATACCGATTTTTAAAGGAAACTAAGAATTCAACGCAAACAATTTTTCTCTTATATCGTCCAAGAAACGTATCGCAGGTGACCTACACCCTTTCTTTCGACTCACCCAATTTCCTTCTTTTACAGACCATCTCCATTTTGTACAGACGTTACTGAGCAGCGGATCCATCAACATTTCATTCAATTGAAACTCTTCAAGCGTTCGACAAGGATATTCATCGAGTAATTCTCTGGGTTCTTTGTCAATAACTTTAAAACCCCTATTTTTAAATTGCGGAAACCATTCTTTTCGTGTTTTATAGAATACGAAAATATCCATGAGCACGACGACGACGACGCGTTTCTGCAGTACTTTTTTTCTGAAAAAAATAGGATACCTTCCGGAAACGTTGATTGGTTAAATTAAATGTTGAGTTTTTCAATGCGTGGAAAATGACTTGTTTACACTTCTAACGAATGTATACCACTGAGTTTTGTGGCTTAAAGAGACAACTTTTAAAACCTATCCCCTTACCTAATATTTGTTGGATTAGAATAACAAAAATGTCATTTCTTGACCTGAGAGCCAGATATTGGAATGACCATCCATTCCCCATTTTCAGAGATTTATCATTTCCCTAATTCAAACTCATCGTATCTAATTTACTTTCAAGCTGAGATACTTAATAACATTTCTGATTTTACCATTAGTTTCTTTAACTACCATTATCCTCAATTTTTCCCTTTCCTTCTTTTTCTCGCCATATTCCATATTAAGCATAATACTAATTAGTCATTCACCCATTGTGTCGACCAGACTCTTTCCTCCTTTTCGGTTATTCTATTGTGATTCTACGAGAGTCGTATGTGCTGATTCACCATTTTCCTTGGCGATACAACATGTTGAATACTATATGTGATACCCAATACTCAATTCCACACTAGTTTTAGTGTATTTATAACCTCTGTTTTTTCATGCTCTTTTTTTGCCCCCTTTTTGTGTGGGTGTTTTCCTACATCGTGCGTTTTCTCTATTAACATTTACTTGAGGAGTTTTTCCCCATAACCCAAATCTTTGCGTTTTTATAAGACTGTATATCTAACTTGCATATATTGTTTGTATTTATCACCAAGTTAGTTTGAATCTTTCCTTTGTACCAATTATTCTACCTATTTTTGCCGGTTTATTTGGAATTGATTTATTTTTCTAAGCTTAATTCAATTGTAGTCAATTGTTTATGGTTATTAGTGTAATATTATCATCATCTAATATCTCCCGAGGCTAAGTAAATAAGAGACAATTTATGCCTAATCTCGCCTTATGAAGATAATATCAATAATAACTTTCATAGATTAATCATGGCTTTCCTATCTTTCTCTCAATATCTATGGAAATATGTAACTCTCCACTCTTTATATCATTCTTTTCCTTCAGAAAACTATATTCATTACGTACTTGATTTTGCTTTCGTCTTGACTATTAACCGATCAAAAGCCTCCTATCGGCGCTAATAGTGCAACGCAATCAAACTTTTATGGATTCGGTTCTTGATCTTTTCCGTTTAGAATCCAGTTTGAATCTCATTCTAATCTCCAACCTAATTGCCCTCAGATCCTCGAGAAAGCGAGTCATTTCGGTAATGGAGAGAAGTTTCCCTCCGCAGATTCTTTGGAAATTTTTATTCTACCGTTCATTTTTTCTTGGAAACCATTCCTCTCCGTCCCAATGAAAGCGACCTCTCACCAAATTATTTTTATAATTGCCGCGTTTTTTAATGCCTCCACCCCTTCTTCTTTAGACAACTTCTTCATTTGAAGAGGGAAATTAATTTCAGCTCAAGACAGGAAACGCTGGAATTATATTCCTTTTTCTCCTCCCACACCATTGAATACTGAGTTATTGAGGTTTGGGTGACTTTGAAAATGTGCAGGAAGAAGAAAAAGCAAGAAATTGGGTTCTTTCGGGTCTTCCTCGCTAGGCTTCCATTAATTCTCGACATCTCTTCATTAGAGATCACGCCTTAATCTTAATTATTAATTAATAGGTAATCATCGCCGTCTCTAAATTACTTTTATCAGCTTAAAGATATAGTAAGAATGATTTTGCAATTCAGAAGTGTTGAATTAATTAATTATTCGTCTAATTTTTCGCAGTATTTTGACATTATGTATTTAGAAATTAATAGATTCCTTTGAATGCTACGCTTTAAGGTTTTGAGTAATTATTAATATTCCACAACCACCGAAATTCTTTCGATAGCATCTGCAAAATGGCATTTATAGCGTTTATTTTGTGTACGCTTTTATAAGATTACTAAATGAGATAAAAACAGCAATATTAGTATAGCCAGAATAATATTAACAACTACATTGAAGGATCAACGGAGATTGAGTATACATTTCAACAGTAAAATGTTCCCTTTTATAAAATCGAGACGAAACTGTATACAATATCGACCATGATGAAAACTGATCTTTCTTGTTGTCTGGTTAAAAGCTAAGGGGGCAAACATATTAACAACTTTGCTACAAAACGCAGTTGTCGAAAGAGTCAAAGCGCAGTTCCTCCATATGAAAAGTGGTCTCTATAAAAGTGATAGGGGCGGAAAAGACGGACCACCACAAACATCATGAGTGAATTTTCTGAGAAAAAGGAAAGCCTAAATGGAAAAAGGACACTTAAGTTGAAATTCAGCTCGGAGGAAAATGGGCTGAAGAAAAAACAAATGAATAAGATTACAAAAGTACAAAATGATAAATGAGTAAGCGCGAGGGAAAGTGAGGTTGCTTGAAAACCTGTGAAGCATGGGATTGATAAAATAAATGACGGACAGCAGTGCAATTTAGCTTATCGCGCAAATAACAAATACATGTTTAGGCGCCTTTTCATTAGGAAATTTTGACGATTGGCAAGGTTGTTCCAAAACATTTCTTTCGCGATTTTTATGAACGTTTCTGTGGCCCAGATTAAGTTATACGTTCATTTCTATTCTCGCAATCGGTTTGGTCCGTTTTTCGCCCCTCTGACTTTAACAATTGCCTCGATGTTGAAGAGCTGTGACGCCACTGATGTTGGAATTAAAAAAAAATAAAAGAAGTAAAAGAAACGTTTTGATGACGACGAAGACAAAAAGGACTCTAGTTATTAATATTTACTTGACGAAATTCATTGGCGAATATATCTACCCTATCTACCTAAAATAACTGAAACCATGATGAGAATGAAGATTAACTCATAAATGGAATATTTCCCTTATGGATTATTTTCTAATTTCTCGTTAAGACGCTGATAAAATAACAGCTTGGAGTGGAAAAGGTAGATGAATGAGATTTTTATTAGAAGTTGATATTACTTTCCGCTTGTTAGATTTAGAATTAGTTGTGCTGAGAAAAAGTTATCAAACAAAAACATAATTTTTGTTATGATTTCTTACGATAAATATTTCCACAAATAATGAATATTATCCTGATGTTTATCTGTTTGTTTTTGTTGAAAATTAATGACATCTGTTGAAAAATTGAAGTTCCTTTCAAAAAATTCACATTCCCAAAATTATTCTTCGGAAATAACTCAAGCAGCTCATCCGACAAAAATATTCGTGAATACAATTTTACATTCGTATTAAAATTGATAAAAATAATTGTTAACATATGATCTTTCATTTCGAATTTAACGCAGCGTTTAAGGTTTAAAGAGAAATTATGAGAGGAAATTTTCCTTCACGGCATCGTCATTTTTCTTCTGCTGACAAGAAACCAGGGAAAATCCGAAAGACTTTCACATACGCAGAAGCTATATAAGTTACAGAAGAGTGAAAGAGACAAAACCCTACTGAACTTGCCTTTTTTCGAGATTCATTGCTGTTTGCGTTTTTTATTCAGGGGCCACTTTGAATGGAACCAGGAGAAGAAGTAGGGTTTCGGAGTATTTATTCGTAGTTCACCGGAAAATAATATAAAATTTCTTTTTTCGTTTCAGTTTTTCTCTTAATCATCGGGGAACAGTTATTTTTATTCGGATCAAAATCAATTTCCTCTAATTTCGTAATTGCGCATCAATTTTATCGATGGTACGTAAAGATACACTTAAAATTGAGAAATTATTGAAATATATTTTATCTTTATTCCACAATAATTCTCGTTCGCAGTGCTGATCGAATCGTGGATGAAAAATATAAATTGAGCTTTTAATCAACAAATCTTAGCATTTCTATCGCAATGTTTGAACATCCTTTAAGATTTCTTTTCAGGTAGCTCTACCGAAACTTAGGAAATAAGTTAGCCGAGAAGGATGGAATATAATCTCACTTAGATTCTACATGTGCGGCAAAGCTATCCATTTCCCTGGGTGAGATTCAATTTCTTCCATATGTACACAGGGTGTGCATGAAAATAAATAATAGTCTCTTTTCAAATAAGACTCCTAAACAATTACTTGAAAAATTAAAAATTTCTACTGTTACTTATCTGTATTAATAGTTTGAAATTTAGATTATATTTTAAGGGTAAATATCGTTAAAAAACTGAGGTGGCTTCTTTTTTAGAATACTGCTACAATTTTAACACAAGTAATATTAGATACTATGAAAATTTTAGTTTACTACTGGAAAACAAATTTTATATCAGTAAAAGTAATGATAATTAAAAAAAAAACAAAATTGACAGAAATTGCTCCATTCTCCTTTACAGTGTTTAGCTCAGGAAAGACCATAATACAGTTAAAGGAAATTATGAAAAACTAAATTTACTTGAAAATACAATAGTATTAAAAAAAATAATTAGGGTTGTCTGATTTCAGTTTTTTCATTTGGGAATCATAGGCTTAAACCTGAGCTATACCTAGTGTTGACTATTGCACCACATATACACAAACAAACATGGTACCGTATTTTCCGGCGTATAAGACGACTTTCTAGCACCTGAAATCTTTCTTAAAAGTCGGGGGTCGTCTTATACGCCGGGAATATGGCAGCCAGGAGGAGAGAGGGACGGAGGAGGGGTGGCCGCACTGAACAAACACTTCACACATTTGCCACCTCTGGCAGAGTGCTGAGATCTAATATACCGTACAAATGCCCAACAGTCAAGGCCCCACCATGGCTCCACTAACAAGAAGAAAGAAATATAAAGCCAGTTTCAAACTAAAAGTTGTAAACTTTGCCATGGAACATAATAACTGCGCTGCTGCAAGACATTATGGAGTAACAGAAAAGATGGTTCGTGACTGGAAAGCAAATGAAAAAGCATTAAAGAGTATGCCAAGGGGTAAGTGTGCATTAAGAAGAGGCACCCCACATTGGCCAGAACTCGAAAAACATGTAGCAGACATGGTGAATGAGCATCGCCAAAATGGTTATGTTGTGACACGCAATAAAATACGCTTGTTAGCACTTCAGTGGGCAAAATCTAATCCAGATCACAGCAACAGATTTAAGGCCACTGTATCCTGGTGTACTAGATTCTTAGAAAGGCACAATTTGGTACTGAGGCAAAAGACAAAAATTGCACAAAAATTACCTGCAGATCTTGATGCCAAATTAAATAACTTCCATCGATACGTAATACAACAGCGCAATAAACATGGCTATGCGTTAAATAGTATCGGAAATATGGATGAAACTTCAATGAATTTTGATATGGTTGGAAATAAAACTGTCCATCCAAAAGGTGAAAAAACTATTTTAATTAAAACAACAGGACATGAGAAGTCCAGTTTTACAGTGGTACTAGCTTGCACAGCTGATGGCGCCAAACTGAGACCAATGGTTATTTTTAAAAGAAAAACAATGCCGAAACTCAAGTTCCCTGTTGGTTGTTTTGTACATGTGAATGAAAAAGGCTGGATGGATGAAGAAGGGGTAAAGCTATGGCTTGATAATGTATGGAGCAGGCGACCAGGTGGACTTATTAAAAAACGTAGCCTACTGGTGTGGGATATGTTCAGGGCTCATTTAACTCCCAGCACCAAGGAAAGGCTTGCGAGACTGAATACAGATGCAGCAGTTATTCCTGCAGGATTGACATCGTTGGTACAGCCACTGGATGTGTGCCTAAACAAGCCGTTTAAAGATCGCATTCGAGAACAGTGGAATGAGTGGATGGTTAGCGGTGAAAAGTCATTCACAAAAGGAGGAAACATGCGTGCTCCACAGTTGGATGTTTTGTGCAAATTTGTCATAAAAGCCTGGAATGACATTGATGCAGAAACAGTAATCAAGTCTTTCAAAAAGTGTGGCATATCAAATTCGTTAGATGGTATGGAGGACGACTACTTGTGGCAAAATGAAGAGGAAGTCGAAGCTGAGACCACACCATCTGATACGGAATTAGATCCATATGATGACTGCCTTACAAATGTAGAACAAGACGTTATTGATGTACTGATGATATCAGATGACGAACAGGAGGATTTTGAAGGTTTTTAAATGGAAACTGCGTTGCTGACTCGCCAGTGACTTGCGAGCTCTCTCTATTGTTTGTTAACTTCCTCGTATCAGACTGCTTTAGGAAAAGTTTAATCCACTTGCACTGTTTTAGTTTAATATGTTTTATGAGGAACTGCCTTATGTTTATTAGTGACCGTTTTCATGCTAAGTACCATGATGTCATAAGCATTTTAATTAAAAATTTCTATATTGAAATCAAATCTGATGTTTTTTTATTTACCGGTAGTGTGCGTTGGAAAAGGGGTAGTCTTATACGGAGAGTATAGCACAAATTCTATATTTTAACTGGAAAAGTTGGGGGTCGTCTTATACGCCCAGTCGTCTTATACGCCGGAAAATAATTTCATTTGTGAATTATATTGGTGGTTATGCATTTAAATTGCAGGATTATTATGATAATGAATCATCCTATGAAACTGTTAACTGACACTATTTTTTATGGTTCCAAAACATTTCACCCAAGGGAAATTTACAGTTAGACAGTTTGCTCAAAAGATGGTTCCATCAATGACAGTTCACCCAGGCAACCTTTCACCCAGAGACATTTCTCCCAAGAATTGTCACCCAAGGATTTTTCATTCAAGAGTCAGGTAACCAAATACAGATTCCACTTATGGGATACTTAACATCATGGAAGACTCAAAAGAAAGCAAGGTGTAAACAAGATAATAATGTGCAAAAGGACTATACTTATTTTAAAATTAAGAGTCCATCAACTCCCATCGACAAGGATAATAATAACAAAAAATGTTACTCCAATAGTGGTTATGGGATAGGATGGAATAATAGTTAATCTATAAGAACAAAAGAGTGGTTATGTATGACCACACATTCCCATATTTTTAGCTTCCCTGACTAAGGTTAGGTTATGGAAATAAGAACAATCTATCTATCTTCTATATATATAAAGCAGAAATTCTGTGGGTTTGCATGTTTGTCTGAGATTAGAGTCCACACTGTTTGTCTGATTTGCATCAAACTTTGCATGTGTGTTCTCTGAGACCCAGAAGGAAGTACTGTCACCTTTTCATTCGATAACTTCGCTGGGTTTGAACCAAGATTGTTCAAACAGATTTCCATAAGAAATACATGTAAAGTTCAATTTTATTGGGTACAGACTTTATTTCTTTTGCAAAATTAAATTACAAGGAATATAAAATCAATATAAATACAAAAAAATAGAAATTTAATAGATTCTTTTTATTGTTGTGAAATATCACTTTTAAAGTTGTGAGAATTCAGATAAAATATACGAATATTTTGTGAAATTTTGAGGCTGTAAACAACCCATCCCCCAGATGACCAATGCAATTGTTGATTCCAAGTTCATACATTTTTCCATAAGAATATGTGTATTTAGGCCTATTTAAAAGCAATTGACGATATATAGAGGATGAAAATTTTCAGAGATTTTAACTATTACAGTCATGAACAATTTGGTGATGAATTGAAGGGGCAACAAACTTACGTAGCAACGTAAAAAATTAATGGAGATGGAGGAGTAACTTTTTGTTTATCAGTTTGGACTCTTGACATACGAGGCGTGTTGTTTAAGTAAGGTCCGTTTGAACATAAGTACACAACGAAAGGTTATTTCAAAAAAGTAAATTTATTTTCAGAAAGTACATACTTTACTCTATTTTTCGACATAGTTGCCAAGTTTGTTCAAACACTTATCATACCTCTCAACCAATTTTAAAATACCCTCTTCATAAAGACTTGCCGCCTGCTCCGATAACCAAGAGTTCACTGCCGTTTTCACGTCGTCGTCATCATTGTAACGCTTGCCACTGAGGTGTTGTTTGAGGTGGAGGAACTGATGGTAATTGCTCGGCGCAAGATCAGGACTGTAGGGTGGGTGGTCTAAAACTTTGCAGGTCTGACCTGCAGTGTGAGGTCTTGCATTGTCATGGAGAAGGACAATTCCCTTTGTCAGCATGCCGCATCTTTTGTTTTGAATCGCTCTGCGTAGCTTTTTCAGGGTTTGGCAGTATGCTTCTGCATTGATAGTGGTTCCTCGTTGCATGAAGTCGACCAACAAAACACCATGCCTATCCCAAAACACCGACGCCATGATTTTGCGCTGGGACAGAGTCTGTTTGGCCTTCACCTTTACAGGCCAGTGTGTGTGTGTGTGAAGCACTGATCTCGACACCTCAGGAAATTCATTTGATAGACCTGTTATTGTGAAGAGCTTGTTCTCACGAATCCTCACTTCAACTGAAGCCACCAAATCGTCTGTAATCAAAGAAGGTCGACCAGAGCGGTCCTCATCGTGGACGTTGTCACGGCCATCTTTGAATTCTCGTACCCACTTATGCACTTTGCTTTCACTCATAACAGTATCACCGTACACTTCGCAAATCTGTCGATGAATTTCTGCAGCAGACAGGTTCCTTGCTGACAAAAACCGTATCACTGAGCGAACCTCACATGCGGCGGGCGAGTTGATAGTCTTAAACATTTTGAAAGCACAGAACAGAATCATACAGGTTAGCTACACAGCTGAAACTGAGCACAGTTGTTCCCGAGGCATGCCGGTACACAACACACACGCTCGTTGCGGTATGCGTGCGAACTACTAGTGTCTACAATAAAATGGACCTTACTTAAAAAACACGCCTCGTATTTTATGATTAAATTTTCCAGAACCAGAAGTTGAAAATCTTGTAAAATTGGACATTAACTTGAGACAAGTTTCATAAGAATGAAATTCCATAATGAATTAGAAAACTTTTCGAGATCGAGAGTTATTTTCTCTATGTACAAATAGATATACTATACTTAATCTGACTTCTATTATCCCAGTTGAGAATCAATGGACACTTCAGCTAGTAAAGAAGAGATAATAATAATAAAAAAAACATTCACAGGTTTAGTAAGCAGATGGCACAGACTGAAAGGTAGGTAAATTGTTATTTCATATAAATGTAGTGTACTCAGAAAAATTTTTAACTTTCAGTTTTTTGTCTGCTTATCAATAAATAGCATTTTCACTTAGAGGTGTGACAGCATCCTGACAATCAAATAAGGACATATGAACAATTTAATTTTTCATATATTCTAAAACTAAGTTCTGTTTGAGTTTTGGAGTTAAACAGTTCATCATAGTAGTAAAATAGGTATTTCTTGCATTTTCTTTAATCACAGAGATAATTGGAGACATATAATTCTGCCTTGGAAATGGTGCAAACTTTATCATAGTCTAAGCAAAATTTTACTTACATATTGTTAGTATGTTATTTATTTTTTGCATGGATGTAAATTATGTGAATCTGATCATTTCCTGTTGTTTATAGTTATAATTCCAAATGAACAGCTCAGTCCTTCACATTACTACATAAATTTTTTCCAACAATGGTCAACATATTTTACTCATTTCTAATCAGAAACATATGAAAATACAGCCAGCCTGATGGTAAATTATTTACTTCTGATCATTACTCTTTTTAGAAAAGCGATGAGACACGCATGGTACACATGCTTTGAATTTAGAAGAAGAAATTGACTGCTGCTGCGGCAGACTTTTTCTCTTTCAATGTCTTCTTCTAAATTCAAAGCATGTGTA
Organism: Ladona fulva; assembly: GCA_000376725.2. NCBI lineage: Eukaryota > Metazoa > Arthropoda > Insecta > Odonata > Libellulidae > Ladona > Ladona fulva. The sequence goes on from KZ308731.1 coordinate 2,155,198, forward strand.
CCATGCGTGTCTCATCGCTTTTCTACTTCGCCCTTTTCCTGGCCTCAAGGAAGTTGCTATGATGGTTAGGTGGCATCTTTGATGTCCCACGTGTGCGCAGGAGTTTGGAGCCATCTTCGATGGACCCTCTGCAGTACACCGAGTCCTATCACAGCCCACGAAATTGAAGGAGGGATCGTTCTGTCGTGGTAGCTTAGAGGACAGAGCACCCGCCCGGAAAGTGGGAGACACGGTTTCGATTCCCGGCTGCGGCAGACTTTTTCTCTTTCAATTTCTTCTTCTAAATTACTCTTTTTCCCAAAGAAATTTTTAAAAACTTACATCTGTTATAATTTTACCAACAAATATTTTTAAGATTAGATCCTCCACTTGATTTAATACTGTTAACATAAAAAACTAATAACATATGAATCGTGCATTTCCAAAACGTTGTAAGTGCCAAAAGTAAAATTTTACAGGAAGAAGAAAAAACATATTTTGCAAAGAAAAAATTTATTATTAAGTAGGTGAATAACACATTAAATTATTTTTGAAGTAGGAATTGAATCTGTTATTTTTAAAAATAAAAATTCTCATCAGTTTACATTAAAAAAATGTTTTTTCTTAATTGCAACTTCAAAACGTTGCAAATGCTATGCAAGTCACTGCACGTAACCATTAGGAAAAGTTCATATTCTTTCATCATCTTGTGGAGCTGCGTTTGGTGGAGTTTCCTGTAACATTTCTTCAAAGTACTCTTAAAAAATAATCAATAAAAACACAACATAACCTATAAACGTCCGTCGTTGTCGTATGTCAGACTAACAATGGAGCAACTAATGTCCACGTTGTTGCAGACTGGACGTTACAACGTTTTGACTAGCACTGCTACTT
>KZ308731.1:2177313-2196976 GCA_000376725.2 Ladona fulva
CCTTAAAGAAGTAAAGGATTTCATATATAAAAATATTCTCCAAATCATCATGAAAACTTTCCATGATTGAAATATGCTTGAGAAATACATCTGCAACCTTTAAATAATTGTCCACATTTATGAGAATCTTTCTCTTATACTGTTACAAACAAAGACATTTTGATTGGTGTTTGTCATTCACTTATGTTGAAACTTGTTAATTTGTAACTTGAAAGTAGTTCATATTAAAAGAATAGCATTTCCACATATTTCCATTTTCCACATGAAATTGCATCAAAATATTTGATAATTCAGTTATTTTATTTGAAGATACATACAAAAAATAAAATTATTTGTGTATCATATCCTTTGGAATCACAATCAGAAAAAACTGTAATGAGTCTCTTTACACCAATTTCAGTGCACAGAATCAAAACATATGAGGGAATCAAAATAACAACTCACTTGGGCTTCTTTATCAGATTATGCATATTGATAGAAACAAATATACAAAATAGAAATAATGTTTACTATAAAATAAAATTTTATCAACAGATATTTAATTTTGTCAAGTCATAGTAAAATTGCTTTCTCTGGGAAGTATGAGATTTTCCAGAAAACATGAAATTTCAAATTTCAGGATTTATGAACATCTAAAGTTTTCCATCAGGCCAATGCAAACTGAATTTTTAAGTCTTTGAATTTAATAGTAACAAGGAACAATTTTGGAATGATCTGGTGCTTTCCCGGCCTATCAGATGAAAGAAGAGTTCTCAGGATTCCAGCCGGGTGAGGTCATCCATGACAGATGACATTTTGGTCTCTTCCATAGAGGCCATCTTCAGGACAGAAGTGACAGTAGACTTCTGTCCTGAAGATGGCCTCTATGGAAGAGACTGAAATGTTGACCGTCATGGATGACCTCACCCGGCTGGAATCCCGAGAACTCTTCTTTCAAGGAACAATATTGATAATCAACTATCCCAGATTCACCTGAATACCCAGAGAATTAGCCTATAATATAATATTTCACAATCTCTCACCTCCTTGATTGAGGAATTTATAATCCACTTCAAAACTCATATCTTTTCATTAATTTCTAAAACAATCGTCTAAATATTCTATCGAGTCTATTAACCTAGTACAATTTTTCTACGGTGTAGCTTTAGGGGGTCCTAAGTCTTTTTTTTTTAATCATGCTTGATTAGAAGCAAGTTATAAAAGCAAAAATTTTAGTCTCTCAAATTCAAAGCATTTGTAGTTGCAGTCAGTTACTAATGTCATTAATGTATTGATCTACTGGAGGAGATAACTTAGCATGGAAGTACCTACATTGAATAAGTATAATTTTCCATTATTCATATTTCCTCCTATAATTATTTCATTCACTAAATAATTCGCTTATATATAAATTAAAGTAGTCTGCTGTTAGTAGTAGTAGTACTAGCAGCAGTAGTAGTGATAGTAGAAGTAGTATTGTTAAAAGTGCTTTGACAGCTGAGGTCATTTTACACTTATGGGCCCCCACCAGGAATCGAACCCAGGACCGTTTTCACCATAGTCAAACATGTTGCCCACTTGCCTATCTGAGAGCTCCAGTCTGCTATTTCAAGATATTCTTGCAAAGGAAGTGAAATTTCAACACCATGTTCTTGGCCTTGCTTGACAAGTAAAGATTAATTTGTTTAAACAATTACGTATTGTAATATTTCCTGTTCATCTATGATAGGAAGTTCTTGAAAGGATTTATCCACAGAATTTTACACTCATATTTAGGAAATGGATGCACAAAGGAGTGAAAATTTTATTATTAAATTTACAGGAAGAGGAAAGATATGTGGCAGAGAATAAGATAAGTAGCATAATGACATGGAAAGAGCAGATTTTTCAAGAAGCAAATCTTCTTTGTAAGCCTAAACCTGGGGGCTTTTAGCTTATACATTTCCTTCACTTTGTGGCATCTACAGAAGAGATAATATTCTATATCTAAACATTTACTTGAGTTAAGAAAATCTTTACTTGAATTAAGAAATTATTACATGTACTACAATGCCTGAAAACTTACCTGCATGCAAAGCAAAAAAAAGTGACGATGAGGATTTGAAGCTTCAAATCCTGATATTCACTTGGGTATCTCTTGCACCTCATTCATAAGAGTAGATTTATAAATTAAGTTCAGTGAATAGTTTATTATACCTCAAAATGGGGTGTCTGAATATTATATTCATAAGAGAAATCTAGAAGTTTGATCATCAATGAATTTGGTAGGCCATATGTAATTAGCGGTGACAATGTACATATGGCAGTGAGGCATTCATAGCTTCCCCTCTTGCCCCTAACAATCTCTTTCATTCTGTGTGGGCTTTCATCATTGCTGAGACAACCTTCTTTAGTACTTACTCTAGCTGGAGATGAATATGGTACTCTATGATTTTCACAATCCTTTCCTTCAGGTCGTGAAGGGGAAGAAATTGTCCCACACCCTCTGGCAGCAAACCACATTGCACATCCCAAACTGTCATCTAAGACAGTGTTCAAGGGATTAATCAAATCAGTAATTACTCCTTGACGAATTTCCCTCAATTCAGATATGTGTACATCAATCTGAAAAATATTTTAATACAACACTATACAATAATAACCTTGCTTAGTCTTAAAATAAAAGGTACACATTTTTCAAATACCAAAGAAGAATACAACACAAAAAGTATTAAGATATTCTTATCGAGAAATTTCAGTAACTTAAATTTTTAATAATTGAAATACAACCAATTATTTACTCTTGCCAATATCCTTAAAAAAAATTGGCAATAATTGATGATTTAGGCTTTATTTAGAAAAACTAATATTTTTTCATTCAAACCATACTTGTATGGGGAAAGAGATGATAAGAAGGAAATTACAGAAACGATATTACCTTGGTGTTGAATATTTGAATGGCTGTGAATATAGAAATGAATAAGGAATATCCTCATGAGAGCAGTTAAGGATATAAGTACTTGTGTATTAAAGAAGACAGATGTTTCGTATCCCATCTTTATTACAGATGAAAAGCATTAAAATCTAAACTTGCACTTCAACAGAATTTCATCATGAACCAAAGCATTGATTTACATTATTCCACTGTATTGCCTAATGATGAAATTCCTGCATATGTTGATCACACAAAATAGAGGAAAAGTAAACTCTAACTGATAAAAGTTAAAACTTATAGTTCATACAAGCTAAATATCTTAGGGTTAATTTAAAAATAGTCCACGATGAAGACCCATGAACAGAGACAGTTGATTATGCATAGAAGAAATTAAAAAATATTTTAAAACAAATAAAAGAAGTGTAGTTATAGTACGGAGACAAGACAATTACATTAATATTTAGCAATTTGTTCCTCATAATATACATATGCTACATGTTACTAGATGTAAAAATATTTCAATCACCTCAACAAAGTTCCATTTCCTGTTTGGGCAGAGAGTCTTCAATTCAGCTACTGCCAGTCTACCAGTCTTCCTATCTGGGACCTCAAATATACTTTTCTGAAATTTATCTGGCATTTTATTAACACAGCACTCTGTGATAGATAAATAGGTAAAATACTAAGTAAAATATACAACAAACAACATATTCTGACATTACAAGAGTATGTAAGTAATGTAACTGCTCATTATCTGAAATTGATTCATATAATGTCTTAATATCATTTCCATAGTTGGCATAATATTTCATTATGACATAATTTCTAATAAATATCAATATAGTGTCTTTCAAAGACTAAAATTCCATCACATTACCAATCAAAAATCTTAATCAGAATGTTAATCGCCAATCAACCAGAAATTTAGTGAGTGTCATCATATGAGGTACAGCTTTTCAAAGAGATTTCTATTAAATTGGTCTCCCATTATGATATTAAATTTGAATAAGATTGCACCATTTGGAGTAGTCTTAACTTGCATTAGAGATATAGTTCTCCAAATCATGAAAAATTCTCATCTCTAAGTAAATTTGTAAGACTTTTTCAATGAGAATCTCACCCTTCCTAGAGGTATTTCTACTGCTACCATCAGCACCAGAGGAAAATGCTACATTAAGGAGATCAATTGGTTCATCATCAGGTACAAAAAAGTCTGATAGAAAAGCAAGTACAGTTGAATCTATTCCCCCAGAGAAGAGAACACAAATCTTGGAATGTGGACACCTCAATTTCTCATCATTCTTGGAAATGTCTACAAAAACAATGAAAAAAATTTAAACTTTTTTGATAAACAAGTATGAAAACATAATCATCCTTTGATTAAAAATACTGCAACTGGCAAATTGATATTCAATAATAAATACCTTTAATACAATCCTTGCACAAACCAGGCTGAATTTGCACCCTGGTTTTCACAGCAGTCTTCAATAAATCAATAAACCTCTCCAATATACATTCAATCCCAAGCCAGGCAACTGTGAGAACTTTGAGAGCATCAAGTGGAGGATAAGACAGGATTCTCTCATCACAGACATACTTTTGTTCTTCAAAACACAAATCGAAATAAAATTCAAATTTTACAGGTGATTTGATTACATATTGAGATAAGGAAAATGAAAAGTTATGACAGCTGTCTAGGGAGAGTCTTCTTAGAACCTGAAATACATTGATAAATATAATTCGTAAAAAATTAATGCTACAATCAGAGCAGTCTATCTGCCACCCAGGTGCAAAGATAATTTTCCGCCCCTTAAATTTAAATACCAAAACCATACAATACCTGATTTGCAAGTAAATTATTGTAAGACATAGAAAAACCAGTGTTTTATAATTTCATTCCCAGGCTTACATTGGTCAAAAAACATCAGCAACAATTAATTATGCATATTCCGTATCCTGATGTAGTGAATTGTCATTATGAGTCAATTTTTCACATTATTTTTGAGCATCTTACCAACAACAGTCTCCATCAATAAAACATACAAAGCTATTCGCAAATTAGGAAAGACTCTAATCAAATCTCTAGTAAACATATATTTCAAAACCTGAAAATAGTAAGTACCAGAAAATATTGTTGTAATAACAATAATGGTTGGCTGCGCTTCTGTTGCTTAGATAACGACACCCATATGCGATGCACCCCTTGCACCAATAGCACACCATGGATCTGGCTATCATTTCTTTCCATAAGAAAGTAACTTAAAGTTATCACTTTATTAGCGTAAAGAGTTCTCTCACTGATTCATACAAGCAATTTATTGGAGAAAGAAATTCCAACCATGGGACATAAGGAAGGAAGCACGTATAGAGAATACATGCACAGACACAGGATTATAATTCAATGGCTGAATACTTCTTCCTGGTGCTCATTCACCCATTTCCTAATGTTATCCTTCTACCTCAAATAATTGACTAATTAGCAAGTGATGAATGGTGTCACAAATGACACAACTAACTTATTTTCAAAGAGCCATAAAAAACAAGTCATCAATGCTGTAAATATTAGAGAATACGAGGGCTGTATGATAAGTACCAGTGTTTAGCTACTAATGGCACCACTGACACAAACTGTGTATGCCATACCTTAACGACATCTTTAGATATATGACTGTCAAAATTTCAGATAGACCAATTGAGTAGTTTTGTTTTGATAGCTGTTGAAAGTAGTCAAGTTCGTGTTTGCTTGCCACCATGGAGAAAGAACAACATCGATCAGTTATTCGATTACTTTTTTTGAATGGGAAGATGTGTGAGGAAATCAAGGTTAAGTTGCATGCTGTTTATAAGGACCATGCACCTTCGATGACAACTATCAGATATTAGTTTAATGAATTCAAGCATGGCCGAACATCCGTTTTTGATGAAGAGCACCCAGGCCATCCGATTGAGGTGAATACGGAGGATATGGTTAACAAAGTCCATGATATCGTGCAAGCAGATCGCCGTGTGAAGATCAGAGAGATTGCTGACATTGTAAACATCTCGATAGAATGCATACAAAGTATCCTACATGAAAAATTGGGCATGAGAAAGCTATCGTCGAGATGGGTGCCATGTTTGCTCACAGTGGAGCAAAAACTGAATCGCATGACAACTTCGGAACACTGTTTGGACATGTTTCAGCACAATCTGAAAGAGTTTCTATGGCGTTTCGTGACTGTTGATAAAACATGGATCCATTACTACACTCCAGTAATGAAAGAACAGTCAAAACAGTGGATTTCACCAGGCAAACCTGTTCCAAAGAAGGCAAAAACGGTTCCATCGGCCGGAAAAGTCATGGCCACCATTTTTTGGGATTTGCGAGGCATCATCTTCACTGACTATTTGGAGAAGGGAAAGACAATCACGGGGCAGTACTATGCTGATTTATTGGACAGATTCGATGCTGAATTGTGAAAAATTCAGTTTCATTTGGCGAAGAAAAAAGTGCCCTTCCATCATGACAACATACCAGCTCACTCCTCTGCAATCGCCACAGCAAAACTGGTCAAATTACAGTACCAATAGCTACCTGATCCACCCTATTCTCCAGATTTGGCCCCATGCGATTTCTTTTTGTTTGAAAACATGAAAAAATGGTTTGGGGGAAAGTGATTCATGTCAAACAAGGAGGTCATCACCACAACAGAGGCCTATTTTACGGAGTGATTCATGTCAAAGTGATTCATGTCAAACAAGGAAGTCATCACCACAACAGAGGCCTATTTTATGGAGTTCAACAAAACGTATTTTTTGGATGGCTTGAAAAGGTTAGAATATCGCTGGACTAAATGTATTGAGTCGAAAGGAGAATATATTGAGAAATAAATTTAAAAGAAGTTTAAAAAATGTGTTTTCTTGCCTAACACAGGTACTTATCTTACAGCCCTCGTAAATGGGTGTAGGACCTGTGGATGAGTTAAAGTAGCCATTTAAGAAATGTCAGTCCTCGTAAATATTCACCTCTTCTACTGGAGTATCAGCCATACTAATATTAGCAGGCATGAGATGGTCCCATAAATGCAAATAAGGAACTGGAAATTCTTGTTCAGTCCGAGCAGCACCAAAGTCCATAGAAAAGAGTCCCAATGCTGGCACTTCCTGACATTTTTCCTATTTGAGTCAGTCAAAATGAAAAACTCATAAAATAACATGGAGTTATAATGAATGGGTATGTCTTAAATATTAGCTAATTTAAATTACTGATATACTGAATACATTATATTTGTACTTTTCCACAACGGTTTTAATCCAGCATGACCGGGTTACGACGTATTCACATCATCTCATGTTGGTTCTCATATGACATCTTTACCTGTTTGGACCTCTGGTCCCTTGCCCTTCCTTACATTCTTGCAGTCTTCCTCTTTTTACAACCTCCCCTCCCCTCCTCATTCTTCTATGGATATTTAGGCTACTGTTTTAGTTTCTGAACCACCTGATGATGACGTGAATACGTCGAAACCCGGTTGTGCTGGATTAAAACCATTGTGAAAAAGTACAAATATAATCATTGTATGTTATTGTGAAGATTGAGTTCCATATATCGCTAACCAAGATAATTTTTATTCTAGAAAAGCTAAATTTAATCATTATTGGAATTGTAATATTAAAAAATGTTCATGATCAAACTTTAGAAGTTTAAGATTACAGTGACGGAGCAATATTTTTTCCAAGGATTAAAGGAAAGGAAGGTAACTTTGTAGGTTGGAAACCTACGGAAATCCCAAAGGAATAACAAGTGTGAAAAATAGCGACATGACTGGGACTCGAACCCAGGTCTCCCACTTTCCGGGTAGGTATTCTAACCACTTTACTTACTATTCACTGTAATGCAGATTTGCAGACATTTGACCACTGTGCAGCAAAGCTATGTAGTATTTAGACTAATTGGTTACTAAAGGCCAAGTCAGAGGCTGAAGCCAAATATGAGATAATGGCCATATACCAAGGCAGAAGCCAAACCTTGGTGCATTTCTACTTTTATTGAACATAGTATATTAGATACAACAAATTACAGTGAGCTATCATCAGTATTTCAATGCTGTTTAACTTGGGATTTCAACTCTGATAAAAATTTATTTTCTGATTCCTTTTATAGTAATATTAGCAATGAATAGTGATCTGTGAACAGGTTTGTAAAAGCAATAATGTTATCCAAGGCATTACGCAGAGATCATGTGACAATTCTTAAAAGAAAAGATGTAACTAATTTTAGCGGCTTCCTGGTCTAAATAAATGATAGCCGACTTACTCCTCTGCATTAAAGTTGTTTTATAAATGCAGAGTTTCACTAACTATAAAAGTACTTTAAAACTACCATAGAATTATACCGAGTAAAAAATGCAGGCATTATGACTCTAACAAAATAATTGGGTATTTTACCTCATCACATCCTCTTTTAGAAACAGAGGATAAAATGATACCATTTGCACTTTTTGTCCACAGCAGGCTATGTCGGCCAAGTACATCACGACCAAACCACAGGGTTTTCCTCTTATCATTCCAATACATCATACTCCAAGGACCATAGACTTTCATCATTGTATGTAGGATATTTTCCGGTGAACTATCATTTTCACCGAGTGCTTGAAGTAGAACAAGTGTATCACTGACTTTATTTTTGACTGAAGATTCCTGCAAACAATATCGCTACCTAGCACATTCAATACAAGAATAGGTATTCTAATTCTAAGATGAATATTTCCAACTACTTTTTACTGAAATGACAATTAAATACTTCGATATTTTCCATCTTCCAATTAAATGACACTCGCGGTTTACTGAGGCAATAGTTATTATCTACTTTACCTCATACACTCCGGAAAAAATATCTCCATTCCACAAGAGTAAGTTGCCGTGATCATCTTTGACTGGTTGAACAGTGGGTTCACTTCCTTGCATCCACAATACGTAAGACTTGAAACACAACAACCAATTCAATACTACGACATCACAGCTGAAGGTTCGGTCTGGGCCTCGCCTTTCTAACAAATCTTGGGCCTTAGAATCCTATAATATTTTATATTGAGCCGAAAAGTTAAGAGTGGGTTACTTCTTCATCAAAGGGTTAAGCAGTCAGCATTCGAGACTAAGTACAACTACCAGCATATATCTATATTAGAAATAATTCTCATGTTCTTACATTGGTTACATTACATTTCCTCGCGCTATTTCCTCTATGCGCAATACAACAGTATATGCCGCACATTCCTCGTAGTGTGAATTTGAGTAACACCTTATGATAAAGGAAATAATTACTTTCTGCTTTTAAGAAAAAGTATTACAAAAAATACTTAACTCTTCTACAATGAAATACAAGTACAATACACATAATTGATTGAGAAATAACCCAGTCGGGACGATAATTATATTGCCCACTTTCAAGCCTTTCAAAATTGCGACATGATCCAAACAAGCGATTTAAGCAATTCGCTCGATTGCGCAGAAGGCGCAACGCAAAGCGATTATTTTGAAGTCTTTGAAGTTACTGACGTAAATATTGTTTGGAAGTGACTTGAACAATCGATGTCTTAGAGCTACCAGTTCTATTTATGAACATTTATTTAATTCCTGAATGTTAATCATGATTTAATAGTCATATCATAAAGCACATTGTGTTAAATATCTGAAAGCAATCATTAAAATGCCAACCCGCAGTGAGGAAATATTAAAGGGTTTTGTAGTGTATCCTTTTATTACCGATTGAGAAATCGGAGAGCCTTTCTCAGTAGATTTATGCTGTTAATCATCATAAGCGTACTTTCTCCTTAATTTCTTCAACAGAAATTGGATGAATTTACGAGATGCCGATAGTGGAAAAATTTTATGGCAGGGTAACGAAGATCTGTGAGTATATGCATCAATGTTTGTTCGTACATTTACCTTTGGGAATATATTGATTGTTATCGGTAAAAAATCGAGGTCCGTTCCTGATGTGGAGCATGAAGCTAGAGTTCCGAAGAAAATCCTGAAATGCCGAGCTGTCTCCAGGGAAATAAATTTTTCTTCTGTGGAACCGATGGAGAAGTTTAGATTAGAACAAAAGGTTCTTTTTAAGGTAAAAGGTTGTTTGTATATTACCTATACCTATATTTTGTAAATTCTTTTTGAAATTTCAGGTTTAATAATGTATATGCATTTCAGGGGCGATGTCTTGAAGAGTGGTTTTTTGAGTTCGGTTTCGTGATTCCCAACTCTACTAACACTTGGCAGTCCTTGATTGAAGCAGCTCCAGAATCGCAGATGATGCCTGCTAATGTTTTGAAGTATGTTTCTGTATATAATTGTATTATTGATTCGCCTACAAATTCGCTTGCCCACAATGACTTCTTTTTCATTGCTTATTTTAAAATTGTTTATATTTTTCTTTGCAGTGGTAACGTAGTGATAGAAACAAAGTTCTATGATGATGATCTCCTGGTATCTACGTCCAACGTACGCTTGTATTATGTTTAGTGTGAGATAGCTGTCCTCATATTCATCTGCACTGTGTGCATACCGATGCAGGATTCAGGTGTAACATGAACTGATTGAAAGCGCACCTCGCAACGTGTATCTCACCAGCAACTTGCATTTTTGAAGTTTTCTGTGTTACAGCTCGTTGGTCGCTAGAAATATTTAATTTCCTGGAAATTTTGAAGTTCACATTGATATATTTTCGTTGTCTTCTTCTTTGAGCTATATGAAACATGCTTATTTAGCATTGATTCATTGTCCTATCAGAATATTTATGTAAACAACAGGTCAATATTGTAGTATGTGTTGAAGCTTTGCTGATTACTCATTTTCATGAGTTTACTCATGAAAAGTTGATGTGGATATTTCTTGCATTGACGCTTGTTTGTATCTTATCTTGGCCTTCTCTATTCATATTTTGTAAACGAGAAATCCTCCAAATTTTTTGTTAATATTTTAACCTCACAAGGTGTTTGAATGATAAAAAATGGGACCAATGTTATGCAATATTCAACATCAATGTAATGCTTTATATGTAAGCATTTAATAGATTATATGCACTTACAGTGAGGAATGTTGACAAAATGTTTCCCTCAATTCACTTACATGTTTCCAGTTAAATTTAAAAAATTTTAATTTTGCAGCACATTAGCTGTGTATTTATTGAACAAAAATAAATTGATGTTGCATTACTGAAATGTTTCATTTTCGAAACATTGATATGTTGCTTATTTTTACCATTTAGTAGTATTTTCCCCTTAAATTCTCTTGCTATTACTTATACTTTTGTTTGCATTTCATGAACTGTGATTGTTACTTTTAAATATTTTTTTTTGGTTTTATAATAACTTGTTTTACTTCAGCCATCACCTTTTTGCGGAAAATGGCTTTTCTTATTAGTACAGCCAACGACTTTCATTTAGAAGTGTAATGAACCACTGCTTCAGAAAATACATTTTTGTATTATATTGAAAATCTCTGCTACTTATTCAGAAAGCTATATTCACCCTTTTTCTAAACTTTCCAAGTTTGAATCTGGTTCCATCTTCCCTTTTGATTGTACGCATTACCTTAGAGATTCACCAGAAGACTTTTCGTGAAATCAATCGAATTTTTTTCATGTAACTGTTTCATAAATCCTCAAGTGTGGAAATACTTACTGTCTTAGATTTAAGTAATTCCAAAAACCCAGTTGAAAACCAATTCTTCAATTTATTTTCTTCAAGATTATAACGATGTTGAATCTGAGAGAAAATATGTTCTCCGTAACACCAATTGAAAGTGTTCTAAGAGGGTATTTCATCCGTTTCAACGCACAACCGACGTATAGTGTATGTTGAAAATCCTTTTTCAACAATTTTTATCCCTTAAGGAACCCTTGAGCCATGTGGCCATATATAAATTGAACGATAATTAACACTCGTCAATGAATCGGCGAATACGATAAATCACTAACACATACACGAATAATTAACCTATTTTTCATGATGATGAAATTCTTTGTCAGGCAGGGATTAAGTTTAACGTGCCAAGTATACATGAGTCCGTATACAAGAAAGCAATCTGAAAAAATGAGATGAAATTTATTTTAATATGCGAAGCTTCAGATTGCAATCTGATAATCTTCTGTGCAGTGTGTCTCGTGAAATTTTTCACAATTGCTTTCCTGTAGATAGCCTGCAGATTTAAATGCGGAGTATAAACGTATCCGTGTAGAGGATGAATACTTTTCTTCTTGATTGGATCGTAAAAGAAAACCTTTCATTTGATCGGTATGATATTAGGTTTAATGTGCTTATCTAATGAGGTGGTTCATGAAGATAGAGTAATTGAAGACCTAGTACTCATAATCGTTCACCTGAACCCCAGAAATCTTGGTCCACAATTGCTCGACCGATAGCGCCACAAGCCGTGACACAGTTTCGGAAATTCTAAACATGCGCGTTGTACAGCATGTACGTAGAACTAGACTCATTCAGTTTTATATTAATTATGAGGGATAGGTATCTGTTTCTTGAGACATATCGATAGGAATACAAAAACTAAGACAATTTTAGAAAATGTGAATCTGCACACTGAAATAAATTCAACGGAGCTGATCCTCGTACTTGGACCGAAAATCAAGGCAGATATCCCAAGACCTACTTACAGGTAGACCAGATCAATGACTGAAGATTAATTCGCGGTTTACGTTAATCACAAGTAAATAACATATTTGTTATCGTAATATTCGTTTCGTTAAAAATTTTTTAGCGTTTCATCTCGTAGAATTTTTTTCATATATTTTAGTGAATACGACGAAGCCAATTGATGCGATGAAGACTGGAATTCAATCGAAATTTTACATTTTCTTTGATGTATAATCTATTTTCAGTGTTGCTCAACTTTCACTTTACGAATAAACTCTGTTTTAGCCTTAGAGTTTTATTTTTGACCAGTTAAATTTTAGGGGTAGTTTCTCTTATTACGAACTTCTTACTCAAGGAAAGTTACTGTAAGATTGTCGCTAAAAAATAAGCCTCCTCCTGTAAGGCAATTTTGCTTAACAGTTTTGGCATTAAGCTCGTTTTAAAAAGTTATAGCTCATGGGTATTTACTGATGTTTGCATTGTAGATTCGTTGTTTTCAACAATTGGTATTAATTTCTTTGTTTCGATATCTTTCGTATTACTTTTTGGGGCTAAAAACTGAGTAGCTTAGTCGATACTTATTTATTCTACTACGATCGATAGCATAATAAATGCGATTTCTTTTTCCCGTCATTCCAGCCATGCATTTCTCTTTAGAAGCATGTAGGATTGTTGGAGATTACCTAGTTTTTAACTCAGCGTGGCATTCCTCATGTTGGTCCGCAAGTGCCTCCATCTTCAGCCCTGTATAGCTTTTCCCTCACAAAGATTTCAAATTTTGTGTTGCATAAATATTCGGAAAAGATGATGCCCGGAGGGGGATTACCACCCCATCACCATCCCCATCAGCACCTTCAACATCACCATCATCTTCTTCTACTGCTATCAGTACGTTTGATTTTATCGGTGTAATTATCCAGCTTATGTTTACTTTATCATACATTTTTCGTGAATGCTTTAATTCAGCAACAACAACAGCATCAACAGCAACAACAGCAGCAGCAAGAGGAAGCAGTTAATGCAGAGAGCAGTGCTGCAGGTGTTTCTTCAGGAGCAACAGCAGAGGATAACATAGCAGGTGGTGGAGTAGGAGGTGGGGGAGCAAATAACCCACCTCCACCCCCACCTCACCCTCGCAATCCTTTGCTTTGTTATGTATGTGACGATTATTACAAGGAACCATGCCTTCTTGCTTGCTTTCACACCTTCTGTGCTAGATGTCTTCATGGACATGAAATAGATGGAAAGATTACATGCCCATTATGTGGGTGAGTGTTCACATAAAATAATTCAGTAGATCTATAATCCATAAATATTAAATATTTCCAATTAAAGAGGAAATGTTAACAGTTTGCTTGTTTAATTCATGTCTTTTTAGTGTTTGTGGGTGTAAGATTCTGGGATAGTATTGTTGCTTTCTAAAATTTTTATTGCTGAAAATTCATGAAGGTTAATTTTAATAAAATATTAGGTGTGCATAATACAGTATGGTTGGAGCATATTTTCTGATTTTACACTTTCATTTTAACTAAATACTTCATAGCTGACTGAAATTTATTTTTAATGAAATATTTTTGCTGTTATCCATTTTATTTTTCTGTTATTTAGCCATTCTAATATTGTTGTTTAGTATTATATACAATTCTATTCTTCTCAATCATTTGCTTAAATGCGTGGAAGAGAAGGGTTTCTTTAACCTCTGCTGGGATAGATTGGAAGGTTTTCCAAAGTAATAAAAGTCTGACAAACCTTAAAATACTCATTTATTAATAATAACTTTCTTTAACATGAACCTTAATTCTTTTCTGTTAATTCAATGAATTTCAGCTCCACTGCCAACCTTTCTATTTATAATTGTTTATTAAATGTTTGATAGAATGCAATTGATTTAATTCTAGCAGTTGAGTATTAATGAAAGCAAAAAATATTTTTTTCTCTGATTTATTGTATTTTTCTTATTGTAGTCAACAAACAGTTCTCAAAGATGGTACTAATGTCCCTCCTCCTGACACATTAATACGACAGTTAGTTGAATTGTCAGATGCCGAAAATCCACCTTGTGCCAACTGTGATAAGAGAAACAAGACAGCCATGTACTTCTGCAATACATGCGGTGAGAAATACATTTATGAATGAAAAAGTCTATTTATTAGTGTGCAAATATTCTGCATGATGCTGAAGAAATAATTTATTTGTAGAACTGCAGCTTCTTGAGTGTGTGAATCATGGAAAGTTAAGTTTTAAAATACAATAATCTCAATTATTCAAGTTAATGTCAACCAAGCTATTCGGATATCACAGAAAGCTCTTCTTGCTTATGAAATACATTTATACATACAATTCATGCCTTGCCATGATACAGAGTGTATTTACTATTAAATTATCACTTTGGTAGTGAAATAAAAAAAAAAAATTTCAGTTTTTCTTAATAGATTATAGGTCAGTTGTCCAGATGCAGTTCTAACTTCTTTTCACTGATGATCTCCTGATTATGCCAGTCTATACATGTGCATACTTGTGAAAAAGGCAAAATATGTAACTAAATTAATACAGAACCTCTGTTTGTTGGGACTCAGATAATTGAAACTCTTCTGTAATGTGAAGTAATACAAGGATTTCTAAACCACAGTTATTTTTGTTTCTCCTAATTCCCAAAGGAATATTATATAAAGGAAGGGAATATTTTTCAGTCTGTATGATTTTGCAGTCTCCTATAAAATGCTTCATAGTTGTTAATGATTCTTTGGGTCACTTTTCTGTAGATGTATTTTCAGTAGTGTAACAAATTCAGCATACATTATAAAACTTAAGAAGCTGCTACTAGAGTTGATATCACTCCTTAGATCATAACCTAAGTCTAGTAAGCAATTTTTACCCTCAAGTCAGATGATTTTACTTTCTCCTGTCATACTAAATAATTTATTCAGAAAATTAAGTAATTGAGTGAAGAAACAAGGGAGTTGTTTGTTTGATGCCAAAAAACATAACACTATTTGTATGACAATGATGTTTATGAGATATAGAATGACGATTTGCCTGAAGTATTGGTATCTGCAGATGAATCAATACATTTTTAACTGCTCTTCCATTAAAATATTTCTGGAACTACGGTGAATAAATTTATCTATTTTTTCTCATGTTATGTAGAATACTTATGATAAAACTTATATATCCTTTATACTTATATTAACTTTCCCTTGCAAAAATAAATTTTATGGGATCATTTTACCTCCTTTCTCATTGAAGGTAGTCAACTGACTTAATTATTTATCCTTTGCACTAAAAACTGTTATTTTTACAGTTCTGTATATGTGTGTTGTTATGTTGCTTGCAGCACAAAAAAAATATTCATGTACAATATTATATATACATACTTTTTCAAACACACTCATATGTATTTGCATTTCCTAGTTCATTTGCAAGATGAAGGAGAAGTGTCTGAACCTCATGCATGTTTTAAGTGAAAAAGTTAAGCTCAGGTAATAAAGTAATGCTAAAATTTGTTGTGTGAAACAATATTCCATTCAATAGTACTGACCCCTTTCTGTAGGAGTAGAGACCAAGTGGGGATTATATAAACCACATTATTTTCCTCATTAAGAGGATTACAAGTCTGTCTGTTGAACTTGAGTCTTTGTTGTGCATATTCCTAAGGTTATTAGGAATAATGGGATAATATTCCACTGATGTACTGTATTTGCTAGCATATATGTTGCAACAAAATGCTGCTTGCTTATCAGAAAATTAATGGTTTTGTGGGAAAATCAATAAATGAGACACTCCTAGCTAGTTGTAGTATGTTAAAATGGTAGTTTGGATACTTTATTGGCAGAAAGAAGTGGTTTTCCCCAGTGAATTGCTTATATGAAGGGTTCTCAGGTATTCAACCAGGTTGCGTTTATCCATGCCATCAATGTTTTGGCGGTGTACTTTGCAGCCATCTTCAGGACAGTGGACACTTCACTGTCCTGAGGATGGCTGTAGAGTACACAGCCAAAACATGGAGAAACGCAACCTGGTTGAATACCCAAGAACTCTTCCTACGCTTTATTGGCAGTTATTATTTTCAAATATTACAGTCTGGTTTCAACATTTTATAAATATAGCTGTATTTATTTTCTGCTTTAACAGATTCATGGCTTCCCCTTATTTTCCAGATATTTCATTCAAAGATGTTATTTACAAGGAAAAGGGTTTTAGGTACTTGGCACAATAAGGCGTGCACCTAGGAAAATACGTACAAACTCTCCCAAATGGCATGGAGAAATGTTCTGGTGGAATAGCTCAATGGATAGAGCAACCGACCAGCAATTGGGAGACCTGGGTTTCAGTCCCGGTTCCATCAGACTTTTTTCATGTCCGATACTCCTTGGGATGTTATTTACTTTTTGAATGAGAAAATCTATGTTGTTACTTATTTATATACACTTTACCTTGGATTTATTAGCTGCACTTGCAAAATTTACTTAGTGTTAGTCACTATATGAATTTTATTAATGCATTGCAAGCTGTATACTGATTTTGCAGTGGTTAGATGGTGCTGGAGAAGCTACTGGCTGAAGCTAGAAGTGCAAAGTGATGCAGGTGTGCTCTAAATACAGCTTCACATAGTTGTCAGAAGTAGTCTATTCACAGGATTGCAGTGACAGCCGTAGAATTAGTAGAAAAGTTGCAACTGCACAACTGAGACCCTCAAACTGCAGAAGTTGTGGCTTATATTCCAAAAATATACCGTAAACCTTTATATACAGACACAAACTGTTGTAGTCTTTTTATCACAGTTTTTGTTGATGCTACTTTGTCATTTACATCTTTCTGTTTTTATTGCATTACTCAATGGCTTATTTCTATATCTGTCATTTAATTTCTGCTGTTAGTTGTTTTAGTGATACTATTGTTCATTTAGTTTATTTTCTTTTTATCATTTAGCATGTGGCTGATGACAGGAAGCTTCAGAAGATATAGTCTGGGTAGTTATTCCAGTTGGAGTGAATGTTGACCCGGTTTGCATGAAGTCAACAAAGCATTTGTCTTCATTTTTCTGGCATTATCAAAAGGTTTATAGATATTTTTGTTTTAAACCCTGTAGTAATTTTATTACATGCCTGTGACCTTAATTCAGGAAGCATGAATGTTGGTGTAAAACATGCTTAACTTATTTTATTTTTGCATAATTAGAAAGTGCATTTTTTACATTATTTTCATTTTTATTCTTTTCTATTTATTTTTCTCAAATTCCATGTTTATATATGTTTTAATAAATGTGTCTAGGTGTATAAACAGCTGGGTAAATAGTTTAGGTCAGTGATTATATAGATCAATTTAACAAAAATTTAAGTTGTTTACTTATACACATGAAAATTAATTTAAGTATTATTTAATTTCATCTTTACAAAATAATTATTGTTAGTATACATTCTGGTCATCTCAGATTCATTATTATGAAGGGTTAGTCCATTCAATTAAGCATTTTTATTTATTTTCCCAAATTAGCTGAAATTTTCTTGTTTGGGTTCTTTTGAGTTAGCCAGTTCAATTTCCCCCTTTTCATTTGTCAAAATTTCATGTTTAAATTTTTATACTGAAAATCCATTCTATCAGAGCAGAAAGTGCTTTATTATGTGACAACAAATGGAACATTGTTCTAAATTGTTGTCTGTTGTTAAATTTCTTACTGAGTTATTAAGTAGTGTCAAATAATGAACAATCTAACCTTTGTTGCTATTGTCTCAGTCAAGTATTCCTACTTACTCTTTCTTGGCAGGATAGGTTTTCTTCTATTTTATTACTTCTGTACCAGATATCATCATCATCATCATCAGCCATTTTCAATCCGACATTGGATGTAGGCCTCTCCAAAGGCTTTCCAATTCTCCCTATTCTGAGCTCTTGTTGCCATGTTACCCCTAAATACTGTATGATGTCTCTGTTCCATCGGTCCCTTGGTCTTCTTCTTGGTCTCTTCACGTCTCTTGGTATCCAGTTCAGAACTGCTGATGTCCATCGGTTGTCGTTTCTCCTTGCAACATGGCCTGCCCACATCCATTTCAGTGATCTTACCTTATCTATGATGTCTGTCACTCCTGTTATCTTCCTAACCCAGGTGTTGTATTTCCTGTCTCTTCTTGTGATTCCAAGCATATATCGTTCCATATTTCTTTGTGTAGTCTGAAGTCGCTGGGTTGCGCTTATTGCTATGTTTAACGCCCATGTTTCACTTCCATATGTCAAAACTGGTAGAATGCATTGGTTGAAGACCTTTCTCTTCAGGAACATTGGCATTTTTGACTTCAGAATATGGTTGTTCCTTCTGAAAGCACTCCATCCTAGTTTTATTCTTCGATTCACTTCCTTGATCCTGTATTTCTCTCCTTTCGTAACCAGTTGTCCCAGGTAAGTGTAAGTGTTGAAAAAACATCAAGGGGTACCTCTTGTAGTAGGATTGGTACTTGCGCTACAAAAGAATTATACATTACCTTAGTTTTCGATAAGTTTATCCTGAGTCCTATTTTCAGCCCAGCCGCGTTCAGTTCTTGAAGTCTTGATGCTAGATCTTCACCGTTGGTTGCGAATAGTACTATATCATCTGCGAAACGCAAATGACTGATGTGCTCTCCATTGATCCGTAGGCCTCTTTCCTCCCAGTCTAAGGTTTTAAAGACTTCTTCCAGAACGGCTGTAAAAGGAATTGGTGAAAGGCAGTCACCTTGTCTCAATCCGGAATTCCTCTGTTTCTTCATGCAGCATTACAGAGGCTGTGGCATCCTTCTAGATGCTGCGTAAAAGTTGTATGTACGTGGCATCTATCCCTTGTTTCCCCAGTGCTTTCAGTGTGGAGGAGGTACTAACCGAGTCAAAGCCCTGGGTATAGTCCACAAAGCAGAGTACAAGTGGCATCTCATATTCGTTCATTCTGCTGATCATTTCTTGCAGCATGTGGATGTGGTCCATAGTGCTGAATCCCTTGCGAAATCCAGCTTGTTCTCTGGGCTGGACAGCTGCCAGGGAAGTCTTCAGACATGCAGCTATTACTCTCATGATTGTTTTGTAAATAACAGGAAGGAGGCTGATGGGGTGGTAGTTCTTCAAATCTTCCTTGCTTCCTTTCTTGTGCAAAAGGACAATCTTTGCATGGTTCCAT
>KZ308731.1:2221071-2248679 GCA_000376725.2 Ladona fulva
GATAATTTTTAAAATACTTCTTAAAAACTTTATTTTCTTTGAGTAAATCTATATCCACGTTCTCCCTGTGTGAAAATGAATGTCTAATCACTTTTTTACTACATAAATTTGATGGATTTTATTTAAAAAAGATCATGGTCTTATATTTAAGGTACAGTGTTATGAGAGAGTTGATCAATTCTGCAGTTTACATTAAATTAACAATATTTAATTCTCCTATCTTTTAGAATTAGAATTAAAGAAATTTTCTGAAATAGTTGAGTTATTATTAACCTTTAATCTTGAGTCATTAAAATCTTTTTTTTAAATATTTATCATGATAAATTTTAAATGGCCAGAGAATGTGAGAATATCCTTCACTGTTGATCCTGACTCATACTTTTATATCTTCATTGTTATTCCTTTTATTTTAAGAGCAGTAGTTGAATAGCCTACTTATAAAAGTCACATAGTTAAAAGGCACAATGAATTATTCTAATATTAACAATAAATCTAAACTAAATATGTGCTATATTATAAAAATATTTTTGTATATTGCTCTTTGTAAGATGAAATAATTTTTTAAAGTTGTAATTAATGGCATAAAGGTCAGCTGTGTGAAATGAAAGAATTCCAAAGCTTTCTCCGTCATTTCTTATTGAAGTACCTAGTAAAATATTCTCACATTGCCAAGCTGATGTTACTTCTGTAATAGATTAATTTGAGTAACTTTGTTTTTAAGTAAATCTTGATTTAGTTTTCCTTGCAAAAAAAATTCAGATAATACTCTTATATAATAAGCAAGTAATCCTTGAACTAATACCGTATTTCTCAGTTAATTACCATACCAACCAACACAGAGCTGATTATTATGTCATGATTAATGCACTGTTATTAATAACTGGTTGAAATAAACATTTCTTTGCTAGAAAATTGCTGTGCCAGTGAGTATGAAAACAAGAGTATTTGTGAACAAATTGATTCAATATCATATTTTCAATAAGATTTTGTTTGTTTTTTTTATGTGTATGTCAATTTTCTCTTTAATTTGTAAAACTTATAGATTGGATTTGTTTTATTTTATAAGATATCTCTTAATACTTATTTTGTTATTTTGGGGGTTCCAATTATAATCTTTATGTGAAAAATTATGTTCCTTGTATGTGTATATGAATATAGTTTATGCATAAACTGTTATCACTATTCATAAAAATTTTTATTTATGTAGTTATGTTGGAAGTGTGATTGTCAGATTAAATTATTTTCTGCATGGTAGTCTGATCCTTATCACTGCTGACATCAAATACTGTAATTCTACCTCATTTGCTGATAGTGCTTAAACAATGTCATATGATATTACCTCAGAACATAATGAACCCATTCTGTAGCAAAATATATAGAATTGTGTATATTAAGTGCCAAAGATTGTTTTAAATGTTTTTCAAACCCTCATTAAAACAAAGCATAGACAAAGTAATAATACCATCACTTACCTAATCTTGTTTTCCATGTATTTGTTCTATATTTTTTTCAAACATTGAAAATATTTAAACATATCATTTTGTTAGTAATAATATATGTAGTAAACATGGTTTTATAATTTACAAGGAAATTCCAACATAAGGGAAATTTAATGGATAATTGTCAGAAAGTTTAATTTTATAACTCACAGTGATACATATTAAAGAAACTCAACAGCTCTTTAAATCTCTAAGATAGAACTCTTGTCTTTAGACACATCGAATGAAAACCTAAATAATTTGGCTTGGTCCTCCTTGTGAATTTAGATTCAGATAAGATATCCAATTTACCTACTGTTGCATCCTTATAAGTATATCTTGGATCAGTTATTTGTTTTATAAATCTTTCACTAAATTTGATATGTATTTTATTCTCATTTCTCTCAAATAACCATTTATACTAAAATATTGAAGATATAATTTAACGAAATTATCAGTAGAAGGTGCTAGGTGGTATTATCATTTTAACACCCAGAATAGCATTTAACCATTTCTGTGTGATCTGTGATGTTTAACTAATAATATATAAATGCTTATAACCTAGTTACAAAGGTGTAGAAAATGATTGGTGTTTCAATTCATTGCGTAGTTAATCATTAACTGTTCATCAGTATATAGCACTGACTGGTTTTCCATTTAATAGATGGAAGAAACACTTTATTCCTTCAGTTGCCCTGCTTATGATTTTCCTGACAAAGTTTATTGATTATATAAACAAAGTTTAGGAGGGGTTCTTATTTTTTATATCCAAGATTAATCAGATCAGATAACATGTACTGACAATGTTATTGTAGTGCTAATGAAACACAAAAGTACTCTGTCCATACAGATAGATTTGTTGGCACCATATTATGGTGATTTGTGGTGCACATTCCAAAGTTAGTCCTTTTTTTGCATGTGCTATGTCATTCCTTGTTATTTATATGCCTAAGAAAAATGTGGTAGAATCCCTTCACCTGATGAATGCTTTTTGTTGGCCAACACCTTTCTGTGCTTCCCTAACCCTCCATCCCTCTCCCAGTCCATTTGTGAGCTACAGGGGTCGGTGCGTGAAGGGATGGCCTTGTTTAAGATGTTGCTGGAGGAACTGAGGAGGAACATGGAGACGGAGAAAAATACTATCAATTCCTTTTGCCAGGGCATGCAAGAAGCTATCGCCAAGACCCATGCAAGCATGATCATGGAAGTGCAGAGGTGAGGCAAAAATGCAGTGGCCTGCCCAAATGCCTGCACAGGAGCCTCTGGAGGCAGCACTCATTAATTAAGTGTACTCTTTTTGAGCCTGAGTTTTTCTTAAATGCATCACAGTCTAGACCTTTAGATTCTGGTCAAGAAGTGGTTTGCATTTGTCTCTGAGCATGGATATTAACAATCAAATTAGATATAGTTAGAAGTTATTTCTGCCAATTATTGCATTTTTAATCATTTATTGTGTGCTTAAATCCTTTTTCAGAGAAATGTCAAATCTTCGGGACATTCTTTTGAATCATTATCTCAAAACATTGCAGAGCATGAATCATTCTGTAGTATATAGAACTTAATCATCAGGTTGATTCATTTAGAATATATCTTATTAGTGTATGCTATACATGTAGAAATATGTATGGAAAGGATAGGAAATCATGGAAAATATTAAAAATCTTTATCAAAACTATCATAGCGTAAATGAGCACTGAATATTTTTGTATTGTCCTCTTATATGTCAGAACAAGTACTTTAGTACTTATTTTATTAATTATTTTGTTCTTTAAATGCATCACAAACATTTGACATAGTAAAGCTCAAATTTGGGGAACTTCTTGTAACTGATACGAAAATATGATAACATTTGCAAAATACTGCAAGGAATGGCATGAGAATTGTATTTATCTCCTAATATACTACATAAAAATACCAAATACTCCTTTACAAAAAAATAAATAAAACCTAACTTAACTCTTTTATGAGGTGAGTCTAAGTCAAAAGATTTTTATCATCACTAAGTATTGTTGAATAGAACAGTTGCTTTTTCTTTCCCACCATTCATTCAGTGAAACAGAGTTTCTTGAACTTGGTCTTAAATACTTGGTCCCCCCAACAGCAGAAACAATTAAAAGACCTGACAATTGATTGTGAGCTTGCTCTGCATGGTGCTTGTGTTACCATAAACATTTGGGTGTTAACTTAATTAATTTACACTTTTGTAATTCAAAAAGAATCTCCAACAACCTGTAGAGTCTGGTACTTCCTCTCCTTCACACAATTTAGCAGAAAAAGTGAATGATCTGATTGTGAAATTTTCCAAATTTTACCTAAATTCTCCTTAAATAACTCTGTGATAAACTGAAACTCTTTTCACCACCCCTCTATGCAAAATTAGTGTCTTTTGGTGTAGTTAACATTTCTACAAGTGTGCCAACAGATGAAACCGTGAAGTCAACAGAAGAACTATTGCTCTCTGCCAATTTGGACTTTTTATTGGTCAGTGATTTAATTACCTTGATACAGGCTTGTACCAGTTATAATTATTTCCTCTTCAATTGCAAATTTTGCAACCAAACTTTTGGTTTGGCTATGGGTTATCCAATTTAACCCCTGTTGGTGGAAAATTTCTAGGACAGTGTTGAATATAAATTATTTTACTCTCCTTTTTTCACCTGCTGTGGATTTGTTTTTTCATGGTTGAGATATGTGGATGATATACTTTGTATTTTGGGCTGGTACAACCCGCCAGCTTAATATGTTCCTTAACAATCTTAACTACTTACATCCCTGCCTTAAATTTACCCATGAACTTGAAACCAATCACACTCTCAATTTCCTGGACTTGTCTATTTCCCTATCTAACAATTCATTCCCCTTTTCCATCTATAGAAAACCCACCTTTACTGATCACATAATTCCTGCTTCCTCAAATCACCACCCATCTCAAAAACTTATGGCTTTCTACTCCCTCAACAGACTCTTAAATATCCTGCTCTCCCTAAATAATTTCACAGAGAATTAGAAATTATTTACTTCATTGCTAATAATAATGGCTAACCCTCAAACATTTGAGACAATATGCTTCTAAAAAACAAAGGAAGCAATCCAGTCTGTTTACTTCACCATTCTTCCTCCAGTCCTGTCACTTGGAGATGCATTCCTTTTCTTGGCAATTTAAGTTTTCAAATCTCCAAATTACTGCGTAAAGAAACATAAAAGCGGCCTTCTACAACTCATCCACCCTCAAATTACTCCTCTGTAAGCTTAAAGATTGCATACCACTTTAAAAAGTCTAGTGTGTATAAATTAAGTTGTTCCGATTGCCAAGCAAATTACATTGGTCAAACAAGGAGAACTTTCAAGATCCATATGAAAGAATATAAGTCATCCTTTAATTTGGCTTCCTTTAATTCAGACTTTGCCAAAAACCTCATTCTTGCTAACAATTTGTCCAATTTTTCCCCGGTATACTTCACATAAGAGCCATAGATTAAATTTACTTGAAGAAATGGAAATCCTTCTTCACCAAAAAAATTCTAATTTTACTGTAGTAAATGAACATATTCTCATCCTCACTGCCCCTCCCACCCACTCGTTTGATTCATACTTTGGTACAACCCCTCTGCCTTTCATTTGCAGTTTCCCTGTTATCCCACTCCCCTTCTCCCCTTTTTGCTTATAAAATCCTCCTTCCTTCATTTTTCCTTGGATTGAAGATGGCTATTAATAGCCGAAACTTGTTGCCAATGAATTATATATATTGTGGATCAGTAAACATAATTTTTCTTTGTTGCTTAAAATGGTGTTTTATTCATAACTTCCTCGTTATGTCATCAAGATTCCACAAAATGATGGCCTCCTCCATGAATTTAATTTTTATCATGTTATACTCCTCTGTAATTTATACTACAACAATTTTATAGAAATACCATTCACAGTTAGATTTATTTTAATGTGGTATAAGCATTCACTTAATTCAATTTTTGTTTTGAAATAGCTCTCATGAGCTAACACTAACACTCAAAACCAAGAATAACCTGTACCCATTAATTGTATTTATCCATTATTGAAGAAAATTTGCATGTCTCTTTTTGATTTACTTATGCTTGTTTGTGATTGATTAATGTAGGTTTTAACATTAATGACTCATCCCGTTACGTTGATTTTATTTAAAAAAGGCCTTTTTTGCATTGATGATATTTTTGCATTAGTCATATTTTAATTATATTTTAGGTAGAAATAATTTCAAACAAATTTATCGTTATTATTATACCAGATAATATTTAAGACCAGATAATATTTATATTTAATATGTATCTGTTGAAAGAAAAGTATTTGTTAAACTAGTGATGTTAGCAAAATATAGTAAATTTTACATAATCACTTACAATATCCAGAATTTTCCGGCTTCTTATCTGAACCTGGTATGAGTTAATGTATTTGAGGGTTTGTTATACTCTATGTTGACATTTTTATCCACAGAATAAATTACAAGTATCTTAATGTAATTTTCTTTTGTCACTTTAGTAATTATCCTCTTAGGGAATTTATTTCCATTCACTTAAGAGTTCTTTTAGTTGTAAATATTAACTTTATTTTGCAAATGATTTCTTGGTGTGATACTATAAGAAATTTTGCATTGTTGCTTGAGAAAATATTCAGTTATTGCTACCAAATGCCTTGCTATTCTTATTTTCTTTGGTAATAAATATATAGAAGATTTGATTTTCTAATACTCAAAATTCCTATTCTCTGAATTAACCTTAGTTCAAAAAGTTTGTCTCAAATTTCTTACATCTCAGATTTTGATATGTTAATTTTTAATTACTTGAATTTCCACATCCATAAATTTCAATTGTTTGATTCTAAATCATTAACTAAAAACTACTGTTACCCAATTGAGTGTATACACAACTGTTAGTATTCATTTTCTTCTCCTCACCTCCTTCCTATTTTATCACACCTAATTAAATTCCATGCACTCAACCAAACTCATCTGATTTCCCAGTGCCCCTGAATTTCCTATTGATTTCTTAAGGGACTATTTTTCACAGTACATAAATTCATATGAAGGGGACTTAATCAATCCATTCAGTTTTAAAGGTGATGATAGTCTGTGAGAAAATTTTCCACATTTTATTAGGTTTATATTAATTCAAATTGAAAATAGTATTTGATGATGAAAAAAAATTGTCACTTAATTTCTTTGGCACTCATCTTGAATTTTACATTTAATTCCTCAACAAAAGAAAGAGTGATAAGGCTGCTAATTATGGAAATTTGGTTAATATGCATTCATATGGAAGTTTTTCTTAGTAATCTAGAACTGGTCCATGAACTTTCCAGGTAAAACTAATAGCAAGATGAATTATTCCATTCTTGGCCCTTTTATGACCTATTGAATATCTTATCACTTGCACAAAGTACATTGTTGTTAAAAATGAATGCAGCATCTAGTGATGTATGTAAATGGCCACTAAAAGATCCACTGGTAATAAATATAGTTTGATTAACAGTGCAGGCAGTGGTGAGGATGTTCTTGGGGATGGGGGTATGATTGGCAGAATTGAAAATTACTGAGAAACTGCTGATGGCTTAATATTAAGAGCAGTCAATACAAGGCTTGAATATCTGTTTGCAGGCTGTTGGCAATAACATCACCATGATTGCATGTATATCGATAAAATTTTCTGTTTTCATCCTTCCTTGCTTGAAAGATGTTTTGCTACACAATAATAAGTTCTATCAAAATCTTCTTGTACAGAATTTTAGCTTAATGCTTTATCTTCTAATCCAGGCACTTTCCAAGTACGTAAGTTTCACACAATCTCTGTAATTGTGTAATTCGAGCAACATGTCCAGTGCATTCCGCATCAAAAAGATTGAAAGAGCTTTGGCACTATAGTAAGTCCTTCAGACCATCGCCCTTCCTTGGCATTTCTTCAAACTAAATATGGAAAGTGTGAAAGACAGCTAGTTTAAATTGTATCTAACGCCCTGTATGTTTTTTGTCCTCCTCTCTTATTTCTTTCTTACATAAATACTGGATCCCTAAGGATTACGGATTTTGGTATAGATAGGGTCTGATATAAAAGACTCAGCAGGCAATAGGACTACGTTTTATCTCAAGTCCTTATATGAGGGTAAGGTGAAAATTTCTTGGCTTGACACAGAGATGGTGTTCCAATATGTGAAAAATTTATGATCCCTACCTGGGCACTTGTGTCATTAGTTCATAAGACAAGTTTCAATTTGTTCTCTCAAGTAGTTTGTTTACACGTATTGTTGCAGTAGAAGTCTTTCATGTTTTTCGTTATAATGGGTAAACTTAAATATGGTGCGGTCTTGAAATTCTTTGTTTTGGATTAACCCCTAAGGAAATTCATCCGAAGTTGAAAAAAGTGTACGGGGACTCTGCTCCTTCAATGTCAACCGTTAAAAAGTGGGCAGTTGAATTTAAACGTGGTCGCATATCCCTCGAAGATGACCCATGTGAAGGACGGCAAAAAACTGGAAAACATCGAAAAGGTATACGATATCGTGTTGGATGATAGGCGAGTGAAGGTGAGTGAGATAGCTGAGGCCGTGGGGATATCGGAAGAAAGGGTGCGAAACATCTTGCACAAAGAATTGGGGATGCGAAAGCTCTGCGCAAGGTGGGTGCCACATTTGCTGAATGCCGATCAAAAGCAAATGCGCAAGAGATTTTTGCAGCAATGTTTGGACCGATTCAAGAGGGCACCGACTGATTTTGTGTGGCGATTTGTCACCATGGATGAGACATGGGTCCACCACTACACACCAGAAACGAAACAGCAGTCGAAGCAGTGGGTGGAAGCTGGTGGTTCAGTGCCAAAGAAAGTGAAGTTGATCGCATCCGCCGGAATGCAGATGCGATCATTGCCAGTGTGTTTTGGGATGCAAAAGGGTTCTTGTTAATTGATTACCTTGAAAAAAGCAGAATAATTACAGGCAAATATTACCCCAACCCTCTTGACCAGCTGGATGCCAAAAATTCGTGAGAAGAGGCCTGACTTGAAGAAGAAAAAAATTCATCTTTCACCTGGACATTGCACCTGCTCACAAAGGTGCGTTGGTGATGGGAAAACTACGGGTTTTGGGGTACGATTTGCTTGGCCATCCCCCCTATTCTCCTGATTTAGCACCCTCAGACTTCCATCTGTTCCCAAACCTTTTTCTGGGAAGTGCTTTGCTTCCAATGAAGAAGTTGAGAGGACCGTAGATGGATATTTTCACAGCCTTCCAGACTCTCACTTCTGGGAAGGAATACTGATATTGAAGAAATGCTGAACCAAGTGTGTTGAAGTAAAGGTAGATTGTGTAGAAAAATAAAATCATTTTTTAACTGAAAATCGCCGTTGTGAAAGACGAGTCAGAGCCGAGAACTTTTCACCTTACCCTCTTACTGATACAGATTGACTGCTTTCCAATTGATATACTGAGGCACATTTGTACCCTGTGAGGAATCTCTAGATGCATAACCAAAATTGCACTGTGATTCTACTTTATATCATAAATGAATTGTATGATAGCATTTGCATATTTTTTAAGATTTTCAGTATTATGCGTGGATTTCCTCGTAGAAATATTAAATTTTCTGTCACAATCTTAATGTTAAAAGTGGGAGGAGGAAATGGAAAGGGGAAGAGGAAACAACTCTCATTTTTAGTATTAATTTACCTTTTACTCTAGGTGTATTATGAGAACTCTATTCTTTTGAACACTGACATAGCTAATTCATATTGGGCTCTGACATAAAAGATCTGCTTTTGGTTTGTAAGAGAATTCATTTTTTGGAACCCCTTTGTTTCTAAGAAAAGAACCCAGCAGGATATGTTGGCACATCCAGCATGGCTTACTTTTAAATGTTTCAAATTTCACTTCTACTTTACTTTTATTTTGGCTAAAATAGATCACCAGCTGTTTCTCAGAAGCTTTCACTTCCACTCTTTTTCCCATTCCCTTGTATCTGGTTGCTTAGTATTTTTCCGGTTACCCAAAGTATCTTTGTTCCAAGTAGTTACTTTGGTGGATGCTCATGAACCCTTCTAGGTGTTATATTAGTTTTGAACACCAATGCTCATATAATTATTTTAAATATTTTTAAAGTAATAAATTTAGAAGGCCTTTTGTGATAATTTCTGGAGTTGGCTCAGATGGTTGTGTGTTTCTGGGACTCTTTGATATGTCCTTACCTCTGCCACTTATTGTTTAGTCTACATGCATACATAAACTGTAACAAAATAACTTTTCAAAATCCCAGTTTCTTAGATAAAGGCATTGTGTAAATTCTTACCATTCCAAGTTTTGGTGTAACATTATAAATTAGTTGCAATTTAGCTTTCCCTTATAATAATGTAGAGAATAAGGAATTTGGATCAGTTTTATTTTAATGTTGCAATATTGGGGTTAAAAATAAATCCTTTACCAAGTATTATGCATTTATTATATTTTATATTTATTTCAGTCACATTTAAGGGTTTATTATTTTATGAATTCTGCCTGATGTTTGGATTCCATCTAACCTTTTTATTACTTTGATAATATATATTTTAACCTATGAAATTATAGTTTTTAGATGATTTGTTTTCAAATTTAATAACATGCTTGATTAAATACTAAATTGAGGCTGTCTTCAGGTATCAAAGTAGTTAGCTAATTATAGCTTATGTTTAGAATGGTATATCATTAAATAGTGTAGTCCCTCACCTCTGGTAAACATAATCAATTACCAGTGCTATTCCTTTGGCGATTTCTTATGCTGAATTTTACTAAAAGGTACAAAGAATGAACACAAAAAATTTCTTTTCCAAAATATTTTAAATGAAAGCTTGAATGGCTATAATTTTTCTACCTATTCATGGACAAAAAAGTCAGTAGCAATAATAACAATAAAACATTTTTCTTTGAATTATATGATCTTCCTTCCTTTTCCACTTTTTTTACTTTACCATTTATTAGAAGTCCAGCTTTGTCGTAAAAATCATTAAGTAAAATTATTCCTCTGTAGTATCCATAGATGGGAGCTACCTTGAGGGAAAAAAATTAGTTAAATTGAGCAGGGTTGAAAACGTTTAGTAGGAATAGAGGGGAAAGAAAATTGATATAACTAATCTGGGTGAAGATAGATGGTGAATGGAAAAATTGGTCAATTATAATGAATTTAAAGTCTTATTTTAGGCAGGGAGATAGATATAGCAGTGGTTACAAAGAACAGCATTGTCTGTTTATAATAAATTGCATTTGTCAGTGGCCATCAAGTGAAATGATCAGCCTGTTGATTTTCTCTTTACTCAAGTTTGTAATGTAATAAAGTAATGCCAGTTTTAAATCATGAATGTGCTTATTATATTTCAATAGCTGCTAAGTTATCAAATCACCTCTATGGCAAGATGGTTAATGAAGCTTCACAAAAATTAAAAACTATTGAAAATATCTGGAGTTTTTTCAGAAACTAGAAGTAATTTTGTCAGATACTAATCAACTGGGCATGCATTGAAGAATTTGAGGACAAATTAGGCATTTGGTGTAAATAATGTCTCATCTCTCTTAGTTATGCAGTGGTATTATTTATGATTGTGACTCATAAAATTATAGTAATCTTGTTCAAGATTCTGTTTTTCATCTGGTGAAAACAATCGTTTGACAACTATTGAAGACTTACTGAAGTTGAAGTGGTTCATTGTTCACCTTTCATGTCTAGATGTTAGTGAAATCTTAAAGAATCCAACTGCTTTTTTAATTCATGCCTTTTGTGTTAAATATTTTTCATGTAATATAATATGGTTATACCATGATGTAATCCAAATTATACAACATGTAGTAAATAATTACGTCTATATGATTTGAAATATCTCCGTTATGAAGTGAAAGATAACTTGCATCATTTGAACATTGATCTTTAAGGTCACAGAGTTGGTGATTATGAAAAATATTTCATATATACTTTGAAATTAATTTATATACTGAATCTCATCTTCGCTATTTCTTTGGTATGAACTTTATTGACACCGAATGGAATGTAGTCTAAGAGGATGCATAAGTTGAGTTTTTGTGAAGGGTATTGTATGAAGGTATTGTAGGTTTCCTGTCTTTTTCAATGTATGATAATAATTAAACTTACTCTGAATGTTTCTTAACATATTAGTTATTGTTTTCAAGACACTAGCATAGAAAAAACTGAAAATACATATGATTATTATGACGCATCCTTTGTGTGAAGTGATAAATGAACGTTTGCTCTTGTGTATGTATTTTGTATGAAAGTTATGATATTCTCTGATAAAGATAAAATTTAGAGTAAATATCCATTTTTCTGCTTTGCATTCTATTATACCTTTGCTATATCTCAAGGTTTGGTATTGGTGTTATTTTGAAGCTGTGAATGCTCTATGTCTATAATAATACAGTAGAGGATCGCTTATCCGGAATGTTCGGGACCGGGCCTATTCCGGAATAAAGATATTTCCTGTTTTTAGATAACATTCTCACAGGTGCGCTACGACCAGTAAAAAAATATCCGCGCTTTATATACAAACGGAAATAGAGTGGAAAAACGTAAGTCGAGAGATTAACTAACAATCTCAAATAAAAACTTTATTCAGGAAAAAACAGAATTTTTTAATACATGATTAAATACTATATCGTAACCATAAAAAAACTTGCAGTGAATCTGGTGATTGAAGCCGAGTCTTCTTAAAGACAGAAAGAGTGGTATGTTATTACGTGATCTGACAAAAAAATTCATACGTAATTAATCACAGTTTTAAATTTGTTATATTTTGCAATCATATTTCATCTACGAAAAAATGACAAAAATCGTGATATTCATATGAATTTTATTTACCGATTAGTCCTTGGCATCTGGTGATGATGCGAAAAACTTTCCCTGAAGATGTCCGTTATTAGATGAAACTAGTCGCCTCCTGAGAAAATATATCCGTGGAAGATACAAAGTGTTTGTATTTCATTTAGTATGCCTCCCTTCCACGAAGTTGAGCTTGATCATGTTACATTTATTTTGGTATTCGATTTTTCCGCTGCAGCGAGTTTGAATAATTCTTCAAAAATGGTTCCGTTGTTTGGATGCTTCCGTTATTCAGAATTTCCGATAAGTGATCCTCTACTGTACTCGTATAAGCTAATTATTGTGAATACTTGTGCATGACTGAGCAGAACTGGATTCGATGTGGTTGTGATTGCTTTATTTACGAGGGTCTTTAAATAAATCCTGATTTTAAAGCCATTCAAAAAGTAGGATTTCGGAAGGTCCTCAAAATGGACGATGTTTGGGCAATGACCTCATTCGACGTGAACCGCTTTCTGCTGAGCCATTTATTTCAAGTTTGGAAATAAAAAGAAATCAATGGGGGCCAAATCCGGTGAATACAGTGGAGTTGTAATAATTCAAACTTTAATTCCATAATTTTGGCCATCGAAACTGCACAGGTGTGCACCTGTGCATTGCCTTGATGGAAGAGGATCTTTTTCAAATGACGTTTTCTTAACATTTCTTTGCTCAACCAGTGCAATAACGATGCATTGTACTCTTCAGTTATTATTTTACCTTTTCCCAAGTAATCGGTGTAGATGATTCCGTGTGCATCCCAAAAAAGTATGGCCATCATCTTGCCAATTCACTGTCTTCACCTTCTTAGGAGCCCATTCGCATTCAAAAACCCACTGTTTTGACTGTTCCTTTGTCTCTGGAGTGTAGTAGTATATCTATATTTTATTCACAGTTATGTGTTGATGCAGAAACTTGTCAGGATAGTGATGGAAAAGTGCCAAAATAGCCCCAGAGTTGACCACATGATTGTGTTTACTCTTTGAAAGCAAATGCAGCACCCATCTTGCCAAGATTTTTTTCACACTTTATTTTTCGTGCAAAATTGAAAACGCTGTACCTTGCAACATGCCTTTGGCCTCAACTATTTTGCGCTCTTTGATTCATCAATCACTCAAAACCATATCATGGATTTTGTCAATCATTTCAGGAGTAGTCACTTCCACTGGACATTCCAAATGATATTCATCTTTTGTGGATGTACGGCCATGTTTAAACTTATTTATCCAATTGTGAACAGTTGCAAACAAGGGAGCAGATCTGCCATGACCTTCATCCAACTCAGCTTTAATCTCTTTTGTGTTAAACCTTTTAAATATAAGCATTTAATCGCTGCTCAGAACTTATTATTTTCCATTTCTCTAAATAAACAAAAGGTTTTTGCTTCAATCGACAATAAAAATGAAACCATGTGATGGATATAACTGAGACTTTTACAGCTATCTAGTGAGTAATGATACTTACTAAAAACAAACCATTTATGATACTACAAGTACCATCTCTTGGATTTTCTAAGGACTTATTGAACAACCCTCTTATCTTTAAATTTCACTGTTAGGATATTTCCATTTATTTCTATTCTCAGTGCTCAGCTTTTTTATGCTTCAGTGTTGTTGGATTTTCTGCTAATGACTGACATTTAATTAATCAAGTGATTCTACTGTAATAGGATGGCTCTTTAATATGGTTGGTTGTATTTTATTCTACTGGTATGAAGGTGAATTGTTTCAGTCACACCCATTGAAAATGATCTTAGAATCAAATCTATTTGTATTAATATATGAATTGTGTTATCCTCAAAATTAGTTGTAATATTATTAAATTTTACTAGTTTGTGCATGGAATGTACTGTTTTGTATATCTGAGCATTAAACAGAAGCAGTAATTAAATACATCAAAAGTAAAGGAGGGGAAAATCATTACTATCTTGCCCCCTTCATACCATGATTTGTTTTTATGTACAGTTTTTGTAAAATATGGAAAACAAATTTATCACTCATCACCTGAAAAGAATGAGAAAAGTATGCTATTACATCAGATGAAGATCATGATTTAGAAGTTTTCTGAGTCTAATAATAATTTATAATAAGTCTAGTTATAATTAATTTATGAGTCTAATTTGTAATTTCTAATAATTATATGCTCCATTATTTTATATTCATGCTTGTTTCCATTTTGATCATTCTTAGTCTTTCTGACCCCTATATTGTCATGGTAATTATTTGTATAGATGGTTCCTAAATTTGTGAAACGTGCTTATGGCCTGCTGAATTAGGTTGTAAATTATAAAATTACAATTGAATTATCTTCAGAAGCATTTAACAAGAAATTTTGTAACAAAACAATTTTATATCAAAACCTTACAATATGAATTCATTTATTTTAGTTTTCATAGCTCTCATGTAGACTCATTATTGGGTAAGGAAAAATTATATTTTTAATTGTTTTAGTGCTAGACACTAGTACTGTTATTATAAAACCACTCAGTTCGTATGAAGAGGTATGATAGATGAGGCTGGGTATGTGTAATTTACAAAATCTTCATTTCCTCAACCATGAAAAATAGCTTTGAAGCCATATCATCTCATTTTGAAATCATTGAAATATTCATCAACCTTCTTCTTAAATAAATAATATTTTTCAAGGTAATCTTATAAGTCTTAATTTCATTTCTCATGTTACCTGATTAATTTAAATCCTTATAAAGCACCAAAAATCAGTACTCGTAACTATTATATCATTATCCCATCTATGGTTATCATTTATTAAAATGGTTGGCATTAATATTCCTAAGTAGAGTTTATTTATCAAGTATGAGTTAGATAAGGAACTCTAAACAAGAGGAAGCTAGATTTATTATCAACTTCCTTGGAATGATATCTGCTCTGCTTTCACCTATATTTTTGATGTTCTATTTCATCTCCAAAGTTATCATTTTTAATCAGTATTTGATATTGCAGAACAGTTACCATATTTATCCTTTTCTATAGGCAATTTGAGAGTAAAGAGCGACATTTCCGTGGGCAACTTTCTAGTCTGTCAACTGTTCTTCCGGTACTTCAGGCTCATCTTTTACTCTGCTCAGCATTTTCTTCAGCAGCAAATAAATATGAGTTCTTGGATTTGGCTCATGCCATGGTTGATCGCCTTATTGCCATATCACAATTGGGACACACTGCTAGGTAATTTGAAATTTTTGTAATATTGTTAGATATTAGACTAATGTTTTAGGATGTTCTGTTATGAGATAAAAGAGTTAGGTAATTTTAAGAGGTAATTGGAATGCATACACTTACTCTCGTTTGCACTTATTTGGGAAAAATTTAGTTTTTACTTAGAATTGAACTACTTGTCAGTAATTTAAATTTATTTCTGAGATATAAGTAAAGACAATAAGCAATATTTTATCTTAAACATAATGTTTCAAGGTTACTAAGGTTTTCAGCATTATTCTATCAAGGAAGACATTGGTATGTGGTACCAAGCCATATTTTCTTCAGAGTGGCTGGAGTCAGTATCTTATATTGTCCTAACCACACTCACTTAAATTTAAGTTAATGTGCAATTAATGTTAAAAACAATTTTTGTGGTTATTAAATAATTTTATTAGAAATTAACTTCCTATGTAAACATATATTACATGAGAATAAGGCCAGGAAAGTAGTTTTCTATAATTGTTTCAAATAAATTCTGCTATTTTATAAATAAAGATATTGAGAAATAATTTTTATGTGATGTTAATTTAGAGTTGGTATGATGTATAATTTTATTTGTATTCCTATCTAATAACAATAGAAAATGTATGAAACTGTGCAGTAAAACATTTCATTATTTACAGCTCATTTTTTACTTTTATTTTTGGATGTAAGGATTTATAATTTTTATCACTAATATTAATACTAATTATATTCTCAGTTGTTTTTACCATTAATTTCAACATTTAACCCCTCAAGCCATTATTTAATATTTTGGGATTTAGCTCCTATGGGAGTATTTAAATTTGTCCAAAATATATAGCATATATAAAAAAATATTTACTACTAGTTATGATGGATCAACAAAGGTGGCTGCATGATACACACATTCTCAAAATTTGACAGCAAGAAGTGTGAAAATAAATGAGAGATATCAAGGGAAAAGAGACTTACTACAGATGAGGCGACTGGACTGTACTGGACGTATGCCATATGTACAACCGCCATTGGGGAAGATAATAGGGTTCGTACACATGTACGTCGAAATGGCTAGAGGGGTTAATACCATTACTTCATAGCAAAACTAATTTCCCCTTCAAATACCTATCACATATATGAAGAAATTATTTTTTTAAATCATTAATAATGTATAAGTGAAGTGTCATCACTTCTGGTTGAGCTAATTTTATTTTAAAATATTGTCAATTTTCAGTTTCTGTATGACTCTTATATTATATCTATAATGAAAAAACTCTTTGATCAATTTCTCTATTACTTTAAAACATGAATTAATGATATGTTTTTATGGCTTGTTAAAATATGCATATTGTAGAAATAATGATACAGGCATGCCTCTGTTAATGAAGCCTTGGGTCATGGAGCTTCTTTCTTGTGAAGCCTGCAACAGACTTCTGAATCACCTTGCTAGAACATTAGAAAGTAAACCAAGTCACTGTATCTATTACTACATAACTTAACCTAGAACTTTACTAACCTAATTTGATGTGGAACATTGAATATTTTAGCTTGTATGCAGATGTGTCTCCAATTTCCTTGTGTTTAGATAGCAGTTACTGTCCCTTTTATGCTGGAATTTGATTTTTCTTTTTTTCTTAGAAGTCTGATACTCATTGAGAAAAAATGTGTTAGTTTCATGTTCTTGGATGGCATCAATCACTGGGAAGCATTGCTTTCTTCCTTTTGGAAGTCTTTTGCATTTAGTTTTATATGCATCGCATGTGCTACATACATCTTTTTGCAGTATGAGTACCAAGAAACTGGGACCTATCTATTTGAATACTTTATGATTACCTTTCATAATGGAGTGTCTGGGAATGAAGTTAATTACACAAAAATGGTTTGTTAATAGAGGTGTGCTTGTAAACTGAAGGATTATGCAGGTTTTTTTAAATATTTGATTGTATTTTTTTCTTGTCTTATTAGTTATTGATTTCTGTTTTATTTATCTTTTTGCATTGAAAAATTAATTAAAATAAAGTTCAAGGGTGTGTGGTTGAAATACTGGAAAGAAAAGATATTTTAAGAAGTATGATTGATTTTTTATTAAAATTGATAAGAATTTAATTCAAACGAATTGAGAAACAGATCATCAGATATAATTTGTTTGCATGTTTTTGATTCTTATATGAATTTTCCTTTTAGGCAAACTCAATCAAGTCAGATCCGAACTAACTTCCGTGCTGAGTTTGGGCAGGCATTGGAGCCATGGATAGGTAGTAAGGGTGTGGCACAAGAAGGTGTAGTTCAGGGAGCTGATCGAGTTTATGAGTCTACTGCAGGTGGTGGGGTTGTTGTTTTAGGAAGTGGTGTGGGTGCTCCTTCACATCTCGTTCATCATCCTTCTCATCCCCATGCTCATCATGGCCCCTCTGGCACAGCACAAAGCACAGGTGGTCCAGGAGCACAATCAGCCTACTTCCACCCACCGTCACGGAGACAGCAAAGTGCACTGAGGGCCAAAGCTCTTGAAGGCGAAGGTCCTTTCTCCAATCACTGTCGTAGTTTTGATGCACAGCTCAAGGTGATGACACCTATTGGTTTTTTCTCTTGTGAAATTGATGTAGCATGTTAATGATAAGAACATTTTAAGGGTAAGTATGCTATTAAACATCTCCTTTTTGCAGATGATTATTTTGATTTCAAATTTCATGCAAATTTATATCTGAACTACCTTTATTCTTGCAACATGTCATCACTTACAAGCAATTAAATGAATCCTGTAGCTTCCTAGTCTGTGTCATCATGATATTGATAGTTTTTATTTCTCAAAATGGTGCTATTATTATTTTTTATTCTGCTATTTATACAAGCTAAATTAGATTTATCTGTAAAATTGAATTTAATTGGAAAACCCCTTATCCTATAATATATTCTCTGAATTAAAGATATTTTGAAATTGTTTTCCTTAGAACTGTGCATGATGAGAAAGTATTGCCTGTATTATGCTTAGTGCTTTTATTAACCTATAAACAATAAAAGACTTGAGTATAACTGCCATTTGTACTAATATTTATCCTGTTAATAGTCAAATTTCATAATTATATTATCCTCACAGAGTTAAATTTTCATTAATTAAAATTGTGTTAAAATCTTTGATACCAGAAAAAAGTGCAATATGAATTATCTACAGGAAAAATAAATCTAATATTTGAAAGTATTTTTATCATCATTGACTATCAGTAAGCTTAAATGCAGTGAAAAACTTTTCTGGCAAACTTCTTTGTTGCAAAATCATTGGTAGTAGGTAGCATAAGATATCCGGAGAAGTGTCTATATATATATACGAGGTAAAGTTGCTTGCATACTGCAAGCTTAATGTAAGATAGATTAACTAAGGCATTGTACACCTCAGGCAACGCTCCACCTGCTATAAACGGACTGCCATCCACCAACTACAAAACCTAAACGAATTATTCAAAATACATCCATACAATTTGTCCTAGCATCGAACCTGAGTATATTAGGACAAATATCCTTACAGCATACGATAGAAATCCCTATCTTCTATAGATGTAGCGAATTTCAACATTTACCTGCCCGGGAAATACCGTTACGAATTTATGCGAATATACGAATATGCATTGAGCGCATTTTCAAAAATTCATTTCGCGTACTTAGCGTAAAGATAGAACGTTGAAATTTACGGAATCGTTAGAAAATTTTTTTATCTTCCGTTTGCCGCAAAAGATTTATCCCTGATTGCCCCAGGTTCCATGCTAGAGTGCAAAACTTTCAAGAAATCATTTCGGTTACTTCTATGTAAGATAGAACGTTCAAATTCACGTAATCGATAGAGAGCAAACACCTCTATAGCATACCTAGAGGTTCTTACCCTGAGGGTCCTTAGTTCGATGCTAAAGCAGTTTTTCTCTCCGAAGTTCATGAATTCATTTAGGGTATTTTCAGTTAAGATAGAAACTTGCAATTCACGGTGTTGTTAGAATGGATGATTGTCTATCGTATGCCGTAAAGCTTTTTGCTTTAAAGGCCCAGGTTCGATCCCAGGACCACTCGAATGACCGAATTTTCAAAAATTCGTTACGGGATTTCCCGGGCAGGTAGAAGGTTGAAATTCGCTACATCTATAGAAGATAGGGATTTATATCATATGCGGTAAGAATATTTGTCCTAATAGAACCAGGTTCGATACTTGGACAATTCGTATGGACGTATTTTTAATAATTCGTTTATGTTTATTAGTTGGTGGATTGCAGTCCGTTTATAGCAGGTGGAGTGTTGCAGGAAGTGTACAATGCCTTAGTTAATTATCTTAGATTAAGCTTATATATATATATATTGTCTTTTTAATTGTCAGTATTTTTCCTATCCATTATTGTAATTCTATGTATTGTTTGATTATTCAAAGTTTATGTCATGAAAAAATAAAGATGTCTATTTAATAATGTAATTCTATGTAAATTTTCTCAAAATCTTAACTTATTCCTTATTATTTTGATATTTGAACAGGATCTTAGCCAGCAACTTTCAAACCTGAAAGCTCAGATGCAAGACCTTCATAGGGATATAGTTCTCCACCATCAGCAGCAACAACGTTCAGCAGGTACTTCTGGTGTCCCTATGTCTCCACCACCACCATCCACCCCACCTACACCACCACCTGCTGCTCCACCCCCTCCCCCCACTTCTGCTAACCTTTCATCATCTCCACCAACAGCTGCCCAATCCCAAATGCAGCAGCAAGTTCAGATAGAACAGATGGCTAGGGTAGAAAGAGTGTCTAGGGAATGTGCTTCATTAGAGGAACAGCTTGAAAGGCATCAAGTAGAGCTGGAACGTCTTAAGAGCGTCTTTGATGCTATTTGGGAGGAACAGCTTTGCAGAATCCATGTAGAACAGGATATATTTCAATCACAGGTAAGGATGAATGGATTTCATAGAGTAAATGAGTGGTGATAAAACTCAAAACTGCATATGTATGAAGAATGTATCCCATTAACTGAGCCATTGTTCTTTTATCCTTGTTAATACAAATAGTGGCTCAATATAGGATTAGCTGTCACCTTTTTGGTTTTCACGTATATTTATGTTATGGGTTGTCAAATATTATGTATTTTTATCATTTTTCCATCATAACTGTGAAATTGAAATGCTCTCGGTAGATCAGGAAAATTCTGAAGATATCAAAATTCCAGAAAATCCACCTGAACAGTGCATTAGATTATTTTTGTGATCTACCAGTTGGATATGACGGGCAGTAGAAAGCCAAAGAAAACATTGAAAATAAAGTCACCAGTGTAATTAACAAATAATATTAAACTATAAGCCACAATAGTAATAACCCTCAATTAACATTACAGTAATAGCTAAGACAATTCGGACTGGTGCCGATAATTACACAAAATAATGTTATGATATGTGATATGGTCCTTTAACAACAGGTCG
Source organism: Ladona fulva (assembly GCA_000376725.2). Classification (NCBI taxonomy): domain Eukaryota; kingdom Metazoa; phylum Arthropoda; class Insecta; order Odonata; family Libellulidae; genus Ladona; species Ladona fulva. Next base: position 2,242,020 of record KZ308731.1, read on the forward strand.
AAATTCACAATTAACTTAACTGAAAATACTTCGCCAATAACTTCTTGGTCTTGAACACAATCAAAGTTCTTCAAAAAGTGTCTGCGTCACTTCCTCAAGGTGACTGGTGTTACACAGAGTGACGCCTCTCCCCTCAGAGCCTCGGACTCGAACTGTGGCTGGCTCTTCCCACACAGAGCGATTAGGCTAAAATGTGGAAAACAAAGGACAAAAGAAATTCGCGGAAAATCAAGAGGCAGCCAATAACCTTTCCAGAAATCATCGGAACTGTCCACGAAAGTAGCTAGTTTGAGCCTGATCAGATATCCTTACTCACTGGGTATATAAGAAGGGTTCCCTGAGGCCTTTTGAGACGAGGCCTTTTTGTCGAAGCCATTTTGTCAACAACTTGAAAAAGGGCAACTTAACAATGGGTGACCCAAAATTTAGCACAAAATTTAATTATGAATATGTATTTTTTTCATGATCATTCATTTTTTAGAGATTGTCATTCAGTATCGTTTTATTAACAGATGAATGACATCCTCACTCTGAGAAATGAAGTAAAGCACTTGAGTATGATTGCCCACCAATTGGAACCATACGTAAAAGGAGCAACAGTCACTGTTACACCTGTAGCTGTGTTGGAGCGCCATGCTCCAGGACCGAGTCACATTGCTGGACCTTCTGCTGTATCCTCTTCAATGGCTCAGAGTCAAGCTGCTGAAGGAATTAGTGCTGCTACTGTTAGTTCATTAGATCCTCATCTTCAATCTCTTCTTGAGCACATTGGTTTGTTACAGCTACAAGATCCTCATCAGCTAGCTGCGTAAGTTTTATTCCTCAAATATATCCATAATGCTTTGTAGCCATTATTTGTATAGTAATATATAAATATGTATACATTTATCTTCAGCCTTCTATACTAGATTCACCATCATGAAGGCACCATTTAAAATGCATTGGTCCATACATTTAAAATGGGAGATATTCGGGCGCTGTTGCGACATTTGCGTAAAAATATATAGTAAGTCAAAATTATTTGAATTTTTTCAGTATTGAATGGAATTGATGCCGGATTTTACTGTGTGTTTTTAAACTTTTGGATCTTTACTACCATAATTGCATAAAAAACGAAAATGTTACATTTCAAAGAAATTATGGATTTTTATTTTTTCTTTTCTGTTTGAAAGCGTGCGTTAAGTTCTCTAATTTAAGGAACACATTATTTTTAACATCCAACTCTGCCTCAAATTATTTTCCTTCCAATAGCATTATTTATTTTGCAGACAAGCGTTTTTGAGGCAAGTATTTAACAGAAATCGTAGGGGAAGTCGAGAATGTTTGGTAAAATGCATTGAAGAAAGGACGTGCTGGCTATCTTCCGTCTTATTCGCTTTGGAAAAAACTTCCAGCGGGAAAGTTTCTCGGAAAATAGTGAAATTATTTTATTTGAAATTTCAATGTCATAAGTGCGGGCCGCGATCGTTCGAGCTGCTATCTCTGCGATGTGAACGATGTGAACAATCTTCCTGCTGTTTCGATTGTTTGTCATGATACTGTTAATTAAACGATCAATTAGCATTTAATTAACAACATATCATTGATTTATTCAAATATGGTAAAGTTTCCCATCTTCCAGCCTTTTCTAAACGACTACATACTTCGCTACACTCTTGACAACTTCCTTTTCGCAGTAAGTAGTTGATGAGGATAGCTTTGTTAACATTAATGTGCACAGCCACAGCATTTAATATAATGTTTTAATTCCCTTAACTGAGTATTACTGTTAGTTTCCTCAGTATTCAGTCGTAGTACTAATATGTCTGCACGGAACACGTTTCGCCGAAAGCTTTACACCATAGAATGTTATGTATTTCTCAAGGTAAGCGATTTCATGAAGGGAGCATGAGGAAAAATGATTGAAAATGAGTTTAAATACTTTTGAAGACTTCTTTGTTATGTTGTGCTCGGTTATCCTGAATAGTCTTGCGATGTGTTTTCATCACCGGAAGGCGATAGGATGCCGCTGAGAGTTATAAACCATCTGCTCTCTATTGCCCACTCCAACACCAGAAGTAGGCGCTTTTGAGTGTTCTGCAAACATTTTTTTTTCCCAAGGAAGAATGGACTTGAAAAAAGTCTGACGGGACCGGGAATCGAACCCAGGTCTCCCAATTGCCGGTCGGGTGCTCTGTCCGTTGAGCTATCCCGACAGAACATTTCTCCAAGCCATTCGGGATACTTTGTGGGCAAGGACGTTGGAGGACGCAGTCACGGCTTCATTGAAGCACCAGCCACACAAAGTGATGGATTTCCATCACTTTGTGTGGCCACAAAGTATCCCGAATGGCTTGGAGAAATGTGCTGGGATAGCTCAACGGACAGAGCACCCGACCGGCAATTGGGAGACCCGGGTTCGATTCCCGGTCCTGTCAGACTTTTTTCAAGTCCATTCTTCCTTGGGATTTTTCCTGGGTGCGCACCATCTTGCGTAAAGTCACCCTTACCCGTTTCCATTTTTTTTTTCATTTGTGAAAAAAGCTTAGAGCCAAGGGTATGGCAATGTAACCACGAAAGGCCAAGTAGTGTTCCCTTTCCAGGGGAACTTTGTTAGTAGTCACTTTGCTGAGTTTCTCCGTTAAGGATTGTTCTCGATCTTCTACTTAACTTATAAGTTTGGCATTTTAGTGATATTTTTGAAGTGTGACGAACTCTCGCGTGCATTTGTACATACAAAAATGTTGCACTTGCATATTTTGTCGAAGTTGTTTGGAAAGTTCTACAGATAATAATTTCGTAGTTAATAGTTGTTCGTGTGATTTTTGTGGAAAGGGAGAGCCGGGCGAAAAGGAAAATTTTAAGAAGGGGTGAGAGGCAAAGAGTTTTACCTGTGTATGAACTTTTTCAGAAAAATTTCCCTGATGATAGTGAAAATAGTATTGTGTGAAGCAACAGATAATAGTAGAAGTACTTTCTTCAGAATCAAGAAAGAGGCAAGAGTGGGGTCCGAACTAAAGGGCAAGTATGGACCCCACGAAAAGGGCGCAAAACTGGGATTGTGTGCAACACCAGTAGGAAAATGAATTACGATGAAATTGTGAAAAGTGCAATTCGACATCCAGTTCATTTCTTATTTTTTAATAACATCCCACCAACGATGAAATCAGTCTTAGAAGTTGTAAATGATGACGAATCACTGTTTAAACGAACAACATTTTGGAAGTTACTGAGGAAAGTCGCCAATATATTCGGAAAAAAAACAAAGCCTTACTTACTGGCTTCTTGCAATAATTCACTAAATAGAACACGATAAGTGACGAACATGCCGTGATATCGCCTTCTCATCTACTCTCATACTGTTCAAAATGAATAATTTTTTAAGAATTTTGCTTGTATCTATATCTACGCGCACTTATTATTGCAAAATAGTGTTACCTAGATATATAATAGTTCAGTGCATGCTATATATATATTGTGAATGAATCCACTGAGGCTTTTGAATGATGAAGGGCTTTCGGCGAAACGTGTTCCGTGCAGACATATTAGTACTACGACTGAATACTGAGGAAACTAACAGTAATACACAGTTAAGGGAATTAAAACAGTATGTGAAATGCTGTGGCTGTGCACATTAATGTTAACAAAACTATCCTCATCAACTACTTACTGCGAAAAGGAAGTTGTCAAGAGTGTAGCGAAGTAGGTAGTCGTTTAGAAAAGGCTGGAAGATGGGAAACTTTACCATATTTAAATAAATCAATGATATGTTGTTATTTAAATGCTAATTGATCGTTTAATTAACAGTATCATGACAAACAATCGAAACAGCAGGAAGATTGTTCACATCGCAGAGATAGCCGCTCGAACGATCGCGGCCCGCGCCGTGAACGGCGTTACCCCCGAAAGAAAAATTGTTTTTCTCGGGTTAGTTATAAACTTATGACGTTGAAACTTCAAATAAAATAATTTCACTATTTTCTGAGAAACTTTCCCGCTGGAAGTTTTTTCCAAAGCAAATAAGACGGAAGATAGCCAGCATGTCCTTTCTTCAATGCATTTTACGAAAAATTCTCGACTTCCCCTACGATTTCTGTTAAATACATGCCTCAAAAACGTTTGTCTGCAAAATAAATAATGCTATCGGAAAGAAAATAATTTGAGGCAGAGTTAGATGTTAAAAATTCCGTGTTCCTTAAAGTAGGGAACTCAAGGCACGCTTACAAACAGAACGGGAAAAATATCCAGAATTTCTTTGAAATGTAACATTTTCGTTTTTTATGCAATTATGGTAGTAAAGATCCAAAAGTTTAAAAACACATAGTAAAATCCGGCATCAATTCCATTCAATACTGAAAAAATTCAAATAATTTTGACTTACTATATATTTTTACGCAAATGTCGCAACAGCGCCCGAATATCTCCCATTTTAAATGTATGGACCAATGCATTTTAAATGGTGCCTTCATGATGGTGAATCTAGTATAGATTCATAAAGATTTTGTAATTAAATGTTTTATAAAAATTTGAATAATAGTCAATTGTTGTATCTGCTAAATCAAATCAATTCGTTTTTCAACCCATTAAAGTGATGCTTTTCTATTCAGGCAATTTGGCTTAGTGGTATTCTTGTGGCTTTCCAGCAGTTATTTAGTTGCCTAAATATCTCAACTTTTTTTTTCTTTAATTCATAAAAGAACTTTCTACTGAGTATTCTGTAGCAATTTTATGGACTTCTTTTTTTTACTGATGATCTGCTCCCTTTTTTCCTGAAGTTTACAAAAGCGTTTCCTAAGGATTAGATAGTTTACAAACTTTAGTTCAACTAAATAATGTAGCCCTCAAGAAAAATTGTCGATGTTTAGCAAGTAAGGTTAGATGATTTTCCAGCAAAAAAATGTCAAGTTACAAATTACAGTATGTCATCAAATTTCTTTTAAGTTTGTTTTTATAGCAATACATTTGTTAAATGTTTTCATTCAACTGCTAGGTGTTAACACATCTTAGTTTGGAATAGGTCAGTAATTACCATCCTAAATCATTGATTGCTGTTCTGTAAGTTAGGATGCTATTCTCTAAGGCTTCCTCACTAGCTAATCTGCTGTTAGTATTCTACCTCTGCTAAATGCTGAAGCAATAAGAACCCTAACTGAGAATAAGGCTCACAATTATTTTCTCTGTGTGAAGATATTTATATTTATTTAACCCAGAATTAAAAACTCAATTTGTCTTAAATAGATGTTAGAATGGCTCATATAACAAATGCTATGTAGTTACAGGGCTGAAGCTTCATCTTCAGGAAGTGGACAAAAAATGGAATGCAGAGTTCATCAGCCACAACAGCAAGTTTCTTCACCTGTTGAGGAAAATGTCCTTTATATGAAAGGTAGGATAATAAAATTAAATTATGATTTAAAATTTTAAATACATCTTAGATCATTATAACAATTGCATTTAATTTGATTCTTTTCTGATTGTAATGGGTTTACCTCAGACATTCAAGAGAGATCAGTAAAATAACCAGAAATGAATTCTTATGATGTAGCATTAGACAATTATCATAATAAAAGAATTTGATGTAGAATGTTGTGTGTTTTTCATATTGAAGACCATCATTTATTCCTGTATAATTTTGATGAGCACCTAGTAAAACTAAAATTTTAAGCTACATACAGTGGTTTGCAGCTACTTGTAAATAGTTGCTTTTCCTATATGGTTTGTCATATCCTTCCAATAGTCCACTCAAATATTTTGTCACTGTCCTCCTCCTCTATCAAAATATATGCTCATCTTACTCATTGCGATCATCAATCTTCTTCATATTCTGAATAAATAAACAAACTTTATGAGAGCATGTGAGCACGTTATGTGAGCATGAAAGACAGCAAAAATATGATTAAGAGAGCTGAAATTATTTATGGTGTAAAATCTTACTAGCCCTAAATGCAACAAATTGAGTCAAACTAAATGCGAATAACGATCAAGTGAAGTTAGCATAAGTCTTTTTTCAATCTAAGTAAACAGATATGTTGACGCTACATGAGATTGCTCATAAACGCCCATCCAGCTGAGTGCATCGTCAGAAAAAACATTATAACTTCGTAAATTTTGCGAATATTTACATCGGAGTAAATATACTAAATCACTGTAGGAGTTGCCTGTATATTAGAGCAGAAATGCTTATTTGTCGGAAAAGGAGAAGAAGGAAATTCTAGAATAAAAGGAGATGGAGCACCATACTTTTGCGTCGTTCTAGAAATACTGTCTACAAAAAATGGAATTGCGTCCACAAAATGTTCCAATTATCAAATTCTCTGAGGTTAAATTTCAAAAAGTAATTTTTCATTCCCTTATATTTCAGATTTTAAAATTATTAATCTTATTATAAAGGAGGACTATTAAGTAAAGGGAAATCTAAATCTTAACCTCAGATATTACGTCGGTCCTGATGTAGATAATAATAGTGTGATAATTTCAATAGATGAGGAATGCGAACGTTTATCAAAGGGAAGAATTTTCTAAATTCTAAATCAGGTTCTTTCTTAATATGAAACCTTTCTAACATGTCTTCCGTAAAGCGTCCATCCTCTCGTGTGAGGGGCTGAAAACCATAAACAGTTATGAAGTGCCTTGGGGGGGGTAATCCTACGGCATTGCCAGATTGTGAACTTTCTGTACCAA
>KZ308731.1:2252740-2282181 GCA_000376725.2 Ladona fulva
AAGTCGTTAACTTCCTGTTTCATTACTTTCAATACCTGAACCCACTTACGTAACATTGCAAAGGTTAGTTCTAATAGAAATATTATTACTAAAGATCCATGTGAAATATCCGAGATAAGGTTTGCCATCATTTTTTGGAACAGTGTTCTGAGATTACATATCGGGCATATTTGTGATAATGTTGGTGACAGTAGGTAAGAAAATATGACTGGTCTATGCACCTGTTCTCCTTCCGTTAGAGAATCAGCGAGTCGGAGGTCCATAACGTTATTTAGTGGTAAAAAGACGTATTCGACTTGATTGACGATTCTAAATTAGGAATTCATTCAATCTGCACTGTCTATAACTCATACATTTTGAGCTACCATCGCGTATACGCAACGTTTCCTTCAATGCCTTTCTTAAAATTAGGTCCGTCCTTCTAAATGGGTGACAGCTACGGTAGCCGCTCGGAATGCTCCTACCATTTCTTTAAACCGAACCCTTGCAGCGAATATAAGTACCGTTATGTTGGACATGGTCTCCTTACAGTGTTGCAATATGTGTTCCAGTGAAGGAATTTTAAGAGTATCCCGAATCTTATGTTACCCGCAATTTTTAAGTTTTTTTTGCTCATGACTGTACCATTACATGAGGCTGCAGAGTAAATTTTGTCAGTGAAAGATCTTGCTACCTTAATTTTTGATCCTCACTGGTACTTACCTACAAAGCTGATTCATATGTACTGTCTTTCATTGTAATTTTGGCATTTTCCTCACTCTCTGTATACTCATTAAATCCTTTCTCTTTGTCCTTAAACTTACCTTCCTCAATCTTCTTATCCTTAATTTTTATATCCCCTACTACTTTCCTATGTCATCCTTGTAAGGTTTGCACGTATGATATTGTTACCATATCCACTTGCTTCCTTGATCTACTCTAGAGGAAATCAAAAGAAGATCAGTTCTGTGGGCGTATCTTAGAGACTAAACATTAATTAAATTCAGTTTGTAGCTCTAAAAATATTCATTGTTTTATTTATTTTGATACCTAATATTTTTGCAAAATATTTCTTGTAAATTATTAGATGGTAGAATTATGCTGATGTGAAAAGCTGTATCTGTTAAATAATTAAGTTAAATCAAGATTCTAATGAAATTGATTATAGTAATTGTAGCAAAAAATAATAAAATTCCTAATTTTGAGAAAAAACATTTTACCTGTAGGAGATTATCTGGAAGATGTCATAAAAACTATTTCTCACTGTTTTTATTATCTACTTAAGTCTCTCAAACAAAATTAAAACTGTAAAATCTGTAAATTTATGTTGAAGATTCTTCACTTTTCGTCATTGTATATCAATCCCCTCATGACCCAAAAGTCAAAACATACCAAAGTATATCTGAAAACACTTTAAACTTGTATTTCCTCATTCAAGATGTGGAATACCTATGAGGAAATGTACTGAATTGGGCTACCAGATAGCCAAGTGGGCAAACGTTTGATTTCTGTGAAAGAAGTCCTGAGTTCAGTTTCTGGTGGAAGCCTAACGGCAAAATGACCTCAGCTGTCAAAGCATTTTTAACAATACTACTACTACTAAATGTACTGAATTGTTACTGGTTCTAACTTGAGTTTGGATATCAGGCATCTCATTCTTTTGTTGCAAATAGCAAGACCTTTTCCTATTGAAAAATTTGATTTTTGTCCACTTGACTTTTGTACACATTCCTTATTTACCCATATTTGTTTCAAGTTCCAAAAAATACTCCCAGTACTCTTTTCCTCCCTACCTGCAAAATTCATATTGTTCCAGATATTACTTATTATTTATTTAACATTCATACTCCAAAAGAAATTTTAACTTCACTGGTAAGTCTCTAGATTGGCAGAAGAACTTTCTACAGGATTATAAAGATTACTTTACATTAAAAACATTTGCACTCTTCATTATACTAACCTAAGCTGTGCATAATCACTGCCCTGATTATTGATTGCCCACACTCCAAGTCCAAGATAATATTCTCAGTGACCATATTTACTGGTTGAAAATAGAGCACAAAAGTTATTTCATAAGTAACAATGGCAAAAGGATAGAATCAGAAAATGGCCCGTAAGGAAAGTCAAAACCTTTTTTTGTATTATTTTTGGCAGATGGTATTCAGAAACAAAATTATGAAAAGTTTTAATGAATTATTAATCAAAGGATTTTTATAACTAAAATAAAATTGGCTTTCCTTCATTCACTTAATTTAATTCAATTTTATCATTTAATATGGTGATTGCTTTGATGGAGAAAAGAGATGCACAAAGCAAAGGAAAAAAGGGAATGTATACATGTGTGAGGCTCAAGGATGTATGTATGTGTAAAAGGATAAGAAAATTTGGAGGAGTTTTGAGAAAAATTAAAACCATTAATGTTCGACCCTGAAAGAGAAAAATATATTTTTGGCTGTAAAATAAAGGATCTTGGAAAGGAAAATAACTTAGCATGGAAAAGTGAATCCCAACGATAAACAGCTATGAAACAACATCATTGGGACTCAAATCTCCCACTTTCCAAATTCTAACCACTAAACCATCATGCTGCATCTCTTCCACACTATGAAGGGAATACCCAGAATGTGGGAGACTTGGGTTCAAGTCCTGTTTATCCATGTAGAATGAAGTTTGATCTGAATTCATTTTAAATAAAGTTGACTTAATCTTTTACTTTGTTCATATGAGTTTTTCTACCCTTGGTATCCTTCCATTGATGCTAATCCATTATCATATGTCAGTAACTTTTGTGTACTAGAAGCTTGATTTCATTCAGGGGTTGATGTTTTGATTAATATTTTTGGGAGGAATGCATTTTATACTGCCTCCAGTGTGTGTACAGTTGATTTTCCTCCCAACCTAAAACTCATTTATCATTGAAAAGACTATCTCTGTCTATCTAATTACTGGGCAAATTTGAAATAAAGTATCATTTTAAGGGAGTCAGTTTCAATAAGGACTGTTTGAAGTTCAGATGATGAAGTCACTGGTGACTCTAATAATCCTCTCCTTCCAACCCATACTTTGTAATGTAATTTTACTTCATCAGGAAAGGAACTTGTTTCAAGATCTGATGGAGTTGCTCGGATGAGAACCCGTGAAAAAGCATCTCGTGATACTACAGGTGGTACCCAAAGTGAAGTTCACCCAACATCCAAATCTTCAGATTCAGGCATGCCTGGAATTCCAATAGCAGTTGGGGGACTGACTGGTTCAGGTGCTCCTAGTGGTGCTGGAGTTGTAGTTGTTTACCGGAAGGTTCCAGATGCTCCACCTGCTTTGCCTCCTGACAGGGAGATGAAAAGAGGTGGTGTCATAAGTCAGCTCATTGAAAAGGTCAGTTGAATCTAAATTAACAGATCACAGTCTAAATTCCATTTGAATGAAGTGACTTCTCTTCCATTTCTTTCATCAATTCCCATGTTATTTGAAATTTATTTCAGAATTGAATTTTACATGAATGATTAGTATTTTTCTAAATAAACTCTTTTATATATTTAAAGCTTAATCCACTTTCATAAAAATACAATCATATAGTAATAAGGCAAACAATTGCAGAACTTTTTAACAATTATCTTGATATCTCACGCATCAAAAATACTTACGGGATATAGAATACTTACCAGAAGAGATTAGAAGTTAGAAAGGATTGTAGAAGACCAGTTGGAATTCTTAATAGGTTAATGAGCAAAATGTTAATCACAGAGAAGGAAATACAAAAGACTGAATTGACTTTCATTACCATTGTGTTCACTGGAACAGAATGCTGTAGCTCTTAAGAGAAATTGCAGTTCAGAAGGCTTGCTCTTTATGAAGAGCATGTGGCAGTGATCAAACATGTTGAAATCAATGAAGAAAATGAAATAAGGAAAGTTATAATCAGGGTATCAAATCAGAAACAAACAGAAAACCAAAATACAACGAAATGTCATATTTGCACAAAAACCGAATCAAAAAATTAAAATTCTTGAACCTGTACCAAAACTGAATACCATCTTATTCCATTCCAATTTTCAGTTCCCTACAATGCACATTAAACTTATGTCCAACTGGAAGAAGGTTTACTAAGCATGTGTAACTACAACTTCCAACTAACTATTGCAAATTTTTATTCTAAAATAATATAATGTTATAAAAATGATAAAAGCTATAAATAATAAAACTAACTTTTGGAAAAATTTATTTTGTGAAAGTGAAGTTGAATGAAAAAAAGAAATTGTTTGATTGGTTTGATGTTGGCAGGAAGAACTGTTGAACCTGAGCAAAAACCAAAATGAGAACCATCACATTTTGATGCTCAGGATGTAAGGTGGAGACGGTGTTATCAGTCCTTATCTCCAATGAATTTGATGAAAAGTCAATGAAAAAGACCTGAAAAGGCCAACTGAATCACTAAAGAAAAAAATCTTTAGGTATCCTGTTATTAATCAATCAATGAGTCCTAAAAAATATTTATGATAAGAAGAGGAAATTTTATAGGGTACACTGTAAGGGTACATACATACATTATAACCTCCAGGAAAAAGGATTGGAAAAGTGGTGAAGGGAAAGAATTGTACTGGAAGTGTGTTAAATCATTAGAATCAGGTAATGGTTAGAGTAATATTTAGGAATTATGAAGAAATGACGCAATTAACAAAATAAGATGTGACAAGCCAATCATTTGAAGGAAAACCAATAATGATCATGGTTCATTTCATGCTGACCATTCCTAAAAATATCAAAATGTCTAATAGTCTTCTGCAACTTCTCTCAAATATCAACAGTGATGGGAAAAGTGCTGAAAAAATGTAATCGAGTTAAGTTACAATTACACTGTCAAATTTGTAATTAATTACAATTACAAATTACTCTTTGAAAAAGTAATCAGTAGGATTACAATTACTTTTTATTTTGCTCCTGTAAATGACGCAATCACAGTCAATATTTTCTCAAACAGGGAGTACTAACATGCAAATCAACATTTGAGTTATTCTTTACTGCCATAGTATTAAAGAACAATTAAAATGTTGGATTTAGGCACTTTAGGCATAAATATTTAGGCACTATGATTACTACAGTTATTATAGTGCCTAAATATTTATGTTCTACCAAAATTTACACCTGTGGATGAGGATGTATTCTAAAATCAACATCATGCAAATAAATAGAAAACACTCACAATATAATGAATATACTTAAGGTAAAAAACATCAATTTTTAAATATTTGAATTTACTTTGTACGGTGTCCATGGCTGATGTCTTGATTTGATTCTAGTAGTAGTAGTATTGTTAAAAGTGCTTCGACAGCTTAGGTCATTTCGCACGTAGGCCCCCACCGGGAATCGAACCCGGGACCGCTTTCACTGAAGTCGAACGCGTTGCCCACTTGGCTATCGGGAGCTCCTTATACCAAGGACCAGTCTCGCCGATATGCTTCTAAAAAATGCTAAACGGTGCATATATTAATTTTGGTGCCTAGCAGAGCTGTAACGTATTCATTATGTCGTAGCTTTGAGGTTATCATACAAATTCTACTCCGTCTCCTGATATTCGATGTCCAAGAGGATTTGATTCTTCTTGTACACACAGCAATTGCTTCCTCTCTTCACCACGTCCACCGATGACATGAGAAGGTTTACGTACAAGCCGGTTGTATTTGTATTGCCAAACTTATATAGCGTAACCCACGCAATGTAGCTACATTGTAGCATTTCTATTTTCACCCACATTCACGTATCGTTTGACCATTATCTAGTTCTCGAAAGCAGCTCCTGGAGGGAAGTAACCCATCCCCTCCGTGAAATAGGGAACAAACTCTACTCAGTTAGCCAAGGATGCAGAACGCCATGTAGCTACACTGTAGCATTTACATTTTTACCCGTATTCACGTATCGTCTGGCCCTTCTCAGGTTCTCCGATGCAACTCCGCTCCTACTGGGAGCCCCTCCCCTCCCAAAAGAAGAGGAATTTGGCGCCAGGGTGAACTATGTGGTTAGAACTGCCTCTCGATGCGTTCAGCGCGCCAGGAATTCAAATTTTCAATTTCGATTACTCAAATGTAACGATTACTCGCACGAGCTTTGAAGTAGATTACCAGTAAAAATTACTTTAAATAACCAAAATGTAATCGTTACAAGTAATTCGATTACTTTTACTTCGTTACATCACATCACTGAATATCAAGAGGGTGTTATTATGACTATAGTATATTATAATTACAATCATATTTTATGAATATTTGTAATCGTATGTCTCTATCTATATGTCTAAATACATTCTGTGTTTACATTTATATTTTAAATAGGTGCGCACCAAGGAAGATAGGAGGAAACCTTCATATTCTGAGGAGCCTCGACCTTCACGTAAGTCAATGGGTGAAGGGGGCAGGGGTGGTGGAAGGGATGAAGAACGTGGACCTATTCCTCCTCCAACCACCAAATCTGTTGCCAAAGGACCTAGAAGTTCAAAGGGAGATTCTTCTGGGGTATCCCGTTATGGTTCAGTTCCTGGTGTCGGTAGGGATGGAACAAAAACCTCTTCCCTTTATCATAGTGTTGCACCAGGAGGAAGTAGCTCTTCAAAATTACCCCCTCCTCCTCCACCTCCTAGGTCAGAACATGCAAGCATTGATCATTCCAAATCTTCAGGAGCACCCCCTCCTCCTCCAGCTCGTAGGTCCCATCCCTCAGCATCCTCTCAGTACCAAGATGATGCTCCATCATCCTCAGGTTGTGTAGATGTGGAAAGAATTGAGACCCAGCTCAAAGAGAAGCTTCAGGACATGGGCCGCTCTATGGGTCGTATGATAAGATCTGGAGCTCTAAGAGACTCTGGTCCTTCTCAAGAAGGAGCTATTGTGGTTATTGATGATGATTACCAGAGGATTGTACTTTCTGATGGGAAAGCTAGAAGAGCTACATCAGCTGACTGGACACAGTCTACTGAAGTTCAAGCTATGGTACACAGAGAAGCTGAAGGAAGTGGAGCAGGAAGTGCCGCCAGTAGGGGTCAGTCTCCACCTACTGTAACTAGTGAAAGAACCATGGCCACAAGAATTCGGGGAAAAGCTCCAACACCAGAACCTGCTGCACTTGCAGCATTAGCAGATGCTGTGGCAGCAGCTCTGAAAAGGAAACAAAACTCCTGTGAATCACTCTTAGCATCCAAAGGAGAAAAGAGTAGAGAAGGACGAAGGTCTTCTGTTGATCTTGGTAGAAAGTCACCTGGAGGTAGTAAAGGTGGTGATGGTGGAAGTAGCGGAGGGAGCTCAGCCCGTAGCCGAGGGGGAAGATCACCTCGCATTCAGAAGCAAAGATCTTGGGAAACTTTTCCACCAAAAAGGAGTGGAGGAAGTGGCAAGAGCAGTGGAGCAGAAGATGGTGGAGGGCAGAGTTCACACAGGTTCTGTCAAGATCCGAATGAATTTCAGGGTGGATTTGAGCTAAAACCTGCAGGACCAGCCACTCTCAAGAAAGCAGATTCCTTTGAAGGCCATGAGGAAGCTGTTAGAACATTAGTGGCTGCAGTTCAAGAGAATCGCTCCCACCATCATCATCAGTCACGGAAAATGAAACCAAGTACCAATTAATTTTCAATGTTGCTCACTCGGTTGAAGGTGATAGTGAATATGTACGGAAAAGTTAATTAAATTTTTCTAAGCTGAATAATTTAGCATAGGAAAAATGAGTCATGATAAGTTATCCTCTTTCTTAGTTAAATTTTAGATTAAATTAGTCTGTCACAATTTGTTATTTAAGTATGTGGGATGAAAATTTTAGCAGACATTCAGTAATATTTTTATAGGGATGATATTTCTTGGTTAAGTATTGAATAATAAAAAATTATATGTTAAAAATCATTAATCAAGAGTTTAGAATGGCAATTAAATGATATGGCTTGTTAAAACCAATGATGAGAACAATATTAGTTTACTCAAATTAAATTTTATTTTTAGTATGTCTCAAAAAGATTGAATTATATCTGATGCTAGGAAATTTTTAAGAGATTCTGTTACCTATTATATTTCTTTCTACAAATTTTTATTTTGATTATTTTATTAGTTATTTTTGATTTGCCACTTGATAAATTAATTCATTTCTGTTGACCTTTACTTTTACCAGTAACTCCAATTTGTAGCACAATATTTCTAGTATGGCCATTCTCTTTTGATTCTGCAGAGTAACTTCAATTTTACATTGAAATCAATGTAACCAAAAGTTTTTCTTTTTATTATGTTTTATTCTACTTATATTTTACATGTAACTAGAAAGAAAATTTCTTCTTTTTGAGTTAAAGATTTTTCATTTATTGTGACTCAGTGTTGATTTCAATGCTCATCATGATTTTTCATGGTATTCAATTTACATCTTATTCTCATGTTTATGTTTTTTATTAAAATTTGCTCTCTTTGGCTACATATAACCTGCATCAAATAATTATATTTTTTTACTAAAATATGTAGAACATTACGTATGATATTTTAATGCTTATTATCTTTAGTGTCTCTCTATAGGAGAATTATCTGCATTCATCTAAAGGAGTTTTACGCTATTTGCTCCATTTTCATGAGATTGCCTTAAGAATCTAATTGCTAACACAATTGAATATGCTGCATTCATGAAATATTTATGTAGCATATGCCTACCATCATCGACCAACTTAAAAAGTACTGTGGTTATGTAAAAGCTCTCTTCAAGCAGGAAAGGACAAACAAAAACATATTAGTTGGCTGTAGATTGTAGGCCCTATAGTGTTGCCAGTTTAGAAATGATTGTATATTGTTAGCAGTCAAATATGTCTCCCAGTTTGCCTTTCACCTGTCTTTATCATCAACTCATAGTGAATGTATTGTTCCATCTTTCATTGTTTCAAACAGGGTCGCCAAAGGTTGCTATGGTCGGATTTATGATAAATACTTTATAGTTATTTTCTTTGTTATGGGTATTTTCAATTAGGCAGGACTTGTGTATTATCAGTAAAGTCTGCATAAAACCCATGGCAGTAATTGACTGTTCTCTAGTTACTACAAAATAGGTAATTTCTTGTAATATCTGTAATGAATACTGTATGTTTCAAAGTTGATTCTTGTGATTTTAGCACATTAAATTCTGGAGATAAAACTGTGTGCTAAAAATTAATGTCCATGGCAGGTAAAAATTTTAAAATTTTTAGAAGAAAAGACATTATATAATATATCCATTATATGCTTACATTTACATTAATAATTGTTTACAAAATGAGTATGAAGCAGTATTATTATAAACATGTTATTTGAACTATGAAGTGTTAAATTTGACAATTTCATCAGTCACTTTTGCAATAAAATTTAGTCAATGATATTCCATAGTACAGGACATTTTACAGAATGTGATAACTCTCTATAAGCATCAGAATTTTAATGAATTAATCATCAAGTAATAGATATAATTTTTTACTGTTTGAAAAGTAAAACATACTGTCTTTTTTTGTATTTGTCCTGAATGCCATTTGACATGTGATTTATGAAGAATACAAGATATTGAGAAATTTGTGAGAATGAAAATTCCTTCATACTTCTGTCAGAGTGGTTTTCTTTAGTCTTTGAGTACATATTCTTTTCTTGTGAAATCAAGAATTCAGAATGTCATCGCACAAATGCTCATAATTTAAAACATTTATTTTGTAGACGTATCCTTACTTCACATTTAGTTTTAAAATCATTTCTCAAATAACTTATTTTAAAAGTTCATTTAACCTTTGTTTTAATTCTCATTGATAAGTCACAAAAGATTTAAATTTTGGGTTACTTTGAGTTACTTCATCAGAATCTATCAGGTTGGTGTTTTACATATCTCTACGAATGATTCTGTCGTCAACTTTCACATTAATTTTGTCTGAATATTTTTATAATTTTCTTAAGGAATCTGAATCAAGAAAGAAATTACAATGACAAAAATCAATAGAGAATTATGTGCATAAGTAACACTGAAGTGAATTAAGTATCTTATAGATTATTTGCTGTGATTTTTTAATAAATATTCTTGGGTTTCTTACTTATTTATGGGATGCATAGAACATGATGATGTTATTCAAAAGTAATACTATAAAAGTCTTATCTACTGATTTATGCTATCTGTCGAATTAAGAAGAAATTTTTTTTGTGAATTCTATGCTCTTCTTGGAACATGTGATCTGTTAATTAAGCTGTATGCAGAGCTTTAATAGACTAAATGCAGTATGATGTCATTTTTTTGTTATTTTCATCACATTTATGTGATAAATAGTGGGACTTATGCATTAATTCTAGTGAAATATATTTATAAGTATTATGCTGTTTTAACACAAACTTTCAGTAACTTTTTTCCACCACAGTAGTTTTTCCTTTAACTTATTTTCTTTGTTGATTTTTCTTTCATAATTGTGACCTTTTGAGCCAAAAAATAGTTGTAAAATGCTGGTCTGAAATGAAGATTACATGTAATCCTGTGATCCATAGCCCTGAACATTATTCATTGAATGTGATTACAGAATTATCAATTGCTTTAAGTTTGAGGAAAACATGTTTGTAAATATTTTACATGTCTATACCATGATTTTGAATTAGCTCTTGGCTGATTTCTGTTCTTTTTGGATGTGTGATTTCAGCTTCATTAGGACACTGTGCATCCTGGATAGTTAACTACTTCAAACGTTTATATTTCTGTAACAATATCATAATCTTATGCATACAGATTTTAGGAGTTGATCAATATCCATATATATAATTTTTCTGCCATTTGGTGATTTTATGTGTTCATACATTTGTTCAATTGTTTATAAACTCAAGTATTCTTTCTTAGAAATTGTTTTAATATGTGGGATTTGTGAATTCCCAA
This sequence comes from Ladona fulva, assembly GCA_000376725.2. Classification (NCBI taxonomy): domain Eukaryota; kingdom Metazoa; phylum Arthropoda; class Insecta; order Odonata; family Libellulidae; genus Ladona; species Ladona fulva. The sequence continues at coordinate 2,263,595 of KZ308731.1, forward strand.
GAAAATGTGATACATTTGAAAACTAAACAGAACTTCTTACTGTCCTTAGTAGAAGTTTTTAATCAGCAAAATCTTAATTCTTCTTCCTGGATTGTAAAAATGTGGTTTTTCCAAACTTTGAATACACTGCCATGTTAGCATGAATAATATGCACATTGATTATTCTATAAGCCTGGATGTAAATTTTGTTGAAAATAATTAGAAAATTTTAATATAAGGAAATGTTGTTTAAATGCTTCTTTGTTTTGTTGGTAAAAATGTGAAATTTTGTAATAATGGTACTCAAACTTCATGTAAGGAAATGTGTTGGTACAATCTCTTTTTGTTATATGAAGATTCTAAGTCAAAATGGAAATGTTGATATTTTGGCCTATAAGAGAGCACTTCAAATGGAGGAAGAGCATAGTGAAACAAAGTGCATAAAATTTTTCATTATTTAACCTTAATGGGAAGTATTATAAAATAATGAATGAGCTAGTGGTATTATTAGAATAGATAGATTATTCTTCCATTGTTGTTGTTTGAGTACCATTAGAGTTATTATAGTAAAATAATGTAGGATGTTAATGGCATAATGAGAAATTAAAGAAAGCTGTTACTTCCTTGTCTGAGGGTGCAATTTAGTAAATTTATATTAGCAGAGTAAACTCAAAATTTACAATTTTTAAAATCGATAGTTTGCAGTTTCATTAGCTATGTGGAATATGTTTCCCAAAGTGGACTGATATAACTTGAACTTAGCTTGAGTTAAAAAAATATTCCAGGTATGGTCATGTTAAGTCATGGCAAATTTTGTCTAATTTTTAAAAATATATCTTAAATCAAAAATTTATGGTTCTAAGTAAAATATAGAATTATGTATAGTGTGATCTCTGCTCAATATCTCTTGCTTTCTTTCCATTTCCAAATTTTTATGAAATTCCGGCCATTACTGTCATGAAGATTAATTTTACCGTAGGATTGAAAGAATTAAATTATAAGTAGCTTTCTTTATTGGTATTTTTTCAAGATGATGAAAAATAAGATTTGAATACCTTTCTTCAAGACATAGCTATAATCAAAATGGAATCTGAGTGTGATTATTAATTTACATTTAGCATTAAGAAAGGATGTGTCACACACATTTTAGCTCCCCTTAAGTACCAAATCAGCACATTTTACAATTATTTGTACAAAATATATTGTTAAAAGGTTTTGGCCTAGAAGGTCTCTGACATGATATATTTTGTGTCTTTTTGAAAACAGTAAGTTAAGAAGGGAAATCACTAGTAGATGAGTGAGTTTTCCCTTCTCAGGTTTTCATCACTATTCTGTGATGAACTGCATGTAATTGCTCAAATTGACCCTTTCACTAACTTATAACAAGTTTTCTTGCTGTAAAAACAATATTGCAGCAAGAATTTACCTCAGCCTTCCCCTTAATGAATAACTATCATGTATCATTGTGGAATATATGTCAATATTATAGAAATTTTCATTCTTCCAGTTTAGTCTCTTTGTCAGTAGATGTCATCAATCAATATAGTGTGATAATTGTGATAATAAATTAGTAGATTGTGTGGCATAATTGTGCAAAATAAGCTTATTACTTTGTTTCTATCTACTAGAATAAAAACATAAAAGCTCATTTTATAAGATCCCAATTCATTTTACAATTTTATATAATGCATCAATAGTATGGGATCCAGTCTTGGGTGCTTCCTAAAATTTAACGTCACTAATTTTATTGCCTTTTTCCTATGTTGGACCTGATTTATATTTCATATCTTAACTATTTGCTGTGTGCATTCACATGCATTTTGTTGTAAGAAATTTATATTTACAATAGGTATGATTTTTTCCTTGCATAAAGTTTACATTTCTCAGTGAGGTGGAATCACTGTTAGTATGACCTGCTAAATTTCTCATGACAGGTATTCTCGCGGTAAGCGTGATAGAATCCAATGTAAAGTGGTTGATAAGTACTCAATGAAGAGCTCCATTAATGCTCTCTATGAATTTACAAAGTGAGTGAATATTAAAGTATGGAAGGGAAGTTGAAAAATCTATTGGATATGAATGTGCAGTACATTAGACATATAACTAAATTAACTTGTTTCATTATGGATTAACCTGATGTACCAAGTGTATGTGAATGAAGAAAGCAAAAATGTCACTTTTATCTAAAAGTAGTGAAGCTATTAATTGCTTCAAATGAAGAGAGTAGTATTTAATATATCACGAGAATGTACTAATGGTTGTGTTTAGCCCAATGTTGTTGCCTTGTTTTAATGAAATTTTGATTAAATATGAAAAAGCTCAATTTATTTCATTTAAACCATTACCATACAAATAAGAGAGACGGAAGTCGTCAAAATATAAAATTTCTGTAATCGTTCATATCGTCAGTAACTGTCTTTTATGGGCTGGTAATATGCGCTCATGTTTTCGCAACTAAGCAATTTCAGTTGAAACTTAGCACGTTACCCATAAATTCAGGCCTATCTTATGTGAACCCTAAGCACAAGCTTTAGTTCGAAAATTCTCTGCTCTGTAACCGACCGATTTTTAATAAAAAAACTTGAAATAAGTGATCGTTTAGCGTTTATTTACTCATCGTATCCTTATAATTTACTTTTGCATTAGGGCCATTAATTTTATTTATGTTAGATTGACGGTTCTTCTACTTTCCCTGTAGGTAATTTCTTAACAATCAAAATTTATAATTTTTCTCAGCTAACGTTTCATTGTAATTCATCGGCATTAAAAGTTTTGCAATGAGTGGGTTATCTGCAATATCACGATATAGGACACGGATAACTCCAAAATACTAGATAAAGAATTGATATTTTAAGTTGCCGATTCAATAAAGGTTGAAATCTTTCGGCGAGGAGTAATAAAAATTTTAATAAGTTAAATATGTCCGTTCCTTTCCAAAATAATATTTCATTCTAACGAACCTAGCGCTCAGAATTGGTTTCTCGTGACTTCTTGAACGTTTTTACTTTAAATGAGAGACGTCAGATTTTTAGATTCTTCCTCTTAATGCTAAATTTAAAAGGAATTGGTAGATACTATTTGAATACTACACGCTCGGAATTTCAAAGCACGACAAAAATTATCTATTTATTGAAATACATGCGAGAGCGCTTGAAATAATTTTGGAGATTGAAGAAAGAAATTTCCGTGCCAAATATGGCACTTGTCAAAAAGATATTTCTTGAAAGGGCGAGGTTTAGTATTCACCCAGCCTCTAGAATTTTGGAGGACGTCTTCATCCTCATCAGAAAATAAAATTACTTCTGAAATCGATAATATAAGTTGCAAATACTCTCAATCAGAATAGTAAATTAGGAATGAAATAATGCAATTGCATCGCTTCGAAATCTCATAGCATTCGGCACTCGTTCTATTTCGTTCAATAGATGATGTCATGGCTCACGTGATCTGCGCAGGTGTACAAGATTCCCTCTCCTCCCCCACCAATACCGATTCTGCCATAGATTTTCTACATCCGGGACCTTTGGATGAAAAGGGAGTCTCGAACATAGTATGGTGGTTTGAAAGTTTTGTGTATTTATACGCATTATAAGTACTTGTGCTTCTTGAGATACGTGCTTATAAGACGTATCGATGCTGGGAACGTATATAATATTCGCAGCATGTTTCGGATATGCTGTATCGCATGTGTCGACTCCGGGACCTTCGCTTGATGGAGGTAAGCAAGATGCTGTAGGTGCGTAATGTATAGCGGAACAACTGTCAGATAAATTTCTTCTCAGTTTGGATATGAAATAGATCCTTTAAAAACTTTGATTTTAATATTATTTCACAAGTTTACTAAACTGTAGTTTATGAATCCGAAATATTTTAACAAATCGCCACAGTCGCATAGAGATTATTCGTGAAAACCAATGCAGATGGCCCACCTTTTCTCCCGTAGTGAAAATTCGGGTTATAAGGATTTCGTGTTTTAGACCATAGTCTGCAATTCAGTTCAATTATATTGGGTGTATATCGTGATTTTAACTATTTGATGTACATATCGGAGCATTATTTTGCATTGGTAACTTAAAATGAGATTGCAGATATACGTTATATTATAAAGAGTTCTGTTTTTTTTACTTACAGTAGTCTTATTACGATCAGTTTAATCAATAATAGGATCAGTCATATGGTGTGTAATAATGTAAATTAACCTAGCTTAATTATGACTTTATTTTAATAGAGGTAGTTATATTACTGAATACTATGTAAATGAATTATTTTTGATATTCAGTGCCAAGACTTGATATCATTAGTCTGGAGAGCGGGTATCACGGTTTAATCAAAGAAAATGAGACGCTGGTGGAAGTTACCCCTAAGATTAGAGGAGTCGGAGCAAGGATATGTGGTTTCAAGATAGTGAATAAACACCACGGAGAAGCTCCGTTTGAGGTATATAATTTATAATTTCATGATAGAAATAACGACAAACAAATAGAGATTAATTTACTTTCATGTTTATTATTCAATACAGATTATACTGAAGGATAAAGAACGCGGTGAAGCCGAGTTAAGGGCGAGGAAAACTTTAAATTGTGAAAAGAGAAAGAACTATAAATTTGACATAGCGGCAGTAAGCTGCGATAGAATACAGTCTGATAAGTAAGTACCTTGAATCAATTCTTAGCATATGTCATATCTTTCATCCTGAACTGGCTACCTTGATTCCATTTATTACAAATTGTTTGTGAAAGCTCCCTTTCCAAATCGTACTATTTATATTTCAGTGTTCGTTGGTAGAAATAAAGATATATCACCGTAAATTTGTCCCGCTGGTTGTTTTAAATAGCAAGAGATGTGCGTAATACGTTGTAGGAGCGTTAATTTTACACTAAGTTAATAGTTAAGTTACTGCATTCATTCTATCCTCTTTCTTCTGTAATTGCAATCTTCAAAATTCAACGTTGTGTTGAAGTGGTGTAATGGTTCGTTTATACTAGTTATTGGCAATCAATAGTTCCAGATACTTTAGTCTTTTAATTGAATGTTACTGCAATCATGTATTGATTTTTTCGTTCAGTTGCCAATATATGTTTGTGTAAATCCCGTATTAGATGAAGATCTTTGAAAACTTTGTGTGTATGGCCTTGGATTCATGACCTTGAAGGATGCTGCTCAGGAAAGTTTACGTATGAAGTATGTGTGATCAAGAAATTCCTCTGAATATTCTGAAGAACATTGCTTAAGAAAATAGCTGTAAAATTACATTTCGTATACTTATATAATATTACATCATATTACAACACGATCTTTAATTATGATAAAACGCATACATTACATTTTATCTCCAAACTTTGCTATTTCAAATAGTTAGATTTGTAAATGTTTTTCATCACAGAAAATTATTGCAACGTTTTCTAATTTTGCTTATTAAGGTAATTAGTCGAAGAAAATAAATACCTAAAATGTATCAACTCTCTCTTTCCGGGGTCTTGCTTGTATCTTTAACGTGACATTTTGTGAAGTGCAAATTTTATCTTGACCTTTATCGCAATGTAAACTTAATGAACCAAATCAGCATATTTAAAGCATGCTTGGGTACTATTTATGTCTATTTATCACAGTGTAGCAGTAGTTCTCTTTAATGTTTATGAGAATGTATTAAAATAGCAAAAGTGACTGCAGTGGTGTTCCTTGTTAAATGTATAATTTAAAGAATTCTTTTTGTGTAGCATCTTTATTTCTAACTTTTTATCAATGTGGTTATGGTAAATATGAATGGTTTCTGACCATCATTAAGACTTGAAAAGTATTTCCCAGTTTTACTTTTATATTATGTGGATCTAGAGGGAAAAATCTTAAAAGATAAATATTTTCTGTTAAATTTTCTCATGACCTGCTAGATTGTAAAAATTGACTGAACTTATCTGAATGGCAGAGTATTATCACATTGTAAATTAGGTACTTAAGTCTTACTAAATAAAGATGATTGTATTAGATGTTATCTTTGCTCACACCGTAGAAATACTTACCATTCATCTTGGTATCTACTAATTGCAAGTGTTGATCATTTTGGAAACTTTAGTATATGTTCTTATCACATCAGTGTAAATTAAACCTTTAGAGTAACAAATCTGCACAAGTTGTGTATTCTCTATCGTATGTGTTTTATGCAGAGTTGTAAATTTGTTCTTTTAAATTAAGGAAACTAACATTGTATCCCTTATTAAAGTGCAACTGTTCATATATCTGTGGTGGACATCAATGAGTATCCACCAACTTTCCTTGAGCCATCATATGTCCGGCAAGTGGATGAAGGCAGGCTGTATGAAGAAGTGGTTCGTGTTGAGGCCACTGATAGGGACTGTACTCCCAAATTTGGTGATGTTTGCAAGTATGAAATCCTTACAAGTGACCAGCCTTTCTCAATCGATAATGAGGGTGAGTTTACCTCTAGATTAGTATTTAATCCTTGTTCCTAATTATTCTTACTTGTTATTTGGTTCCCATGAGCTTTTAAATCCTTCATTATATGATATATGAAGTGGTGATTGTGAAAGTATAAGATTTCTAACTTTTTGTAGCTTATATCATTATGAATATTTTCTTCTCTTAGTCTTATGTGCTTTTATGTAACTAATAATTGATATCACTTTTGTCATTAATTTATTTTTAGCATACATTTTTTTCCATTATTGCTATTACATTTAAAAATGAAATTGTAAATATTTTATAAGTTCTTAGGAGTAGAAAAGTGATAACTGTTCTCGTAAAAGGGAACTAACTAAAACAAAAGTTCATTGTGGTATTGTAAAGTCAGTCCGATCATTGGTTTTCAGGTTATTAATGAACCCAAATAAATGCAGAATAAAATTAGGACTGTGATGGAAATAATGAAGTGCTGTTTGTTAAGGCTACTTTCATTTAAAAGAGATGGATTAATGAAATTATTGATATCTTGAGTTACTGCTTTATCAACCTGAAAATCTTGTAATCTTGTCTGATAAGTGGCTGCAAGAAGCATCATAGATGTGTTAACAAGTATGGTTCTACAATTCATGACTTTAAAATTCCAAGTTGCTGGAGCATAATTTGTAATCTTTCAATCATCGTCATGCCCTACTGAGCTATTTATGATGAGATTTGGAAGAGAGAACAGTCAAATCTTCTAATTGATTCCTGCTACTAATTTTGTCAGTAATAATTCCTAATTCACCCTTTATAGTACATCTAATAACTTCAATTATTTAGCCTAATCACGAGGAATATTTCCAATAGGTTTGCTGAATTAATCAGAATATAGACTGTAATGTGTTAGAAAAATAGCTTGATTTGTTTTTTCTAATTAGCTGTTGAATTTGATATGGCGATAAATTCAGTTTTTATGAAATTTTGAGTTCAACTGCTTTAAAGTGAACATATAAAAAATGGAGCTAGTTCATTGATTTTAAGGATCTGGTTACTTTCAGTATATTTGCCTTTATAAATATTTATTAGTTGGAAGATAGAGTTTAAACCTGGCAAATGATTAATTTAAACTACTTATTTCACTCAATTTTAATTTTCGTTGAGTGAATTGAAAACCATTCTTAATTAAACCTTTTTTTGCTGGGATAATTATATTTAATGGCAAATACCACATATCAGTGTATATAATTCTCCATAATTTCACGAAGGATACTATGGGAAAATAGTTAATTTTAATGAAGAAGAATTGGAACTTGCAAGTTTATTTTAGATAAATCAAAACGAAAATTAATAATACTTACAGATTTTAATTAGTAGACATTTTTCGATCTTGATGTAACCATTGAAAAGGAAGCATTTTAATAATTTGAAATATTAGCTTTTCTCAGTCATCCTCAAAGTATTTCTGCTGTATTGCACTGAATTTCTCACAGATAACTCTTTGTGTAATACATTTTTTAACTACATTTTAACATGATTGCCTATGGTCAAATAATTTTATGCTCTGTTTACATTAGGTAGGTATTTATTTTTTGAAATCTGGTATAAGTTTGAGTTCACTTTATGTGATTATTTGGAAAAAGACCTAAGGTAATTAAAATTCAATTCAACTGGGATTCGATTTCGAAACTGGATACCAATTTGTCCTACATATTCACTGTAGCATTAAAATTTCCTTTCTTGTTGAATAATCTTGCATTGGAGTAGATAACTTGATCTCTGCTTTTAAAATCTATGCATAATTGTGGAAGTCTGATTTAAATTCTTGGGAATAAGATAACAATGCAATATCTTAAGTTTAAACCTTATTAAAGTGATGAAGAGTGCACCAAAAATGTTAATAGTACAGAGTTGACTGAATTGTTGTATGTGTAGTGAGGGAGTTAGCTCTTTAAATTTGCTTTTTCTGTGTTGTATTTATTTTTTGTTTTTGTATAGCAGTGTATAATTAAAATGGGTTGTACCATTAGCTAAAGCTAGTTCTTTCAAAAATGATTTGTTCTAATGGATTTAGATATGGTTAGATGGCTTTGCCCCACTTTGGCATTACTATGCAGGTGTGATATATTGCCAAATCAATTCCACCCCCCCCCCCCCACGCTGTGCAAAACTTGAATACTGAGCACCTTAAAATTACTTGCAGCTGGGTGCCAAGTACTTTTGTATCATTACAGGATGTAATTTTAATTTACTTTTTAGTGTAATTTTTTCATTCTTCATGCTGTTGATATTCAGTTTGCCATAAAAAGTAATGCTGAAAAAATAATTTTGTACTAGTTTATTCATTCATTCCTTACATACCCAGGAAAATGTTTGCCTTCTGGAGTAATTTTGGGTACATCTTTCATAATTTTAGTTGGAGAGAATCTGTTTTGCTCTTTTATGCCATAAACATTAAATTTAGGATTTTTCAAATTACATTTGATGGAAAGGAAATTAATCTGAATATGTTTGAAAATACCTAGAAGATGTTTGGAGCTCAGTAAGCATTTGATAAAAGATAATGTTGAATGAATCCATGTTTAGGACACTTTTATGCTGGATCATATTTATAATTTCTCTGCAGGAGTCATCCGCAACACAGAGCCATTGGACTATGAAAGGAGCCATAATCACATTCTATCTGTTGTTGCCTATGATTGTGGAATGAGACAGTCTTTACCTATCATGGTCACTATTAAAGTTAACAGAGTGTGTAAGCTTGGATGGAAGGGTGAGTGTAATGTTTTATATATTCTATCTATTCTCTTTGTTGATTGTTTTTGTGATACACTAGCCTATTCAGGAGGGTGTATGTGAACTTTCTTTCTATTGTAGCTCACTCTTGATACTTATGATAGATATTTTTGTGTTTATTATTCAATGTAATTGAATTGTAGGTTGCTAAAGTTTATTTCAGTAAGAAAGTGAATCTGATAATCAGTAAGGGGTTGGTTGGTTAGTTACCCCTCCTTAGGGCATTGTAAAACTTGATACATTTTATAGCGTAAGGAGAGAATGGTAAGACATAAAATGTTATCTTTGTCTCAGTGGAGGATAAATTTTAGCTACATATCAGTGGTACATACTTTCAATTATTATTATTAGAAACATATACCAGTGTTAGGTAATGTATTCTGAGTGTTAAAAAATTTTCACAACTCTGTTTAGGATCTAGGATTTTTATTACATATATTCTTTGGAAGAAATAAGTTCGATAATTTGTTTTTTTTTATCTAGGCATTCCAGAAAGAATTGATTACTCTCCAGGATCTGGGCGGGAAGATCTTTTCCCTGATGCTGAGTTAGAGCTATGTGATTCACCATGTGGTGGTAGCACCAGCACTAGTGGAATACATAGTATCGAGGCTAAAGTGACACTAGCAACACGCCACATTGGAAAGGGTTGTGATAGAGATACATACTCGGTTCAGAGCCAGCGCAAACTTTGCGGTAATACATTTTTCCATTGATATTTCTAATAGTTGCTCAGGGATGTCTTTTATCAATCATTTTTATGAATATTTATGTGATGTTTAATTTTAGGTGCCAGTGCTGAAAGTATTGATCTTCTTCCAAGCCCTGGTGTTGGTACTGAATGGACAAGAGCTTTACCCACAGATGAGGGACGTGAAGCTGATAGGGTTTTTGAATTTGATGGAGGAAGTAGTGCTGTTGTTGTCCCTCCCAACCTTGTGGATGAGTCTTTCAGCTCCACTTTTACCCTGGCCACTTGGATGAAGCACAAACAGAATCCTGAGCAAGATCGCCGTGTGAAAGAGCATATTCTTTGCTCTGCTGATGACCACAGTGAGTATCTTTATATTGCTGTTTTTACTATTTACTCTCTGAGTAGTATTGTTGTATGCATTGGTGTTAAATTTGAAGATATTTTGTAATATTTTAGTGTTATTGTTAAATTTTCACCCAATATTTTCCTAAGAACCATAATTATAGGCCTGATGGTTTAACCATCAATTTTAGTAATACATACTAATTACATTTACTGTTTCATTTAAGAAACAATACAGTTAGATTTATAAATGTGTAGATGTATTGTAATATCTAGTCATTTACTCTTATATTCTCCCAAAATAGAGTTGATTGTTATTGGGGGAAGAATGGACTTGAAAAAAGTCTGATGGGACTGGGAATTGAACCCGGGTCTCCCAATCGCCAGTTAAGTGCTCTGTCAGTTGATCCCAGCAGAACATTTTGCCAAGCCATTTGGGAGACTTTGTAGGCAAAGGACATTGTGGATCCTTTACCCACAAAGTCTCCCGAATGGCTTTGAAAAATGTTCTGCTGGGATAGCTCAACAGACAGAGCACTTGACTGGCAATTGGGAGACCCAGGTTCAATTCCCAGTCATGTCAGACTTTTTTCAAGTTCATTCTTCCTTGTGATTTTTCCTGGGAGTGCACCATCTTGCGCTAGACCACCCTTACCCATCTTCTATCGATTGATAATATTATTATATTGTTGTTTTGTTAGATATAAAATTCTTTGGATAGTATAAGATTAATAACCATTATAACATCATAGAATGTATCATTTGTCTGTACATTATTTTGTTTTACAAGGTGACCTCTTGCAATAAATGAGAGAACTTTTTTGCTTTTATTTCTCTTAAGGGTACTATTAAGTATTTTCAATTTCTTAGGGACTGATGAGTTTGGAAGTTTTGAGAACCTTTGTTCTAAGTTTTGAGGAAAAAAATGACATCTTGGTTAAGTTTTTGATGGTCATTGCCTAATTGATTTGGAAATAATGTTTGAAAAAATATAAGACCTTATGCTACAAAAGTGCTTGTTCCTGCCTTGGGTAAAGATAAAGTTAGTGCAAAATTGCTCCAATTCTTTATAATTCGCTATAATCAAAGATAATTTCTGTGATCATTAAATATATACCTTTTGTGAAATTGCTTTTTAGTAATCAGGGGATGAGAGCAGACTTAATCAATTTGCTGCCTATAACATTAGGGAACTGTCTGGGTAGAGCCTGATTCCAATGCTACTGTCCTTAGTCTTATTTGATATTTTTGTGACTTTAGTACCTGACTTTCTGCTGTCCTCATTTTCTGCCCCTTTATACAGAGCTTTCTCCTTAAGCTCATCACCTCACTCATTTCCTAATCATACATTTCTCTACTTTCTCTTAATTCACACCTTCATTTGATGCTTCACTCAGTTTAGTTTTCTCATTTGTATCATTACTGTTATATTCCTAGAATTTCCTATTCTTTGTATTGCCTCCCAATTCTAGACTCCATTCCTCAATCCAATATATCTCCAATAATTTAATTAAAAGTTTCATTTAAAGAATAGTTAAATAAAATTATTATGAAGAAAATTTATCAAATATATATTTACTCTTTAAAAATTGTATTTTTTTTGTGCATTAATTGTTATTTAAGGCTGTTGTAACTTCATCTGTTTTGTATAATATTTTGCATCATTTACCTCCTGAAAGAAAAACAACAATGCAGTGCTTATTTTTTTCATCTGGTTTATTAATTTGTATCTTACTTTTGGTTGTGGTCTTAATATATTTTCGCCGCTTTACCCTAGAATTTAGGCTACTCCTTTCTAATACTGCTATGAGTTCTTTTGTATCTGTCTGTGAAGTATTCAGCCGGTTGGGACCTCACTCCCTCTAAAATCAGCTTCAAAGAGCTAGGAGAGGGAAATTAGGCTTACTAGGCAAGACGAGGAGTGAAGTAGTTTGCCATTGCTTTCCTCACTGAGCCAGAATGCTTTAAGCAGAACAAGCCCACGTTGGTGAAGCACAAATACTCTACTAGTAACACTTTTCCTAATATTGCATAAGGAGAAACCTTAATTAATGCTATTATTCACCATAACTCATACCTCATATCATCACAGCCATGCATTCATATCATCACAGCCATGAACAAGACTGAGACAAAAGTATATAAAAGATATATTTTTCTCTATCCCATACCAAAAGACAAATAATAAATATTTCATTCATCAAGATATGGTAACAGGACCCCTTTGTATCTCCATACTTATTTTGTAGTTTGTAAAGTTATCCAGGAATTGAACTGGTTTGTTCATTAATTCAGGTTCAGTCATGCTGACAAAAGCAGTCCTCTTTGTGTTCCTTGTTGTACTTTTATACTTCTGTTCTTCTAATTCACATAGCTGTTTCATGTTAAAACTCTAATCTTTACAGGTAGTGGTTTATTATTTCTAGACCCATGTTTCATATAGCCTTCTAGATTTCATTTTAACCTTCATTGCTTTGAAATTTGTTGATTTTTTTCAATCAAGAAGTTTAATTATGAAAACTCTCTAACTCTCCTAATTGGAAAGCAGCTGCTCTACTCTCTTCTATCTTGGAATTTATTTTTATTACTAACTAGTAAACACCCTTGTCAAGCATGGCGGGACTTAATTTAGTTTAAATATATATCTATTATCATATATATCTGGTCCTCCTAAGCACAAAAAAATTCTGCCATAAGATCATAATAACTCAATATATTTCTTATCAAGTTTTCAAGTCATGAAAGCCTACTTTACGTAATTTTTAAAATTATAAGAACTGATTACCCCTGTGCTCTTATATGGGATAATTCAAGAAATCTACATTCTTCAAAATTTCGGATCTATATCAATAATTCACCACTAAAATAAGAATCTATGATCATATTCCTTTCTTTTGACACCTCTTTATTTCGTAGGACCATTGTTTCTAATTTAATTTTGTGAAAGAAACAACCTCTGCAGGTAACGAAAACCTATTTTAAGTACATTTCTTATGGAAAAGTATACTAACTCATTATCCCCGTGCATTTATATGGGATATCTCATGAAATCTATGTACAACAATTGCCTTGGTCGTCAAAGGAATGGTTTGTTTATTTCCGAAAACTTTTATGAATTTTACATCTATTATATCAAAGTTATCGCAATTTCGAAATTATATGAATTATTCACAACTAAAATAAGATTCTAAGATTATTTTCCTTTCTTGTGACGCTTGTCTCAATTTCGTAGGACCATTGTTTCTAATTTAATTTTTGTAAAAGAAACGACCTCTGCAAGTCATGAAAACATAATTTATGTACATCTCTTATGGAAACGTATTTTGTGCTCCTGGGTTCGAACTCGGGTCTTTACAGAGATAAGAATAGTTTTCCTGGAGGTTTCAGCATCGTAGAAACACAATGCAGTTTGTTTCAGATCTCTAAGTCAAGCCGTTTCTGTGATATATAGGGGGATGGATGGACAGACATTTGCTTTTTATATATATGATGTTGGTTGATTTTTAATGATGTGTACCTAATAATGTCTCCTTCAAATGGAAATGACTGAAAGTGTAGTATGGTAGTGATAGTTGAATATCATATCGTGAATGTGCTAACACAAGCTCAAATCTAATCAGTGTTTGAATTGTGTGTTTACAGGTTTGCATGCTAACTTTTGCTCTATTTAGGTATGAACTGTTGCCAAAATACTGTCAAACATGTAATTACTTAACATTGCTTAGTCTTTTCCATTTGTGTTGTAATTTTTAAATAAGAATTCTCCCTTGCCTGCATAATTTAATTCTCGTGAATAATAAACATTTCAAGACTTATTTGATTCTGTGATATTTAGTTTAATTTCGTATTATTTTCAGAAATGAACAGGCACCATTATGCACTCTTTGTCCGTAACTGCAGGCTGATTCTTCTGCTCAGGAGAGATTTTTCTCAAGGTGATCAGAATGTATTCCGTCCAGCAGAATGGAGGTGGAAACTACCACAGGTTGTCTTCTTACTCTTTAGAAGAACTATTTGTAATTTATTTTACAATAGTGTTTCTTGAAGTTGTTAGATTGGAACATGTATCTACAGTACCTACAAAGAATGTTTGTTTGGAGCTTTTCTATCAGTAAATCTTCTAAACTTTATTTAGTCATACTTTGTGTTTTTATTCATTGAAGTATTGAAACAGCAGTGATTGACATAGTTTTTAACTAAATTTTGATACATATGCTTTCCAGTCAGAGAATGATTTGCCTTTAATCTTTCTCAGTGTTTTTCATATTATTTTTGTTAATATCATTCTTTGAACTTAAACAAGCAATTGAATATATAATTTCCTTGTTTTTTGCATTAATATGATTTAGTTTTGTTTGTACTTAAAAGGTTTGTGATAATGAGTGGCATCACTATGCAGTATCTGTCAAATTCCCTGAAGTTGAATTGTACCTGGATGGCCAGCTGTTCAAATCTGAAAAGAAAAATCCTGAAATAATTGATGACTGGCCTCTTCATCCAACTAAGGGAATAAATACCACTTTAACTGTTGGTGCTTGCTGGCAAGGTTAGTGACATCAGTAGTGTTCTATAGTCCATTTCAACCATTCTAGTCAGTATGGGCGCATACGGGAGAAAAACCCCGTGTATTCTTCCTTAAGGAAGGTAGCTAGCCTCACGCCGGGTCTCCTTTACGCAGAGCGTCAGATTTGGATGGATAAAATTAAGAGTCGTAGTATATGATGCTCAATTTCAACTTAAATTCTGATGAATTTTGAATGAGAATGACTTTATTAACATAATGATGAAGATTTTATGCTTTTATGTCAAAAGAAACAAAGCTTAAAGCAAATATTGAATGAATGGCTGTGATTTTCACCTGTGAACATTTTTTAAACTGCCATTACTGTCTTCCAACACAACATAAAATGCTGCTTTTTACTGTGATTGCTCCTTTGCATCATCTGAACGCTTAAAAATCACGAAATTAATTTTCGAGTAATCAAGTCTTCGTAAAAAATTATTAAATTGGAACGTAACTTTTGAAAAATTTGGTCATGCAGTCTAATTTATACGTTGCCTAAAACTTTTTTGTTCCTCATGTGACGGAGAACTTGTCATGAGAGAAATTGAGATAAACGTTGAAATTTTTATTTACAGTTTGTTTCGAGATGATATGATGAACAGAACTTTAGTTTTTGACTTTCATATCCAAGAGAGTAATCGTCACATGCTTCAATTCTTGGTGGCTGAGTAAAACTGCTATGCTTAACAGTGAACCGAAATCGATGAAAGCTGGCCAAAGTTAATGATTTTAAGTAAATTTTGCGATTTTTTTCTCTGAAATTTTATTTTCAATGATTTAGTTTTAAGTGAAAGCATTTTGACTTCAGATTTGATGAGTACTTTTAGTCACATCAAGGCTCCCCTTGCACGTGTGCCATAAATTAACCACGGTCAGCTTATATCAGTAAACTTGTGCTTGCAATTTCAGTCAGTGAATAAGCTTGAGCAAATGTATCTACTGATACATTTTCAAGATATATACAATATCATTGATCAATTTTTCAATCCTACTTTTATCAAGGAAGATTTCATCCCAGCATTGTATCTACTGATAAATTTTCAAGATATTTACAATATCATTGATCAATTTATCAATCCTCCCTTTATCAAGGAAGATTTCATTCCAGCATTCTATTTAAATTGTATTTTTTTACTTAAGGAAAGATTGAACATTTGAGTCTTTTATAATCCCCTCAATGGAAGAATGAATTCTTACTCGGTAACCTCTAGGGTTCCGATGTACTGGAGCGTATGGCGTTGGAAGCTTAATTTTCGGCAGGTAGGAATTCTTTTTCCTTTCCAGACAGTTTTTTCTAGCAAACAAAAGTTCCTCAGTGAAATAAAGTGGAATTTGTACTTGACACATGCAAATTTCTACCGAGAAATTATAGTAACAGTATTTTTTGCGTTCGGAGAAAGGGAGGAAGGAGTGGGAAACAATGGTGACCCTCTGCCGAGTGCTTCTTTCCTCCAGTCTTAAGGGATTAAGAATGGTATTCCCCAGCCCTTCTCAATGCCTTTAAACTGCATTTTGTGCCCTCTCCAGTTTTTGGAAACATACGTGTATTAAGGCTGATTTTCGGTTAGAAGATTTCCCTCTGCTTTCCTGTTTTATTTCTCTTCTGCCATTACTGGTACTTCCATGGCATTTTTAGCTAAAATAGAGTTCAATTTTCCTTTCGCATTCGTTCGGAAGAGTCCTTTCAGTGTTTTGTGTTAGCTTGCAGCCAAAAAGGAGTATCTTCTGTAGTTGGCTTTTGAGTCTCGTGAAAGTTTTACGAAAAGTTCTTTTTCTTACCATACATTCTTTTTGAAGAATATTAGTTTATCCATCGTATTATTCTCACTTCAGCTCTAAAACTCAGATTCAAATATTTGCGCTGAAACTTGAGGAGGGAGTGAATGCATTTAATTCCTTTTCATGGGATCATCACATTGTTCTATCGTATATGTGCCACCAAAAGTTTTGTGAATAGTGATTTTTACTTACGCTGTAGTGACGTTGAATTTTCTAAGTTGTACAGATAGTGTATTTGGCTACATTTACCAGTGGACAGAAACATTTTCTTTACATTCACATAAAGTGCTGTAGATATTGAAACGCTTTACTTTATTTTTGCTATTATCGGCGTAAATATTCTTGGTGACAAAATTGTAATGACTTTGATTATATATTTAAATTATATAAATTGAATATTAGTTGAAATGGCTGAAGTAGAAAAGAATAAGATCAGAGGAAGGTTATGGAGCAAAGAAAAAGACAATATTCAATGTTTTAAAATACTTCATTACTAAAATGAATGTGAGCGAGGTAGTGTGAGAAACGAGTGCAGCAACCAGTGGTTCACTAAGAGGTGAGGTTCACATGTTTACTTTCCGGTTAATGTATATGTGTAGATAAAATTTCAGAGGAGAAAAAAATCGCAAAATCTACTAAATCATTAACTTTGGCTGGCTTTCATCGATTTCAATTTGCTGTTAAGCATAGCAGTTTAACGCAGCTGCCGAGATTCGAAGCACGAGGCAATTACTCTCTTGGATATGAAAGTCAAAAACTAAAGTTGTGTTCAAGATATTGTCACAAAACAAACTGAATAAAAATTTCAACGTTTATCTCAATTTCTCTCATGACAAGTTCTTTGTCACGTGAGGAACAAAAAAGTTTTAGGCGACATATAAATTAGACTGCACGACCAAATTTTTCAAAAGTTACGTTCCAATTTAATAAATTTTTACGAAGACTTAATTACTCGAAAATTAATCTCATGTGATTTTTAAGCGTTTGGATGATGCAAAGAGCAATCACAGAAAAAAGCAGCATTTTATGTTGTGTTGGAAGACAGTAATGGCAGTTTAAAAAAATGTTCACGGGTGAAAATCGCAGCCATTCATTAAATATTTGCTTTAAGTTTTGTTACTTTTAACATAAAAGCATAAAATCTTCATCATTATGTTAATAAAGTCATTCTTATTCAAACTTCATCAGAATTTAAGTTGAAATCGAGCATCATATACTACGAATCTTAATTTTATCCATCCAAATCTGATGCTTTGGTAAAGGAGACCTGGTGCGAGGCTTTCAGTTTTCCCCGTAAGGCAATACTGCCAGGTTTTTTGGAACGAGGAATAGATATTTTACCTTGAATTGCTACAGAAAATTTTTTTAGGTTACAACAATAGTCCATATTGATAAATGTAATATCTTTCCTACAAGATTTAGGATTTTTTCATAGCATTGAAATATATATTTTGATTATTGTAGGATCAGAAAACAAGATGAAACATCATCTCCGTGGCTATTTGGCTGGCCTATCCTTACTGTTGCACAAAACAGAACGACCTGAAGTGCTTGCTTGTCTTCATAAATGTAAGGAATCCCTGGAAGTGCCAGCAATGGAGTTGCTTGAACCTGGTATGGAGCTTCTAACCAACAGTGGTATGTTTTATGAAATTAATATGCTTGTTAATATTATGTGAATCCAAAGTTGCCTCCTAATTTTACTTAAACATGAAATTATATATTTTTTCAGATCTCACAGAACTTAGCATTGAAGGGGATAACAAAACTAACTTGGAGATCCTAGTGCGTAAAATTGGCTACACTAATTCAAGGGAATTCCCTACTCCTGGGCGCAGAAATCTTCATCTCACTACATCTGTTGTGTAAGTTAGATTACTCTATTTTGAAATAAAAAGCATGAACTACATAGTACTTATTTTGTGTACATCCAGCTGTGTTTCAGTTGTACTGTTTGCTTACCTCGAGGTCAGCAAATTCTTTACTGAGAGAATAAAATGTCCTCCCAAGGCTACCAATTTTCTCTTTTTATTTTTTTTT
>KZ308731.1:2283203-2305021 GCA_000376725.2 Ladona fulva
CGGAGGAGAGATTCGAAAAATGCATGGTAGATGGTAGTGGCTATTCTTCTAGAAACCATAGGCGTAGTATGATACAGCAGGAAGCAGACTTTTCTTAGTTTATTACTTAATTCATAAAGGTGTGTGCTGAATTTGAAGTTATCATCTATTGTGATGCCTAGGTACTTATACGTATTGACTTGAACAATGTACTTGCAATTGCAAGTATCTTTAGAAAGGTTGTGGAGGCAGCTATGGCTATGGATTTTTATTTTGGTATTTTTTCTCCGATCGGATCTGCTACAGATATGCATCACTTTACTTTTTTCTGTGTTAATTGTCATTTCATAATCATGTGACAATTTCGTTAAGTTATCAATGTCATCTTGCATGTATTTTGAGGCTATTTCAAACTTTTTGTGAGCTGAGATTAGGACTACATCATCAGCATATATTAATATTTCGGAGTACTGAATATTTTTACATAGATTGTTGATATAGATTATGAACAGTATTGGCCCCAGTACCGAACCTTGTGGAACTCCACATTTTTAATTCAGTTTTATTACTCATGAAACTTTTTATTTTGACATAAAAGCTTCTGTTACTGAGATAGCTTTTAAACCATTTGAGTTCCGTTCCTCTTATTCCAATGTTATGAAGGGCTTTTACTAGGATTTCATGATTTACAAGATCGAAGGCTTTCCTGTAATCAATATAGCAGGCAATCCCTTGATTATTTTTGTCCAAGTTGGAATTTACAATGTCTGAAAACTTTTCAAGAGCATTCCTTGTGCCCTTACTTCTCTGAAAAGCACATTGTTCCGTAGTAATCATTTTGTATTTTGCAAGATAATCTAACAGGCAAGATGCAACGTATTTCTCTAAGATTTTGTGAACCACTGATAGAATAGAAATAGGCCTGTAGTTGTTTAATTCAGAGAAGGATCCCTTTTTATGGATTGGTCTCACTATGGCCACTTTTAGGCTGTCTGGGACTTTGCCTGTTTCTAGGCTGTTATTTATGAAGTTTGTCAGTAAATCAGCAAGGACATTGTTGTTTTTTATGTCGNGTTATTTATGAAGTTTGTCAGTAAATCAGCAAGGATATTGTTGTTTTTTATTTCGTGTACCCTGATATTATCCAATTATCAGCAATTTCAAGTTAATTTCTAGAAATTTAAGTATTATTTTTTATTTAGAATTCAAACAATTTCGAGGGACAAAAGAAATAAATTTCATCCTGAAAAAAAGACCTTTTTTTGTTTATGGTATGGGGTAAGGTTATTATAAGTTAATTCTCATCTAATTCCACCTACTATGTAAAGCTTAAAAAAACTTGAACCATTTATATTTTGCCGAAGGAAAAATAATAGTCAATTTGAATGCTGTCCTTAAATTTGGATTTCTATTATTTATATTAATTAATATACAATAATATAATATGATAGCTGTGATTCATTCAATTCTAGTGATTCATTCACTTTTATTGGATCAAACCCTTAGTAACCTCTGTTTTTGCAGTTTTTAGTGGCTAAATATTTGCAGCTTATCAATGAATTTCCATTTCTATTACCAAATACAGGTGTGCTGGTGGGAGATCAGTCAAAATTCCATCTGTAGAGTCCTTTGTTATGGTATTACAACCATCCCGGCCAACCATTGAGGTTAATGGAACTGGAAATGTTGCTAGAGAGTATGAAGACTTTCGCCTTGGAGTTAGAATTTTCACTGATGTCAGAATTTCAGTTACCACTAATGATAACAACCAGAAGAAGCAAAGGCTCTGGAAGAATGGTACTTATTTTAGAATTTTCATTGCTATTTGTTCGTTTTGCCTTTGGAACCATTCATCAACTGTTTCATTGATAAACATGCTTAGTAAATAATGTGCATTGTCATTGGCACATCTTTTTGTGAACAAATTTCAAATTTTTACAGGTGAATCAATGAGTGTAATTGAAAGGAAGCTGGATTCATGCACTGTGTCTGTGTATCCTCCTCTAAATCCAGATCATGAAACAATCACTCTTCCTGAAAATATGTTGAGTGACTTCGGCATTTTTGCTAAGGTCAATAAAGATGGTGTTCTTATATCTGGTGCTGACATGATATACAATTATGAACAGGCAAGTAAAGAGTTGTAACTTCTCAAATTTCAGCTATTTAATTCATATCTGACCCAAATATTTGTTTTTATTAGGTGCTTCGTCAAATACAATACACAAACAGGAAACCGGCTTACTACTTGAACAGAGTCTTCAAGTTGACTTGTTCTGAATTGAATGGAAGGTTTCTCAGCAATGAGTATGTTCAAACTGTAAGTGGTTTCAATCTGAATTTTCAAAGTTTAAGTTTTTAGGTCTAAGATGGACTTCAAATCAGTAAGACCATGATTTTTTACAGTGAATTTCACAAAATGACCATAAGAAATATTCTTCAAGTTATCGTCAAAATGTCCTTGCCAGAATTGATACTTTTTGTAATTTATACATCATTATTTGGAAGTAATTAAATTAATATCTAATTTAGCTACCTAATGGAAAATTCTCTGGGTTGTACTTCACCTATAAAATTCTGCATTTTCAGCTTACAGTCATCCATCCTAGATTGCCCAAGAAGGGTGCTGTTGGAGCAACTCTTGCCCTTAGTAATACCAGCAAATGGCCAGGTGGGGCTACTGTTGGCCATGATGCCAAAGCATCAGAGTTGCCTTCAGGATTGAAAAAGGTTGCATCAGCTGATGGATATCCATCTTCTAGTGGGGACAGTGTGCATCCTGAGAGGCCATCATCACCATCTATTGCTGCTCCAGCACCACGCCCAGCTCATGCACAGGTTAGAGATCTGAGCTCTCAGTTTTATTATCTCAGAAATGTTGTATTGGAGCCGTTTTTGTAAACATGCTGGGATCCCATATTGTAATCCCTACATGGGCATGGTCTTATTTGTTTGGTGTTTATTGTAAGAAGTGTCTTCTTAGTCCAGGATTCTCCATATTTTAAAGTTATTATTCTTTTTCATTGAAAGGTTCTCAAGAATTGAAAAAATCATTAGATTTCTTGTAAAAGTTCCCAAAATTCATATTATTTACCTCCCTGTTTATTATATAATCTTCCATGTAAATATTTGAAGCAGTTGCATGTAATAACATGTAGCTTGTGCATTGATAAGCCATTCATAGGTTCCATAATGCACCTCTTTGCTGATTTATCATTTATGCTTGTTTTCTCCTCTATGGATTTCTCATTCCACCAAAATATTTTCTATGAGAGGCAA
Source organism: Ladona fulva (assembly GCA_000376725.2). Lineage (NCBI taxonomy): Eukaryota > Metazoa > Arthropoda > Insecta > Odonata > Libellulidae > Ladona > Ladona fulva. The sequence continues at coordinate 2,286,462 of KZ308731.1, forward strand.
TGTTCTGATCTCCTTAAAGGGCCTGATTAGGTTTTACTCAGTGCCTTTTCCCACTTGGGTGTGATGCTTGGTAGATTTCTAAAGATATGCTAAAGAAGAATGGGTGTGGCGACTGTTTTAAGAATGTAGTTGATTGGTTAAACAAGAGCATAATAACTACCGTGAGCAAAGTTTGGTATGTAATAAAGAATACTCTGAGTGGAAATTCTGGAAATTTCATTTCTTAATGAGTTCGATGTTTTTAGGATATAACATTGGAAGAGATTCCATTGGATTATTATATTGGAAGATTTAAAATAAAATTTGATCAATGATTTGAATAATCAAATTTGAAATTAAATTAATGGTGTCCAGCGATACTTTGTGGAATGACATAGTTAAAATATATTTTTAAAATATTTAATTCAAAACTTGTACTAATCCACAATTTTTGTTATAATGTTGAACGGTTTGGTGTTAGTCTACTCCATTGTCCTCCAAACATGCAGTTGAGCACAAGACTGCCTTTTTAAATAAATCGGGACGTTCACATTTTGCTGATCATTTACTCGACATGAGTCACTCTTCCTCTCTCTCTCTCTCTCTCCCATCATTCTACACCGTAGAGTGAAAGGAACGAAGCTTAATTTACTTGAAGAACTGCATATTCATCTCCATAAATTCCATTCCTTTCAGCTTGCTAATGAGTTCCTCTTTTCTAACAAACATTCACCACTCCTAACTGCCCTTCTACCTCATTTATCCTCCCCTTTTTTCCTTACTTTGCTTCTCCCCTTCCCCCCTCCCTTCCCTATGTACTTTACTACTTCTTTCTCCTTTTCCTGCCAGTTCTGACGATGGCGTAGACTAACGCTGAAACTGGTCAATGTTATAATAAAAATATTTTGTGGATCAGTACAGTCATGAGCAAAAAAAAACTCAAAAATTGCAGGTAACATAAGATTCGGGATACTCTTAAAATTCCTTCACTGGTACACATGTTGCAACATTGTCAGGAGACCATGTCAAACATAATGGTNCTTCCAAAAATTTAAAAATCCTGAATCGAATGTACATTTTTCAACAGATTCAACAACATCACCATGCAGAACTTCACCCAGCTCAGACCCTTGGCGATGTGTATCTCACAGCTGATGTCACAGACTCAGCGCAAGCAGTTGTAGCAGGTGGAAGTACGACATTTTTGTTTTTTTTTATTTGCGATTCACATTATTGAGTTTGCTATTTACATAGTGGTAGCTTCTCTAATTTCATTCTCTAAATGCACAGAAGCACATTATGTTATCACTATTTGATGCCCTGTCTTCATGAGAATGAATTTAACTATATTAAATTCTAAAAGATGATGGAGGAATCCAATCAATTTTAGTATGTAAACAAACTTGGCTGTTTTCTTGCATGGCAAAGCACCAAATCTGTGTGTGCATAGATTTTGCTTTATAATAACTTATGAAAATAATTTTTTTAAATCATATATCATCATTAGGTCAAAGTTTATCTTTTATACTTTAAGAGTTTCATCTTGCACATTATTGATACAATCTTTTATTTATAAAGGAGTCTGCATCTTTTTGCTGACAACCCCTTGAGCTTATTCTTTTGATGATTACTTAAAAGCTAATTTATGCATACAGTGTTTCAATGTTGATATGTACATACCAGTGGTTCAAGATGTCCCACATTTGTTATAGCTACGTGAATACATTTTTCCATACAATTATTTCTATTTTCTTTCCTATTTTCAAGTTTTGACTATTAATCTCAGTCTTGATTACTTGGTAAATTCATCACGTATCTTTTGGAAGTTAAATTTAATTCATGACTTTTAAAATACTCATATGTATTTGCATTCTTTGTATATTATATTAATTTTAAGCATGGTCATGTTTTCTTTTGAAATCCTATTTATCATTAACTATTTTCATTTGTTATGTCATGTAATTCATTTCGGAGTGTCTAAATTTTATAATGCTGTAAAGTTCTTGTTTTTTCTAAGGATCATAAAACATTCACATTTGTAAATAATGTCACTTGCATAGCCCAAATTAATAGTAACTTAAATTTTTTTTTAAAGATATGCATTCTTCTTCTTTAGTGAGCATTATCATTATTTCAGTGTTATTTGTAATGAAATATCATTAGCTGCTGTACAGTATGAGATGCTACATTCCTATGTGGGATATGGGTCAGCAAGACATTCACAATGGGTGACGTGTGGTCAGTTTATATACTCCCATGCCGCAGTGTTTAGCTTTTCTAGACTATTAGGACCTATTAACACCTACATATTAATTTAAATATCTACCCAAGTTTTTGATAATGCAGGGTCAACATGGCTTCCATTTGGGATTCAAATCCAGAACCACTTTCATCAAAGGTGAAACCCAACTAACTATCCAGGGCTCCTCTTTGTCCTATTATTTAGGGGCCAGTTAAGATTATATTGTGTGCAGGAAAATACATAGCAAGATTTTAATATTTTTACTATAGTAAATAATTAGTTTACCAGCTAAAATTCATTTTTCATTCTTAGGTATTTTTTTTCCCTATCACCTTGCCTGTAATTTTACCTTAACCTGTGACAGCCAGTGTTTGTTGGGAATTCTTGCTCATAATTATTAAGATTTGTAATTTTTCATCTTCAAATTATTTATTTTATTTATTATTTATTTTATTAATTAAATTATCAGTTTGATTTGTTCAGCAAGGAATTCCTTAAGAAATATGATGTTCTTCCAGATTTTGCTTGACAAAATCAAATATCCCTAAAAAAATCTCAATTTCATTTGTACTTACAATTGGTGAAAGTTTGAATCACAGTGTTTTAATCATCTGTCATCCCACCACCACATCATAGAAGGAAGGGTATAGAGTATGATTAACAATCAGCTATATGCTGTTAGTGAACACAGCCTCTATGCTATACTTATTAAAGAAAGGGTTGTTTTTCACATTTAGGTCATGCTGTGACCATCATCATCGTAGTATGTGTTGGATTCTTGGTGTTTATGATTGTCCTGGGAGTAATCAGAATTAGAGCTGCTCATCAGCGTGCTCAGCGTGAAGAGATTGCTGACACAGAAATGGCTTGGGATGACTCAGCTCTCAACATCACTGTTAATCCGATGGATGTGAGTAATAACGAATTTCTAAAATCTACAATCCTAGAATTTAGATCTGGATTTTATTTTATACAAGAATTGCTCAGTGTATCCTATGATTATATTTGGGACCTAGAAAAATAGGAATTAGGACCTAGCAAATATTCTTGAACATTAATAGCTGTACATGAATTTATTTGTCATTAAAGGAGGGACTGGTTAAACATTCGACTAGTCAATCATAAATTCTATTTGTAGAATACTCTAATAATTTTGGTGATGAAATTAACTAACCTCCACAGATAGATATAGTGAAGTGATCTGTTGCACTCATTTTTCGGCCGTAATTTCAGAATCTTCAATAACTTCTCTCTTCAGATTTTGCATTTATACCTTATGTTACTGTGATTTAACTTATATAAAATGGATCTCAATAAGAAAAATGAAGAAAGAATGAATGTGAGGTTGTAATAGAGCATCATAATATTATTCCCAATTTTTAGGGATTAAATGCCTGCAATGAAAAACCAAGTCTACATTTTTAGAGGGATAACAGCATGCTCTTTTATATAAAGATAATTGGAAAGAGTTACGAGAGGGTCTTGTTTTGTAAACGTGAACTGAAATTGCCCTATTTTCGACGTCGTAAGAAAATTCGTAATATTTACAGTCAAATATTAAACCAACAGAAAGCATTCAGATAGTGAAACTTTTTATTTGTACACTTTGTATTAAGTAGTTAGAAGGCACAAAGTATCGTGTTAATCTTATGTTTATTTGCAGAGATATAAAATGCAAAACTTCAATTTTTTTTTCACGCCACAACTTTTGGGAGGAGGTAACTTCCCTTTAATCCCGATTTCTCGGGCCTTATATTCCTGCGATGAAAAACCAAAATCAGGTTTTTAGAGGGATAAAAGCATGGTTACTCCGCTTTTAATGGGCTTGAAAAGACCGGACCTAGCTCATATGCAGTCTTGGAGAAGGCAGTGTTATATAATAAAAAGGGACGATGCTCCAATTCAGGAGTCCATGCTGATAAATCTAGGAGGGGGATATCATAGAATTTATTTCAATTTAGAGGGCACACGATGCTTTAAGTGTCAAAAAGAGGGCCATTATGCGAAAGATTGTGCCAATACTACAATGGAAGGAATTGAAAAGTCGCTGTCGGAAAACAATGAGCAGAACAACACTCTCACATCCAACGAACGCAGCCCCACCCCATCGACATCGGTGGCAGGGGACGGCGGTGGAATTATCACTCACTCGCATAACCTCGCTGAGCAGCCAACCAACGTCGAAAATTCCACGGTAGAGGCCACCAACGAGGACCACGATCTAATATGCCTCGACGACCCTCAAGATAAGGCAGATAAAGAGGAGGAGGAAGACGGCTCGCATAAGGTAAATAAACAAACAAGCAGCATGAACTCGGACGATGAGAAAGAACGTTCGCAAACTGAAAATCGCGACGGAAAGGAAATGCACTGCGTAAAATCGAAAGAAGAAGTGAAGGCTAATTCTAAAAGGAAACAAGAGGACGATGGGAGATATGGGGAAACAGGAGACTCCCCGGAAAGGAAAAGAGGACATAAAACGAGGAGGGAAAGGATAGAGGAGGCAGACGAAGATGCATTTAAAAAAATAGAAAAACACCTGTACAGTGAAACAGGGGAAGAAGTACCTATATCGTTTCCTGAATTGCGCAAATTCCTAATCGAAGTCAGGCGAAATACAGATCCACATAAGAAAGCCATGGAAATCTTCTCTGAAACAGGTCCATTATTATCAGTTTTGGAAGATCTAATCGACATGAGAATAATAAAAGAACAAGCTTTCCGCAATAGGATAAACAGGCTTATTAAAGCCATCAGGAAAGGCGAAAATGATTTTCAGTACTGAGAGAAAACGTATCTTCTCCTTTATTTATTTATTTCGTTGTTTTATTTTAACAATACGCAGTTTATTTATGAATCAAATCAAACTTAATCGCAAAACTATGTATCCGGCTCCTGGATTCTATAATTAATGTCCATCTTAAAGAAAATGTTATGGCAACCCAAGAACTCAGCATATTAACCCTAAACGTCCGCTCTATTAAGAGCATGAAAAAATGGGCTATGCTGAAGGTCTTCCTCGACGTACAGTATCCTGACGTGATATTACTTCAAGAGACAAATATGACTGACATACCAGCAGCAGATCAAAACATAGGGTACACCTTCTTTATAAACCCGCCAATCAGAAAATGCACCGGTACGGCTGTAGGAGTCAGAAACATTTTCGTCCCATTGGTCACCGAACATGTTATCATCGCGGAAAGCTACATCCAGCGAATAAACATTAACATGGGCAACTCAAAACAAATATATTCAATCATCAACGTTTACGTCCCAAACGATCCAATTATAGCCATCAACGTGTTAGGAAAGCTAAAAAGTCACATCGGAAGTGAGCGAACCAAAGATGGGATATTACTCGGAGGGATTTTAACTGCACCTTGAGCCCCGCAAAAGACCGGACAAGTGGATATGAGAGATCACCAAACGTATCGCGATGCCTCCGGCAAATTTTAGCGATTCAGTCACTGGTGGATGCTTGGGAAGAGATGAGAGGAGATGAAAAGTGCTACACGTTCATGAGCCAAGGAGCGAACGACACCGCATCAAGGTTGGACAGGATATACGTAAGCAAAGAAATGATAAAAAGAGTCAAGAGGTCAAAGTAAAGGATTCCTTCTCTGACCATAGGGCCGTATTACTCTCTTTAACCGGAGTGGAATATGAAGAACGAAAGAGGCCATATTGGAGATTAATTAATAATATACTAGACCACGAAGGATATCAGGAAATCATGAAGGAAATAATAGAAAGCATGGTAGACAACTTTGACAGACACGATCCATTGGAATGGTGGGATGATTTAAAAACTGAAATTAGGGCGTCAACCACCATATTCACTAAAATTGAAAAGGAAAGAGTGAGAGAAGAGCTTGATAGGCTCGAACAACATATGGCAGAGACGGCAAGGATAAGCGAAGCGAAAGACGTAGAAAGAAATCTCAAAGATTGCATAGGAGATTGGTACATGAGAGAGAGCGACAGAGTGGCAGCAAGGATGGGATGGGGAAACATACTGGCAAAGGACACCCCTGCAGGATCAAGTATATCAAGGCTGGCTCCGAGAATGATACCAAGACCAATCACAACTATAAGAACGGAAGATGGAGTAAATATAAACAACCCAACAAAACTATGCGGGTGGATAAAAAAACCACTTCCAGAAAATATATGAGGCACCACATCAGGAAAGGGAGGAAAGTGCGATATACGAAGGCCTAGCACGAATGTCCGAGGGAGAGAGTAATGCACTAGAAAGCATCGCAACAACAGAGGAGTTGGACAAGGCGTTAAACGACTTAAGACTCGGTAAAGCCCCGGGAATTGATGGAATTACTATCGAATTTTATAGAACCTTCTGGTCAAGTCTTAGAAAACCATTTACCGAAGTAATGAAGGAAAGTTTTAATAGGGGAACGCTACCAATGTCAATGAAAAGAAATGTGATAAATCTCCTTCACAAAAAAGGAGACCGGACCAGCATCCAAAATTGGCGGCCGGTGACAATCACATGCACGGATTTCAAAATAATAGCAAAAGCGTTATCGAACCGAATGTCTAACGTTATGCAATCACTCATATCAAAGGAGCAAGGATGTAGCGTACCCGGAAGAAGTATCCAAGAAAATATATCTTTATTACGAGACATTATACGGGAGGCAAACGAAAGAGGTGACAAGGTCGCCATGATATCATTAGATCAAAAGGGAGCTTTTGATAGGGTTAGCCGCAACCACCTATTTACTACACTAACAGCAATGGGCTTCGGAGGACGATTAAAGAATATGATAAAAACACTGTATGAGGGAGCATCAGGCTACGTGAGAGTATCTGCCCTATTGACCGCCCCATTCCATCTGCAAAGAGGAATAAAACAAGGATGTCCTCTTTCAGGGATGTTATACTCAATATCGATCGAGCCATTCTTGATCAAATTAAAGGAAACACTGCAAGGATGGCAACTGCCTTGGGATGCCAGTAAAAGAATCATCCTTTAGGACGCAAATCTGCTAGGACATTTCGTATGCAGGTATGATGAATAATTCGTTTAGCTTATTGTAGTTGGTGCATGGAACTCTGTGTATGGAAGGCGGAGTGGATCAAATGGCATGTAATGCATTAGTTAATGTATCTTACATTAAGCTTGCAGTATGCAAGCAACTTTTACTCGTATCTATATATATATATATATATCCGGAGAAGTGTCTATATAAAGAGACGAGTAAAAGCAGCTTGCATACTGCAAGCTTCATGAGAGATAGATTATCTAAGGCATTATAAACCACCTGCAACATTACGCCTACACCGAATTTCTTCCACCAACTGCAAAACCTTAACCGAATTACTCATAATACGTGCATCCGGATTTTCCTAGCATCAAACCTGGGTCTATTAGGACAAATATTCTTACAGCATACGATAGAAATTCCTATCTTCTATAGATGTGGCGAATTTCAACCTTCTACCTGCTCGGGAAATACCATTACGAATTTTTGAAAATTCGGTCATTCGAATGGTCCTGGGATCGAACCTGAGACTTCAGGGCAAAAAGCTTTACGGCATACGATAGACAATCATCTATTCTAACAAAACCGTGAATTGCATGTTTTTATCTTAACGGAAAATACCCTAAATGAATTCATGAACTTTAGACAGAAAAACTGCCCTAGCATCGAACTAAGGACCCTCAGGGTAAAAACCTTTAGGTATATTATAGAGGTGTCTATACTCTATCGATGTCGTGAATTTCAAGGTTCTATCTTACCTAGAAATACCCTAAATTATTTCTTGAAAGTTTTGCACTAAGAATTTACCTAGCATCGAACCTGGGGCCAATAGGTATAAAGCTCTTGCGGCAAACGAAAGATAAAATCATTTTCTAACGATTCCGTAAATTTCAACGTTCTATCTTTATGTTCAATACGCTAAACGAATTTTTGAAAATGCACTCACAACATTCTTATGGGAAAATGGCGGTTTTTGGGGCCTCCTAGAATCGAACCCATGATGCCTAGAATGGATGTCCGCTTCATTGCATAGTGTCCAAACCAGGGACCTTACGGCAAAAAAATCGGCGCCTCTGTGAGGCACTTCCTTCCTCCTCATCTTTAGTATCATTACATTGGCAAAAAGAGGACACTGAAAATGAATTCTCATTTCACCAACAGCCATGAAAAATGTGATTTATTTATTGCTGCAGGCGATAAAATTTTTTTTTTATTAGTGTGGTATGCAACCCACGGAGCATTAAACACATTCTTATTTTTCATGCATAAAAATATTTTTTAAGTCAGATAGGTGGAAAAACGTAATTAATATCGCCTTATAGAGGAGGAGGGAAGTATAGATCCCACTGTGCTCTTAAGGGTTAATAAAACAAAGCCAATCTGTATTTTTTTTGGAATATGCTTTCATTTACTAGTATAGTTATGTGCTTTCTTTCTCTGTGCAATGACTAAGGGTTAGATGTAAGAAGAGCCTAATTAGTCTCAATCTTGCCCATAAATAAAGATGCTTTATTATTATTATAGTTAGACTACTTTAAGGGAGGATCCCCATCAATGACTTACGAAAACGTGAGAATCTAATCAGAATGGCGCACATACTCGGTAGTCTTCACATATTCACATATATTTGTGGGATACAATTGTATGACTCAATGAACCTATCAACCTATCGCTGAATACTCATCAGGACCAGTCCAAGCTATGTTGATGCCCCTGGCTAGGACACCCATTCCAGTTAGGAAACAGTCTAACAAAAGTTATATATAACATGTTTATTTTTTAAAAAGATGCATGTAGGCATGAAAGCATTTTCTGATGAAATAATTTACAACCTTCTGGCTTTGATTGTTTCCAGGACCGGATCTTATATTTAAACAATGTCATAAGGAATCTATGAACTGCTTGTTGCCCTTTCTGTACCTTAAGTGGCTAATAGTCACCATGTATCTAATATTTGGTCAAAATCATACTTATTTGCTGATGTGAAACACCCTGGAAAACTGAAAATATTTCCCTCAAAGACTGGTAATTTTCTATTGGCTTGTTAGTGGTTACCCTGTAATATAATAAGCAAAAGTTCCTGTAAAGTTGAAAAGTAAGCTAAAAAGATTCGATGGAAGGCTTACTTACAAATGTATATTTAAACGTGTTGAGGATTCAGCAGGTACAACAGTTACGTCAATGAAGCTTTGAGATGTCTGAACTCAAGTGATGAAGTTCCTTGGCACTTACATCTTCTGTTGTTATAGTTGGTTGTATCTTAAATACAACAATCAAGATTTCATGATTCTAACTTAATTGTTGTGATCTGTGCAGTTGGTACAAGAAATACAGACATGGCTTATTTACCAAAGTGACAAGGCATGTTTTGATTTTTGGTTATATTTTCTTGTAGAGCTAAAACCTGTCAGCAAGATTACTTTTTGCATTATCTGTCTCATTTTACCTAATTTACACAGACTTTATAGATGCTCACCTTGCAAGATCTACTGTTTCTATGTGTGGAGGAACTTCAGTTTCTGTATCAAGTTAACAAGGATAAATATCATCGTATACACTAGCTTAGATCACATCTCCATTTTATATTCCTATGTTTCTGCCCAGTGGATGTTGTAAAACTATTTTTTGGGTGTCACATTCTTCTCTTGACATGTTTCATTCAGCAGGAAACATTTTGCCAGCATCTTAACTCAGATTCTTTGCATATCTTTCTTTTATCAACCTGATTAAATGGTGGTGTCATGTTAGTGAGGTTAGGGGAAGTATTAAAACTTTCTGATAATTTTGTACTTCCTCATTGCAGAAAGAACTTAACCCCTTACAATACCTCTCACCCATAATTTACCCAGAGTTAGGTAGAAGAAGAGACTTGACTTATGTCTATCTTCTCATGTAAAGAAGTAACTAGCTACCTACCATTTAAGAATTTCCAGTCAGGTTATGTAAAAACATTGCTGTAAGATGGTGTGTTCTAAGAAGTGCCATCTATTGCTGACATTCAGAATGTAGGTACACTCATGTTTTATTTTAATTTTAATGTGATTAAATATATGTTTAAATATATAATATAAATTTAAAATAATGTGATTATAAACAACCCATCCCCTTGGTGACCTAGACGATTGTTGAATTAGAGCTCATTCTCAAACTCATGCAAACTGTCATGCTTGACAGGGGTGTTTACTAGTATTAACGTAATTGGCAAAAATATTGTGTGTGTGTTAATGAATGGCTTAACAACTGACATAGAGCTAAGATAACTGTTTTTCCATGTAAGAATAACAAGTCAAGCAATGTTTTCGTTTCCTTTGGTAATTAATTTAATTTGGAGACACTCATTTTTTTCTTGGCCTCAATGGCCTGTTCCAATAGCAGATAGATGCCCAGGGATCACAGTCTGCTCATGGCAAAGGCAAGGGTGGCGGAAAAGGTGGCGGCCATTCAGCTTTGACCCTCTCGGGAGCTGCTTCCTGTCTTGATGATGATGATGACGACTCTTCAGATGATGGATCCAGCTACCGAGATGACCTAGATTCATCAGATGAAGATGAGGAGGAGGAGGAGGATGAGGAAGAGGAGGAGGAGGAGGAGGAAGATGATGGAGGTTCAGGGAGGGAGGAGGAAGAAGGAAATGGAGGCTTGGGAAGCAAGGGCAAAGATTTGGAGTGGGACAATTCGACCCTGGCCATTTAAAGCTCAGCTAGGGCTCTCTTGCCCCCTTGTACTCATTTTATAAGGGAGGAGGATGTGGAAAGGGGGAACTGGGTTGGAGAAGGGGAAGGAAGAGAAGTTGCTGCTGCCAGACGTGGAAGTGAAATAACTCCTTTTGTTGGGGTTGGCTCTCTCTGATGTGCTAGCTCCCCTCCCCACTTGTCTCCCCACCAGAGGCTGCCCAACCCCTTTTCCATCCCTGTCACACCCATTGCCCTTCCCTCCTCCTTCCCCCGTCCACAGTTCCTTCATTATTGCTGTTGTGTGGTCCCTCCCCTTCCTTCTCTCCCACAGTTGCTATTTTTTTCCCTTTTGACTCTGGTGAGAAGCGCTGTTAAGAGCTGGTGTGGGTTTTGTATTATTTTTTTATAAATGTTTCAGAACTTATTTGGTTTTACTAGATAATGTTACATAATGTAATATTTTTGTCCTCTTATCTGCGTCACTGTCCTTTCCCATCCCCATCTCTATAATTGTCACCTTTTGAAAAAAGAATCCCAATTCAGTGGTTTCAGATCATTGCACCACCAAAAAATATGAAGCAAGTATGCACCAACATGTTCATCTGTGCACATTAACTCATGCCTCCAATATGCATGAAAGAATCGTAATTTAAGAGGTTTTGCTTGCGAGCCTTGTAAAGGCTCATTTCTCTGTTTTTTTAACCGTCCTATTATCATTAAAAATACCCACTGATTCTTTCTTACTGCATTAATGTGTCAGTGTAAATTTTGGGTGCTCCAAATAGCTAAGATCGTGTTGTTGGCAATATTATCACGGTGTGTTATGATCATAATTGATGATTCTGATTATTGATAAGCGTATTAAATGTAAAAATAATCCTAAATCTAGTAGGGGCCAGAGTTACTGAAAGTAGTGCCATACTTGCAAATCACTCTGTAGAATCCTGTGTTCAAGCCCTAAACTTGCCTTGCATATTTTTGAAATGTTTGCAGATAAAGACTTGAGGTGTCCCTGCAGAGTCAGTTTGCATGATAATTTTTGGTGTCCTAAATGGATAAAGCATAATATTAGGAGTTGTATTATTCATTCACTTCGTTCTTTAAGAAAACATATCCCAACTATAATATCTAGGGAGCAACTTACCAGTAATGTGAATATTATATCTTTGGCAGCTCTGTATATTTTGTATGTGGTGTGGGTGGTGTATGTTGTGTCTGTCACTTGGTGGAAGTTCTTTTTTCCTCTTCTGTAATTTTTTTAAGCCTGTTTGACAGGCACCCAATGTGTTCAATCTTTTCTGTCTTATGTAATTTATTCTTTTTGAGTTTTCCTTGAAACAGTCATTTTGAAATATTTTTGTAATGTGCACTTTGGTAATGCAATGTGGAAGGAAACAGCATTTAACTCATGGAGAAGAAAAGAGATGGGTAAGACATGCATATCACCCAATTTCAACTACTATGTCCCCATTATAAAACTGCATATTGTATCAATTTTACGTTTCCACTCAAGAGCTTATTCACTGAAACTCGAGCACAGATTGGTATTTGGACTAAGTGTTGGTGTTCATGTGGGGAGAATGGAAAGTTTATTTTTGGGGAGATGCAACACAGGTGAATGGAATGGAGGGTTTTGTTGTTCAGCATCAAATCTTGAAATTTACGAGGACCTTGCCATTCACATTATAGGATGGGAAAGGCTTTTTACCTCATCCAACATACCAACCCCCTGCTATCTCATCCTGCCCCATAAAGTTCTTCTCTCGGGGTGCTTGCTACCCTGCTTTTTTAAAGTACCCGCCTACCTTTACTATTTCTATTTAAATGGCTTTCCATCCAACATGTTAAGGTGTGGGGTTATATTAGCTATAATAGGCTTTCTTTTCGTATAGGGTAGGCTTGGGAAACAGTAAATATAGTGCACTCTCAACATTGTCATGTTTTTAAAAACCTACTAATGGGAATATAGTATTAGGATATGCACAGCACAGAAATGACTGTCAAAAAAAAACTGCTGAGGTTCACTACTATTAATTAACGTAATATTTTTATTTTATACTTAACCTTGAATACATTTTTCTGGACATTCCATTTTACGAACATAATTTAGTTCAAATTTCCTGACTTCTTTCATACTGTATTATAAGGAGGCATTTGGAATATAGAGTTTAGGTATTATGTCCAATTTAGCCAAAGGAGAAAACACCGTATAAATATTTAGAAGAGTCTGCAACGGAATAGGTACGGTGTGCGTGTGTGTGTGTGGCTTTCTATGTGCATTGGAATGCAATGCCCGTCTTCTCATTTGGCTTAGGAAAATCCTAAGTGTTGTACTTATCACCAGTAGCCTTGATTTTAATTTTTTTAAAAAATTATGTCGATATCCTTGGAGATATAAAAGAACTCAGGAAATGCTGGTAGCGAAAAAAATGAAAAAAATTGGAAAAGAGAAAAAACTTTGAGGAAAAGCACATCAATTTATGAGGGATGCTGTCTTGGGTGTAGAGCGATTTTCTTTGTGGAATTGTGAGAGCTGTACACACTGTACAGTTGCATATTCATTTGCAGCACAAATTTGTACAATATATGGAAATTATATTGTCTTAAAATGTTTTAACACAGTTGTTTAATAAAGCCTACACCCTTAAATTGCAATTATTACTTTTTATAAAAATCATTTTAGAATTCTCCTATTTTATTGATTTCTTTTGAGCATTTAAGACTGATATATGGGTAATATTAATTTTTTTGTTAAATTTGTTTGTTCTTATGGCCAGCTATGTTTGATTTTTTAAAAATGTGTTTCAAAATTTCCCTTTTCAATGAGCTGTAATATTTTTATCTTAAGAAATGTCATATTTATGGAATATATACAATTATTAATTGCAATATCTCCTCTGCTTATGAATCAGTTGTAACCCAAGTTTGTATTGAGAATGAGCAGTTAAAAGTTACAAATGATTCAACTATATTGCTAAAAGCTGATTTTCCTGGGTAATTCAAATCCAAGAGTATTTAATTTTTACAATACTTTGGAGCAGCTGGTAAATTTTCCAAGTAACATTAATAACTGACCAATATGAATAAAAAATGGTGAAATAAAATGTGGAAGTTATTGCTTTTGGGAAGATAATGGAAGGTTAACTGTCGATGGTATTTTATAGTCTTATAATAAAATACTGTTTTTGGCTAATCATGAGAGTAGGGACAAGGTAATCTTGTATAGGATATTGCTTTAAAGAAATACTGGCTTGTGCATTCTACATTGTAAGAAAGGAATACACTAGTTATTCCAAATGATAAGAAAGTTGCATATTTTAAAATCCTGCATTGGTAATGATAAAAAGTGCTCATTCATTTGAATCCAATGTGTGGTAATATGAATGGTAACCTATAAGTAAAACTGCTTTTATTTAAAGTATCGATGCATTTTTCAATAAAAATATAAAATTGAGCATTTTCTTTTATACTATTTTTAATCATACAAATACATGAGAAATTAATAGTTGAATTTAAGTCTCAGTAATATGAATTTTGTGCATATTCTGACAATATATCAGAAATCTCAAGATATTATGCTTTAATAAAACACTGACTAGTATATAATTGAAAAAAACATGCCATTAACTCACTTAAAATTCAATTATTTTGTTTACTAAGTGTAAGGCTATTCTCATGAATGTCTGTTTTATTATTTCCAAGCAAGATAATTTTTGCAATCAGTTTTGCACTCCCTCTGTGATTACATGGCTACCTGCATTCTATCCTTCATTTTCAATTATCTTATTGTCACATCAAAAACCTGTGGATGTACTATATATTTGTGCATAAATAAATGTTAATTTGTAATACAAGTTCTTGTTTTTACATTTTCCTTCCTTTAACTTGCAGAGAGTTAAAATCTTTGTCAAAGTGTGAGTGTGAGATAAAACAACAAGTTTACTTTGTGAAGATCCATCATAGGGTAAGAATAGCTTTATTATTTCTACAAATATAGAGGAGTAAGAATTGGGGAGGAGAAGAGTTTAAAACACCAAGGATAATATCTCCAATATTTTAGCATAAAATATACTAAATGGCACGAGCTTAGTACAAATTCAACGATTAAGTCTTCCTTGATTAAATGGAAGTGAAATTTGCTATTATTTAGAAGCATGATTTATCTAGAAACTCCTTGCCTATCTGGTGTAGGTAGATACCATGACAGGTAATGCAGACAGGTCTTGCATACTCAAACAGAATATTAATATTCTGTCTGAGTATGCAAGACAAGCTAAAAAGTCAACAGCTAACTCCATAGCCTATATCAGAACATAAGAATCATTTCCTATTACAACTGAAATATGGAACCATTTGAGTTAACAACTCTTATGTTCTTCCAACTGATTTAACTTTATCATTATTATGGCTATGCTCTAATCTGAAAAATTACCTGCAATTTAGATTAATTAATCCAAGTATTTAAGTGGAAGTTAAACCTTAGAGTTATAAAAATAGGAATGGGTGTTTCTCCTTTCCATGGTCTTAAGTGGTATTGACCTCGAAGTAATATTTTAAGATGTTTAGGATCCTCTCATGATGAGAAAACATTTAACAATTCATTCTTAAAACAAATGAATAATTAATGAAATACAATTCTGGATATTTTTTCAGTGATACTTTGTGCTTTGAAGTCAAACTACGCAAGATGATATACTAAAGTGAAGTTGGTGGAGTAGCTGAGATATTGTGGAAACTTAGTTTCTTTCTGATGGAAGGAAAGATATTAACTTTTCAACTCAACTTTTATTCTAGAGATTAAAGGTTTTGGCATTACACTGCTCTCATCAAGTAACAAATACTTCAAAATCACAAACAAAAAATAAGAGTCGAGAATGAGAATAGGTGGTAGAGGAGAAAGCAGTTAGAGACAGTAAAGATTTGAGGGTCAGTTTCGTAAGGTGAGGGCTTTTTGTGAGATAGGGGAGGAAGAAGGGAAAATATAGTTGTTCATTAGGAAAAGATTAAGAGAACTAACATGATGCAAAATTTCAGGAAGTTAATGGAATGTTGTTTGTCTAAATGATGGTTTGCAAAGTGAGAGGAGGGTTTTTCTTCAAAAGCTTTAAAATGTTCTTTAGCTTGAATATGAAATTCTCTGGAGCTCTGCCCAATATAAATTGCATGGGAGTTGTTACAAGTTTATATTTACATCCCAGACTTGCAAATTTATCTTTTTGATCCCGAAAATAAGTGGACAAAGTCATTTTGATTACAAAAATAGGTCAAATATCATGTATTTCGGGGGTAGTAAGGCAAAACTGATAGGAAATACGACGGATAGAAAGCTGGAGGACAAATCACCTTGTCTTTCAATTTTTCTGAGGTCTTTCACTTTGTGACTGAGAGAGAAAATTAGATTATATTCCTTACAGTTAAATAGTTAATTAATATTAAGGAGGGAAGTATCAATTGGAAGTGTCAATTTGTTTGATAATATTTAATTGTCTGGCAGAATTTTGAGGGGATAGAGGAGCGATAGAGAAATTGAGCAATCTATATTGATGAAGCTACAGAAAAAAAGCTATTATGTGTGTGAGGGTGTGATGCTGAAGAGGGAGTGATATTGTCTTTATTGGAGGGTTGTCCATAAATACTGAGATCAATCATTTGGTTCAATTTGGATAGAGTAAGGTCATGGTAATAATGGGAAATTTTAGTTAAAAAGAAATTTTGGGGTGGAGGGAAAAAGAACGATTAGGAAAGTGACAGCAAGTATTATTCTTAACATATAAAGAATCATCTATCTACGTAGCAAAACCAACATAAAACACTTTTCAGCAGTATCCCACACAGCACAACGTCTGATGTATACATAGTATATACATTGTGTATATGTATACGCATGTATATACATCGTATATTGTATACAGTGGCTACATATCCACAAAGGATGCACTACAGATGCACAAGTGATCAATTACGTATTAATGTCCGCTATTCGCGGTATATTGTATTCATATACACAATGTGATGTGTATACATTGTGCATCCACAACGACTATCTCTAAATGACTAATAATTTTTGCCTAAAATCTTATTCAGTACGGACCAAATAATACTCTTATTATGAAAAACTTATAATAAATAGCAATCAATATGATCTGACAGTACTTCGTGAAACGTTATTTTAATAAACGAGACAGCGAATTTCGTGTTATTCGCACAATTTTTATTTATGACTGTTTTCGTCATACAGCCATCGTCAGGTACACTCAGCAGAAAACATGAGAATATATATTCTCACAGCTAAATTCTCTCTTTTTCTGCCGAGTGTACCTGATGATGGCTGTATGACGAAAACAGTCATAAATAAAAATTGTGCAAATAACACGAAATTCGCTGTCTAATTTATTAAAATAATGTTTCACGAAGTACTGTCAGATCATATTGATTGCTATTCCAAGGGTGTATTCTCTCATTCATTTTGGCATTGTTTGGAAAGTTATGCACTGTCTGTTAGAAAATTTACGGAAATTATCGCTTTGTAAGTGTCGGGTGATGCTTCCTTCCTCTTCCTTCCTGCGGACGTAGCAGGACAGCTTAGGGAGATCCCCCAACCCTTCTTTATCTCCGGTAGCCGTGTGAAGATGCCTACCTTGGAGAATACAAACGGTGGGTTGAAAGGAAGAAAGAAGGGGGAGAGGAGGGGAAAGCGGCCAAGGGGGCAGTCGGTAGAGGGACGTGGTAACGCGATGTATTAGAAAGAATAAAGTACCCTTCGCTACGCCAATGATTTGTTCTCTTTTCCCTGCTATTCCCTAAGCGAACCTCAGTCAACATAAAGGAGAATTACATTAGGTGTCAGAAGTGGGATTTTGGGAAGAAACCCATTCTTAAGGGAATAGTCAAATCAGAGAAAACGAAATCATGGCATCGCGCGTGAGTTTCGGTGGCAGGGAAGTGGAACTTCAGCAAGTCATCAATGAGCTGAGTTCAAAGTTTAAAGAGCTTGACAGGGAGAACCAATAAAGTCACAGATAACCGATAAAGTCACAGAGCGGAAAAAAACTTTTCGCTGATTCCCTCCATCGACCCTTTTTCTGGCGAGTCGGGATCGGTTGCGTCCTTTTTCGAAAAGATCGAGAGGGCGGCGGAGCTCGGCGGATGGAGCGGTGAGGATAAACGCAACATAGTGAAGCTGCGGCTGAGTGGGGAGGCGGCGGAATTCTATTCCCCGTTCCAAAAATCCTGGCAGTATTGCCTTATGGGGGAAACGGAAAGCCTCGCGCCGGGTCTCCTTTACGCGGGGCGTCTGATTCAAACGGATAAAATTAAGATTCGTAGTATACGATGGTCGATTTCAACTTAAATTCTGATGAAGTTTGAATGAGAATGACTTTATCAAAAATTAACTTTGGCCGGCTTTCATCGATTTCGGTTCGCGTAGCATAATCAGCCACCGCGAATCGAAGCGCGAGGCGACTACTCTCTCGGATATGAAAGTCAAAAACTAAAGCTCTGTTCAAGATAACGTCTCGAAACAAACTGCAAATAAAAATCTCAACGTTTTTCTCAATTTCTCTCGCGACAAGTTCTTCGTCACGTGAGGAACAAAAAAGTTTTAGGCGACGTATAAATTAGACTGCACGACCAAATTTTTCGAAAGTTACGTTA
>KZ308731.1:2315147-2333831 GCA_000376725.2 Ladona fulva
AAAAATCTGTTTCACATGTATTAGAAACATCAGCATGTCCATGGATATGATCATCCATGTAACAATCTATGCTTCACAAATTAATATCACTCACTATGACAGATGGTTCCTTGTTTGCTACTGATACCTCATATTTACGACATTTTATTTGCCAGCTTGAGCTATTATTTACAGGTAGCATTTGCCTATGATCAGGATTCTCGGAAAAAGTACTAGCCAACGATCGGCGACGATGACAAGTTTACACCGATTTGAATGATTTCTATCTACTTTAGGTGATAGTCTCGACACATGATTAGTAGTAAAGTTACCATGAAAGGTACTACGGTAAATATTTGATAGTGGTTCGACAGCCTTTTATTTTTTTTCACCCACAGAAAATGCTCATATTTTCACAGAATTTGGACCACGTACACTGTAAACCTTGCGCATTTAAGATATTTTTTTAGTTTACAATTGTCGTAAAAACTACGGTAATGGCACTCATTTTAAGTGGACAACTACCGATTTTTCACTCCGCTATCAAAGATTTACCGGTACTACTAACTACGAGTGAGTTTCAATATAGTTCTCATTACTAAATCTTAACGATTTACCAGTTACAATAACAATGAGTCGAAAAATGTAGAAAAGAAATTAAAACTTACCAATGCAGTGCAATTTCCTCAGACAAATCTAGAGTTTTTCCTCACCACAATGTCAGGAACATAAAAAGAATGCCTGAAACAAAATATATACATATAATTTTCTCATCTATAACACTTAAATATGCGCTTCTCAGAATGTACTTTTAGATATTTTACTCTGACAACAATTCTTCTACATTGCGATATACATAAAACTTTAAAATTTCGTTTCTTACGATTTACTTACATTATGTTTCCTCAAGGTGTTCAGGCCGAACATTGTGGAACGCCATCTAAATAAATTACTAAGTTCTTCGTATTTTCCACAGTTTTTATTTTCAATCGACCGGTTTCGACTATACAGTCATCTTCAGGTCATCTGTAGATGTATGTAATCTGTATGTTTCCTTATTGAGCTTTTTTCTGAACACTCGGCTATCCAGAACTTTAGTTCGCATCTACATCCATGAAATTGTTTAGCAGTTTTCTATCAAACAATAAGCTTATTCTGTAATAAAAATATGGTACATCTGAAGTATTTTCTCATGTTTATATTAGGAAATGATCGGAAACAAAATAATTGTCTCAATCATTCACAAGACTTCCAAAAGATACAAAGATTAATTGATAGCAAAACTCACATATTAACAATGAATTATGTAATTCATTGTTAATATGCGAGTTTTGACATACATACATTTATTGACCTTATGAGTATTATTTCACCATTTAAAGTTCGTGAATAGATACTAATTTACAAATGCTCGAAATCTAAACAAAACCTACCAGTAAAGAGATATTTAATCCATAACATCTTCGATCTCCAAACCTTTCACATAGCTTCTGTTGCGTTCAAACTAAAAGGATGTTCACAACTTCTTACAATAGCTGGCGCAGCAGGCTACACTTCGATACTCTCTACTTTACTTCGTATTAAAACTTTGGTGCTCAAAATTCCCTTTTAATTTCAAACCTTCCCCATATTCGTTTACGTTTCGTTTTCACTCTTAACGTTTTAGCTGGCTGATTTTTGCTCCAATAATGGAGATAAATCATTGTCGATAATGTTGATAATGGCATGTTCTAACCTTCCGTATACAATATACCTTATGCATCTCTTGTTGATACATATCCACGCATACGCTGTGTGGGATATTTTCAAAATTGATACTTAAGATACTCTTAAGATTTGTGCATTAAGGAATAGAGCCCAATTATCAATTTCCATATCTATTACGTAAATTTCACGGTATTTCTGGCAGCTGTTTTTTTCGAAGCAAAATGATAATGCATGAAACTGAAAAATCGAATCATAGAAGACTTAAATGCTGGAAGTATAAAAATAAAGTCAAGATAATATTTTTCTTAAGGAGTGAGGTAAATGGTATCAAGGCTATCAACATAGCTTTGAGCAGCTCTGAAAGGGTGGCAACCATCAGTCGCATTACTTGACGCAGCAATATTGAAATATGATTACAACGATTTAATGATAATTAAATTTATATGAACGATTAATGTCAGTAACTTTGCTCTTAAGAAGCTTAAAGAATGTGGCTATAAACAAGTATGCGACAGTTGTTTCACAGTAATGGATAGGCGCGAGTAGTGCGGTAGTTGTTTGATAATCGGAGAAAAGTACTTTTCTTCCACGTGGAATGTGTAGAGTTGAGTAATGTGAGGTTAGTTTCTTCAAGAACAACAAAGTATACGTTTTCTGAGGTTCTTCCAAAGAGTGTATTCCTTTAGAAGTAATCAGCTCCGTATAAATCGGCAAGACCAAAATATTTGGTGTTGTAGAAATAGAAGACTGGGAAATCCTGCCCATGTGATTACAGTGTTTCTGATTACAAAGGTATTTTTATAGTCATTAGCAGGATTACTAGACAGAAAGTAGTTTCATTTGCTGATTATTTTGTCGGTAATTTGGGACGACGATATGGTTGTGGAAAGTTTGAATATAAGACTATGAATATAAATACCTTGAGAGTATTTATTCAATCTATTGTGGGTCTATCTGAAAAAAATATATATTATTATTGTAGTGGCGGTTAGGTGAATAATTTGACGCCGCTACTAACGCTTAATAGAACTATTTATTCCAACTGAACTTTACACTAATTGTAAATCAAAGATCGACTCTTCGAGCACGTGGTAGCGAGTAGGTACTGGATCCGGACGGATGCGTCTAGACGGTCTAGTCGTTCTTAATGTAGAAAGAGATAACCTCTATGGCATACCTCGATATGGCAACACCGCAAAGGAACATCATAGCTAGAATACGAATACATTGGCAGCAAACTACGTAACCGTATGAAGAAGAAGACATAATTCTACATAACCGCATAATAGAAAAAGAACACTGGTGAAATTAAGTGTTCGGTAGAGCTATAATAATCAGTTATCTCAGTCAAGGTGCTACTTGGGTTGGAATAATCAGTAAAAGAGTGGTCCACAAACGATAAACGAGTGAAAACGTGACACCATAACCTTTTTGGCATACCTTTATCTCGAGACAGGCAACCTCCAAACAAATCAACGTTTTAATCGTCTTATTCAATATCACCAGAGTGAAGTATTTGTGATGTCTTTAATATTAAAGTTAGTCTTCTTCGTAGAAACTTTATATTTCGTTTGAAGCAGTAATTCAGCCGTAGGAACACATGATAACCTTATTGGCATACCTCAAAACAATACTCACAAATCGGCAATTTTCGTGGAAGAACCTTTTTATGATAACATTGTTATGAATTCGAACATATACCTTTATTATTAAAACTTAAGCATTTATACCATCGAAACCTTTGAAATTCTACGATAAACGAGTAGAAACGTAAACACCATGATAACCTTTTTGGCATACCTTTTTTGGGCAAGCCGCGAAACAAGGAGTAAATTCATTAAACACTTGTACATATTATTAGGTTTTATTTCCTTTTTTCCTACCAGAATGGCATGTGACCTGACATTCGCCTAAGGATCATCTAGCCGACGATTTATTTTCCGGCTAAGATAATGTGTTTTTAACTTATTGTGAAAACTTTCCACAAACATGTGTGTATCTTTTCTAGCATGGGGAAAATTACGATAGCAAAATGCCCAAGTTTCACCATTTTCACAATAATTACCCCTGAAGTATTTAATGAAGGCACTAGCATTCCTTTCCTCTATCAAAGTATCCAAAATTTCATTGATTTCCTGTATCAATGCATCATTACCTGGAAGTTTCCTGTGGAGATTCTTTTGCCAATTACTTCTAACATGCAAAGAACATAACAAGTGTCTGACATTACCAAAAACTTTTCTAATGGCATTTCCTAATGCTTCATCCCCATCAGTCATGACTGCAATTACCACAAGGTTAGGACATTTAGCCATAACTGAACGCAAGGGACATACTAGTATACCCTCGTCAATGTAATTTGTTAAAAAATGTGCAACAGGATACCCTATCCCATACTCATCAGGAATAACTAGATTCAAGAGATGGTATTTGTACTGATTAGTACCATTAGTGGAACAATACATAAGATCCGTGTACAGTCTTCAACCATTTGTTCTAATTGCTGCGGTAGCTGAATTCCAAGACAAAAAATCTGAGGAGAATGAGGCAAATTATCCAGATCTGTTATACCAATCTCTGTGTTTTTTCCCAAAGGCTTATATATTAAAACTGAATTGTCATCTTTCTGCAATGAATGAACAAACAAATGAAAAGCTAAAGCTTTTTTCTTTAATTGGAATTTCACCTTTTAAACTGTTAGGCTGAAGAGATTCCTGAATGGTATGGGCAGGGACACCCTGTTCCAACAAGGCATTGATTCTAACTTTTGTGAACTCATCCAAGTGATAAAATTTAACATTTTAAAACTTGAGTTCATGAAAGTGAGAACTAAAATATTTTACATGAATGCAACCATTTGAATTTCTCACTAGAATTCTAGACATGCAGTCTGTGTTAGGCATACAATCAAATTTCCTTCTCCTACTTGTTTTCTTGATAGTTAAATCATGCTTATGGTTATTATTGAATGTACACACATAATAATGCAAAGAGGTTTTGTCTCTACAATAAACTCCAGATTGCCTAATCNAGAGATGGTCCAGAATAGAGCAGCTCATTTACTCTCGGGAGAAATTAAATTTCACAGAAGCGTTATAGCTATGATAGAATCACTGTGGTTGATTTTTATCCACCAGAGGAGAGAGGTTATGATTACCGACGAAAGTTTTTGGATATAATTATCGGTACTCAGCTTTTATAAATAATCAAATAAACCATAGGGAAGATTATGACGTAGATTAGGACAAGTTAAAAGAAGTTATAGCCAATTTAACAACATACATAAAACAATTTTTTTTATATGCATTATAAAACGAGCTGTATCAATTCGAAAAGTGCTATTGCGAGACCTAATTGGTGCGAGGTAGAACTATTTATTACGAGTTATAAGTGCCTTATAAATATCCATCAGGGACGAGGTTATGCAAGACACTTATCGTTTCTTCACATCTTGTAATGTAAAAAGGTTGCAAATTTTATCTTGAAAAATTATTAATTAATGGGCCTAACTATCTATCAAGGTGATTTTTTCACCGAATATTCACAATCCCACCAGGAGATTTTGACCCTCACCAGGGGCCCTTTTTCTTTGAACATTTAGAATACCCTCTTTCTCTTTCTCACTCAGTTTTCAGTCACTGATTATGCTTCTGCGTTAATTCTGAAATAATTTGTTTCATATATGTTGTTAAATGGGCTATAACTTCTTTTAAATTGTCCTAATCTACATCATTATCTTCCCTATGGTTAATTTTCCTTAGGTAATGAATAACGCATTTGATGTAGGGAAATGTTAGGATAATTGTCCCTTACTTTCGGTGATGTTATCTTTAACGTTTACTAATTGTAAATTGCTATGAATTTTCACTCATCCTGTAATTCCCAACTGTAGGTAAGTTTCTTACAAGTAAAACAACCATATTAAGTGGGACTTATTGTTATTAAAATAAATAAAATCACTTTGTGAGTTCGGATTGAAAAATAAGTGCGCTATACTGAAACCTCTGCTGCATGGCCATTAACAGTTCATACAACTGCTAACTCTCATGACTGCTGGGTTGAAAACAATTTAATTACATAATTTTTAATATTTCCTAGATAATTTTTATGCTCCGCTGTTCATATCTCATAATTTATTGAATTAGTCATTAGTGCTCAGCAGTATCTGTTTTTCAACTTACGTTATAATTATACTGTGGTTTAGAAGATAGTTTGAGCAGCTGCCACTCAGAGAAAAGATAATTCTACTATTCTTCTATTTTGTGAATTAAATTTCCATTACTGCAGTTTGCACTTTCAAATCAAAATACACTGATCAATTTCTTGCTATTGAAACTCAATTATGGCTAGATATTTTAATCGTGTGCNTGAGTTAACGCACACCCGTATTTACCACAAGAACAAATAACTGTCTAGATTTAGTCGCAATACTAGCAACGAATAGCATGAATGGCATGCATGGACAACCCCAGAAGCTCGTGGGAGAGGGGCCTTGAGAATGCATATTCATTGACTGCCACTAGGAATCACTGCAACTTGAAATCCACCGGCACAGTTGGTATCTGTCGCATCTCTTTGACCCGACCCTTGCTGTTTTACTCCACCTCCCTTTAGAGCCTGTTAACCTTACCTTCATTCTTTCTTCCTATTCACCCCTTTCAACCGCTACTCAAATCTCTCTGTGTCCACGGGTAGCGGGGAATTTCCTTTATCACTCAATATCTCTATACAACTTCCTGGCCATTCTTTTAACTATAAATTATTCTCTCTCTTGTCCTACGCGCGATTTCGGGTTTTTCCCCTACGTTCAATAAACCGCCCTTGAGCTACCACATAGCAAAAAGGGGTACCGCACTCGCCTTTGTTGAAAGCTGACTCGGGTTCGATGCCCAACGGTGACATATTTACGCGGAAAAGCTTCACCTGTCGAAGCAATTTTAGAAATGCAAATAGCAGTGTACGCCTATTTTTGGGAAATATATTTCATTAATCATTGCTGAAGAGAAATATATGTAACACAGAAACAATAATACTGACGGATAGAGGTTCCCTGTGTGCGCGTGCTACCATGGGTTGATATACGGAATTAAAACCAATCCAAACCCTGGGAAAAGAGTTCTCGTATTTTCCCTCCTGAAATAAACCCATGTTACACATATAACGATAAAATTAACGAATATATGTACTATTACAATCAACGTCGTGTGCATGCAGTAAAACCGCTTTTCAGAGGGCTGATTCGCGATATAACCCAATAGTGTTTTAAGCGGGATGCAAAACTTGTTATTGATTGCCCGTCGAAAAAGAGTAGGGAACGTTTTCATGGATCATTAATATACAAAAACGTTCCTTTAACCTTAAAATGAGAATAGATCTTCTTTAGTGAGATTCCTCTCTCTTTTACTTAATTTCGCTACAGCTGAAGACGGGATAGTTAAAGAGCACGTGAACTATTGCTGTTTTACATCGGTGTGATTCTTGCTAAGTTTGTTGAATGATTGATTACTGTTTTCTCGTCGTATTTTTGCAGTCATAGCTTGAATACGATCAACGTTTGGAGCAAAGACATTGCCCTCTTTTATTTGTTTATTTTCGTCATTTTAATTAAACAATGTAGAAATATTTTAGATGAACCATAATTAATCAATAACAAATCGTTAAACGAAAAAGTTTGGAATTAATCAAAATGTACGATCTTTCTAAGACTGCTCAAAATCCAACAAAACACTTCATTGCAACTCTGGTTAATTTGATATGCTTTGTAAAGCGAGTTTGTTTATAAAGGACACCGTCAAGCTATTCTTTATCTAATGTTCTTCGCTGTGAAGAGACCCATGGGGAATGTCCCACTCAGTACTAAAATTGGCCACTACATTCACATTTATTAAAATGTAGTTTCTATTCAAAATGCGAAGTACATGATTAAAGAAACGGAATTTGAAAAACTGATATGGTTATACAGGGGTACGACGAAAGAAATTGTTGAATTCGAGTTCATGAATTTTCCCGTAAAACACTTTTGGAAGATGTTCTCTAGCAGATATTTCACTTTTCCACTGTATAGTCATATTTTCNCCTTATAATAAGTCTGTGTATTGCTGTTATCAAAGATTTGCCACCAGCCTTAATTTCCATTACTGCAGTTTGCACTTTCAAATCAAAATACACTGATCAATTTCTTGCTATTGAAACTCAATTATGGCTAGATATTTTAATCGTGTGCTTCTTTATCTTTTCAACTTTTACTAACCCTTTGGTAGGACACAGGATGACATCATACCCGAAGATGTATATTAGTGAAGATATTAAATTACTGAAGAAATTATAAAATCCTTCAGGTTCTATGTTACCTTGATAGTTGAAGTTCCTGGAATTTTGGCTATCATTAATACGTACGTGGAAAATTTTACCATTAAAGAAGGCTAGAGATTTAGAGAGAAAGAAAATGATAAGGGCAGGTCCTTATAAGGCTGATATGAACGAGTAAATTGAATAATAATGACTTTGAAGATGCTTCAATAGTATTCCTTACAAAGGACAACAGAAGAAATATATTTTTAGCATTACCCCTGTTATTGAATTTTTCTATTCATAGTTACACATTCTTCCAAGTCTTAATTTCATGTTCCGTTTAATTTTTCTTTAGCATTTGACATTTACGTCTTTCTTTAAGTAAATAGATATGTTATCTATACATAGCAAAGTAGTAAATAGTCTTGCACTGAAAACGGGTGTACCAAAGAGAGCAATATCAATTGGTAGCTTCGGCTAAGCATTTTGATTCGCTCAAAATGGGATTTGACATTCGCGCGGGTAAAATACGCGGGAAAAGTAATTTCGTTTCTCTTTATCCGTGCATTTCCGCTTTCTTCCCGCCCTTTCGTGCAGTTCGGTGAACGTGCTCCCGTGTGTGTATATTCCTCTATTTTCCACCTTTGGGAATGTGGCATATCGTTTGAAACCATACCTAACTTCCTCAAATATCTTTCACGTTTACAATACATTTGTTGATAATTACTAATTTTATGGATATATTACGAATACTTTACATAGATTTAGCAATTGTGACTCTTCGTCTGTCAGGACATCTGAATTCGCGCAAATTCTTTATCCAAATTTAAATTTCTCATCTGTGGTTTTCCTTCTAACATTTTCTCTCGTGTTCATTCCTTTTGCCGATATAGAATCTGGAATCTGAATGTAGTAAACGCTGATTCCTTTTATGAACTTTGCTTGCAGCCGTGTGTGGAAGGCCTACCTCCAAATATTGCAACCTTGTCAGAGGGAATTGCGACGAGAGAGAAGAATTTCACTGCTGAGGGAAACGGGGGATTTCAAGCTGCAATTCGACGGGAGAATATCAGCGGTGGGCGTCTGCAGAAGGTCTTTCCAAGGTTCTTTCTGGAGCATTTTCGTTCTAGCTCTGTTTTTCTCTTCTATAGCTTGCCTGCATTCTTCATCGAACCACTCTTGTCTTCTCTCAGTCATCTCTTCATCTAGGGTTCCTTGTGCTGCCTTCTTTATTACTTCTTCAATCATTGCCACTCCTCGTCGATACTTCCCTGTATTTTAATTTTCTTTTCTTCCAGTTTATTCTGTATTCTAAAAGTATATTCTTCTGCTGTTTCTTCGTCTTTCATTTTTGTGAAGTTCCATTTCTTTCTCTTAGCAGGCCTTTCTTTTTCTGCACCTGTCAGCTTCTCTCTTACTACTGCTTTCACCAGGTAATGGTCACTGTCACAGTTCGGTCCTCTACAGGCTCTTACATCAATAACTGATGATGCATGACGTACCTTGATCAAGACATGATCAATCTGATTTATTGTTCCATTAGGAGCTTTCCATGTTCCTAGGTGTATTGTTTTATGGTCAAAACATGTGCTTTTTATGATCATGTTATTACTTACCGCGAACTGACATAGGAGATTTCCATTCTCATTTGTTTCCTCATGTAGAGTATATTTACCAGCAACCACTCTTTGATATTCCTCCTTTCCCACCTGAGCATTAAAATCTCCTATGACCATTAACATATCATACTTATGTATCTTCCCACATATCTGGACTAACTTATCATAAAACTCTTCTTTTTCTCACATCTCTTTCTCTTCTGTAGGTGCATGGACATTTATAATTGTTATATTTCTAAATCTTCCCCTCAGTCTTATTCTACATATCCTTTCACTTATTGCTTCAAATTCCATTATACTTTTCCTTATTCTTTTGGTTATTATAAATCCAACACCATATCTACCGACTCTTCTCTCCGGGCCGCTATACAGCAATGTATATTCCAACTTGTCTATTTTTCCGTTCCCTTGCCATCTTATTTCTTGAAGTGCCACCACATCATATTTGAATTTTGCTATCTCATTTGCTACTTCGTTCATTTTACCAGGTCTTAATAAAGTTAATGAACCAAGGGGGAAATGGCTCTCAGCCATTTTATTTGACTTGGCATTACATAAGGTGATAAATGTGATTGATCAGAGGGGAACAATATTTGGGAAATCCAGCCAGATATGTGCATACGCACATATAATAAAAGTTCAACGTGAGTCAAAAAAAATGTTTGCACACACGCCATATATAGCATTAATTTTATTCGGGGTTTTCCCTGGCTTTCCAGGTCCTTCTTCTCGAGGATAAACCTTGCCAAACATAGATCTCTCCTTATAACCTCGTACCCAGATAACGCCATTAACAAACTCGTCACGTTCACGGTATCCGAGGCGAATTCAGCTACTCATTTTACATCTTGATCTGTATTCCACGAAGGCATTCATCCCAGTGAACTGGAAAAGATTATCACTCCATGAATAATAAATACCACATTCTACGTCCGTATTTCAGATACACAAATAAGGTTGTAACATTTAATAACCTCAATTTCAAATACCTTCACACTAGAAGTCATGAAGCCCCTGTAAGATTGCTTCAGTTTTTTCTTCTAACCTCACCTGGAAGTGCAGTGGGCAGGAAGTATTTCGCAGACTTCAAAGAATGCAAGAGCGAATAGCTGAAACCAACGAGGAACCCGGTAAGCGCATATTAACCGTGACAGCAATTGTGGAGAAAAGCACCGTTAATACGATTAAGGGGGGCGCCTGCTTTAGAAGGGCAAAATTTAAGAGTTTTTTGGAAATTACAGCTTTCTAAGCTTGTACATGCCTATATTATGCCTTTGAGAGTATGTAAAACATTTTTTCATTAAAGATTAACTAAATTTATCGTATATATCATATGTTGTTACTGATTGTGTAGCACATTTAATTGTTTTATATTTGAGTTAATTCTGATTCTCCTCTACACAAATACATTAATCTCGTAAGTAATTATTTGCAAAATGTGTTTTTTTAAATTAGAAAATNAGATTAACTAAATTTATCGTATATATCATATGTTGTTACTGATTGTGTAGCACATTTAATTGTTTTATATTTGAGTTAATTCTGATTCTCCTCTATACAAATAGACAAATCTCGTAAGTAATTATTTGCAAAATAAACGCATATTAAAAAATGTATATTTTTTCGGTTTTTTTAAATTAGAAAATAAGTTAATTACCTCTTGTTTACACTGTGTACAATTCTACACTATGAACAACATCGAAAACTTTAATCTACAAAAAGAAAAGTATCGAAATTTTTCATCTTTCTTCCCAAAAATGGATATAGTTATAAGCCGTATAATAATTATATCCCTAATCGGAGATGAAATAGAATTTGACTTTGTCACTTCAGATTCAAAATGAAAACTTTCCACATTATTTTTTATGTTAACATTATAAAACCATACCTATATTCTTTATCTTTTCAACTTTTACTAACCCTTTGGTAGGACACAGGATGACATCATACCCGAAGATGTATATTAGTGAAGATATTAAATTACTGAAGAAATTATAAAATCCTTCAGGTTCTATGTTACCTTGATAGTTGAAGTTCCTGGAATTTTGGNTAAAACGTAGTTTTATTTAACACTCGGTGTTGAGTACATTGATTAGGAGTCGTCAAAAAATACAAAATAGAAATGACATAATAAACGGAAAAGTTAAAATTTGTCTACAAGGCATAGATAAACATTTACAGTATAACACATAAGGTAGAAGTCGCTGAATTCCTCTCCATCGGCATCCAATGAAAACTCGGATGGTAGGAAAAACGAAGTGAAACTGCGTAATCTAAGGAAGCGCGAGAAAGAAATCATTCTCAACGTAAGAAACATATTTCAAGCAATGAAGTCAGGAGAGGAAGATGTACAGTGCTGGCCAAAATTAACGCAACACCTCGCGACGTACCGGAGCGGGAAATTTAGGAACTAACTGTGCTGAGGACTTTACAGTGCACACTGACAACAGTGTCAGAGGAGGGGGGGGGGAAGGTTCAGCCCATTGGGGATGGGTGAGGGCGAGGCCTAGATGTGCTTAACGACAGGAAATTCGAAAATCAGTATTCCTGCGTAACTCTGTAGTCGAAGCGTTCACGAGAACGGATAAAAATAGGGGCTGCATAGGGAACCTCTATCCGTCAGTATTATTGTTTCTGTGTTACATATATTTCTCTTCAGCAATGATTAATGAAATATATTTCCCAAAAATAGGCGTACACTGCTATTTGCATTTCTAAAATTGCTTCGACAGGTGAAGCTTTTCCGCGTAAATATGTCACCGTTGGGCAACAAAGGCGAGTGCGGTACCCCATTTTGCTATGGGGTACCGCGCAATCCCCGCAACCCGTGGACACAGAGAGATATGAGTAGCGGTTGAAAGGGGTTAATAGGAAGATAGAATCAAGGTAAGGTTAACAGGCTCTAAAGAGAGGTGGAGTAAAACAGCAAGGGTCGGGTCAAAGAGATGCGACAGGTACCAACTGTGCCGGTGGATTTCAAGTTGCAGTGATTCCTAGTGGCAGTCAATGAATATGCATTCTCAAGGCCCCTCTCCCACGAGCTTCTGGGGTTGTCCATGCATACCATTCATTTAGTTTATCCAAACCAAAAGTATATCGGCAGCAGTGAGTTCTTCTCTAGTCGCGAGCTTGGGTACAGTCATGAGCAAAAAAAAAAATTGCTGGTAACATAAGATTCGGGACACCCTTAACAACTCTTCTGTGGAACATGTTGCAACACTGTAAGGAGACCATGTCAGAGATAACGGGAGTTATATTTGCTGAAAGTGTGGGGGGTTCGGTTTAAAGAAATGGTAGGTGCATCGCGAGCGGCTCCCGTAGCGAACACCCATTTAGAAGAACGGACCTAATTTTAAGAAAGACATTGAAGGAAACGTTGCGTATACGCGATGGCAGCTCAAAATGTATGAGTTATACACAGTGCAGATTGAATGCATTCGCAATATAGAATCGTCAATCAAGTCGAATACGTCTTTTTACCACAAAATAACGTTATGGACCTCCGACTCGCTGATTCTCTAACGGAAGGAGAACAGGTGCATGTAGCAGTCGTATTTTCTTACCTACTGTCACCAACATTATCACAAATATGCCCGATATGTAATCTCAGAACACTGTTCCAAAAAGTGATGGCGAACCTTATCTCGGATATNACTGGCGGTGGAAGTCGCGGGCGGCGAATCATCAGTAATAACGTTTACACTAGCGGATGGATCACTGAAGTTACGGAACGGATTTGTTTCCGAAACGGGGAAGCGAAGAGCGTAAGATGTAGTAAAGGGGAGAAAGGCCATGACACAAATATAAGGAAACTAATGGAAATTGAATGACTTTAGATAATTAAATGAAATTTGAAAAAAAGGACAATAACAAGAAATTATAATGCACGTGAATATCGTTCCACCCCACACCTGACACCAATTTAATGTCGTCGTGACATTAATAAGACAATTTAGAATTCAAACTATTTATTGGCCGAGTAAACAAAAATGTCAAAAGAAAACAACAAAATACCTGTAGAAGACTGCGTGAGCTGGTGAATGCCACGTCCTGNTATGGTAAAAAGCGAATGGATATTTTTTTAAATCCTAATTTAAAATATATCGCTAGTCAGTGACAAATAGATTGAATTCAATCGTTTAAATTTGATTTTATGAAAATAGATTTCATTAGAATTTTGACTTCGTTGGTGATTATATTCAAATTAATATCTTTTTTCATTAACTTTTATTTCTATGGTAAAAAGCAAATGGATATTTTTTAAATCCTAATTTAAAATATATCGTTACTCGGTGACAATAATTTGAATTGAATCGTTTAAATTTTAATTTAAGAAAATAGCTTTCTATAGAATTTTGACTTCGTTCGTGATAAATTTCAAAATAAAATCTTTTTACATTCTCTTTTATGTCAACTCTTAAATGGTAATTAATATGTTTTTTTTAAATATAATGTCCTAATGCTTCCTAATGCCAATAATTTTAATTAAAACCTTAAATTTGAGATAGGAAAACAGTAATGTTTCGACTTTCCCCTTCCTTAATTACCCCTAGATTCTCAACGGTAAAATGAAGAGTAATAAATAACTGTGTACCACAGTCGTTTGCATAAGTTCATTTACTTGCGTAGGAAGGTGTTAAATCCCAGGCAATTCTACTTTCTAAACATTAAATAAACAATTGATCATGCTTTATAAACAGCTATATTACCCTACTTGGTGATCTTATGTGTGATGTTTTTTCAAATTCAAACCTACATTAAATTTCCATATAGTGGGCCACACTCTGCACATTCTTTACGGAAGGTGTTACAAATAACTCCATTGACTGTCTTTGCTCTAAATGAGGTTGGACCATGGTCTTCATGCAATAAGATAGGCGAGTAAGAGAACTCTGAATTCGAGGGACGTATGGTATAGACACGCCTCAAAGCTGAACATGATATTACTCGTTCATGTTACACAATATATTTCCTCATTCAGACCTTCAAATCTTATTTGTGTATTCCAAGTTATATGCTTTGGCACATCCTAATATAAAATTGACAAAGTACATCCACAAAATACATACACCCCCAGCCACAAGTGTGGCTGGGGGTGTATTAATTCATTGCCTAATCTACACTATATGCTACATTCTTATATGGAATGATATATTTAACTACTACCTCCTAGAAACCTTAAGTATATGTAATGGAGTTGCGATAAAAATAGGTAGGTCTTCTTGAATGCTGAAAATCCAGAATATATGATACAATACTCGAAACGAAGTTACTGCTAGTTGTTACAGATTGTGCAGATGATTAAAAACATTGTATTATCATATAAAATTTAGAAAAAAATCGTACTACTTGATATCTATTTTCATACTTAACGAAAAAGTTGCATAAGAATCCTATTAACATGTTACTATCGTCGATTGAAGATATCCACTCCTAAATGGGAATAGTTTGCTGATGTTGAAAATTGTATGCCTTAAGGTTGAATAATTGATCCGTGGAGCAATTGGGAAGTAAACTTTCTAAATAGTCATTAATGCTTTATGTTTAAAAAGTAATATCGAATTAGCTATACGGAAAGAACCCTCTTAAAGATAATAACCGCTAAAATATGTACCGAGTTATTTGTACAACTTATATAGAGGAATGTTTATGTCCCTGTCATAGAACTATGGACAAACATGGAGGCGGTACTATATTAGTTATTATTATACATACTATAATATACTGCGAATAACATTCAAGGCCATATTTCGTGCTGAAGTCACAAAATGTAGTCATAAATGTTATTCACATATCAAATTACAGCTATCTGGATTCCCGGAAGGTGACCGGAATTAAATATATATCCTAAACACCGAAATTCCGACAAAGAATAGCGAAATCGCCGCCTACATAACTGCAGATGTTTTATGTGAAGGTTACTCTAGTGTAACTAACATAATGGAAGAATTAGATATAGAAATGGGGCAGCAATTCAAGATTAACGCCGACATCTATGACCGCGAGAGGTTGGCGAGGCGGCAGCGCCTTAGCTTGAGCAGTGCGATGGAGGCTCAAATAATTCGTAGATAGAAAAAATGGAGCTAAATGACTGTTATAAAGACGCAAAAAGTTTGCCATATGCATTACGTATATTAGATAAGCAGTAAGAAATCGTAAGGTTATTGTTTGTGGTAGATATTCATAACAAAATCTTTAAACTCGTTTTTCTCGAAACAGTGTTTTTGAAATTGGTGTGCACGATAATTCAAAAACTATTTCTACTATCAAGATTTCCTTTTGCATGCCTTTTCAGCATTATATTCTCTATTAGGTGAACCTCAGATATTGATGGAATTATTAATTTAAACTATTTTATTGTTAAAAGTGAAGGAATTATTTTCATCAAAATCAAAAATTTCACTTTAAAGAGCTGGCGTTTTCATAATTTTAAGAAANGGATGCCGAGTCCTGCTAGCAAGAGCCTGCTGACACTGGCCGTGGAAATATAAGATGCCGAGTCCTGCTAACAAGAGCTGACACTGGCCGTGGAAGAATAAGATGCCGAGTCCTGCTAACAAGAGCTGACACTGGCCGTGGAAGAATAAGATGCCGAGTCCTGCTAACAAGAGCTGACACTGGCTGTGGAAGGAGAGATGCCGTATCCTGCTATTAGGGCCGATACGTGCCGTCAGAGGGATGGGAGAAGAAAGGTGTCTTGCTTGCCACAGCCAGTTCCTTAAATACTGAACTGTACGTGTCTAATGGCTTTTTGTCTCGAAATCAAAGTTCTAGCAGGTATGGTTCCTATGAGATGGAAGGGGAGAAGGAGATGCAAGCATCTAAGTCTGCGGTAGGTCATGAACAATGTAGGGCTTTTAGTTAAGGAAGGGAGTGGGTCATCGAGCCTTACACTAGGCGGACGATGTCTGGACCGCCACAATGAGAGTTTTGGTTCTCGAAGTGAGTCATCGAACCTTACCTCATCCCAGTGCATATGGAACCCTCGGAGATGGAAGCGGGGGTGGAAACGTAAACAACTGGCTGAGGCCGAAAAAGGGAAAATTCGAAAATTCGAAAGAGATGGTCTTTCGGTTGGGATGCAGGTTATAGAACCCCACCACACACCTACCATTTCTTTAAACCGAACCCCCCACACTTGCAGCAAATATAACTCCCGTTATCTCTGACATGGTCTCCTTACAGTGTTGCAACATGTTCCACAGAAGAGTTTTTAAGAGTATCCCGAATCTTATGTTACCCGCAATTTTTGAGTTTTTTTTGCTCATGATTGTACGGCGTATTCACACATTTCACTTGGTGGAAGACCCAAGAAAGGAGGTGTATTCGAACCGGCGGGGAGAAACCTTTTAAACGGAAAACAATAAGGTTAGAATTTGATTCTACACCATGCTAAACGTTTCTCGATATATCATCACAATTCCACCGAAGAACTTTTCTTCATAAGAAGAATGGGAACTTAACGAAGGATTTGTTAGGGTTTATTGCCCGCGGTTCATTGCAGTCTTAGGACTTACTTTCCTTACCCTCCCATACCTCTGCCATTCCCTCATCCCCTCTGTTTGGAAGACTCGACAGCGGCATGTCTTCGAACTAAATTCGGAAGGCGCGAAATACGGCCAGTTTAAACTGAATCGGATCCTCTTAAGTAAAATAAATTAAAATACGGAGATAGTTAAACACGGAAAAGTCAACCTTCAGCTCGAAAACGGAGGCTTAGAATTGGAGATTATTTTCAGCTGCATAATATGTCTAAAGAGAATTATTTGTGCAGTTCCAACTGTGTTTGATATAAAAAAAACGCGTTAAAATAGGGCGAAGATTGTGACAGTCGTCATAAATTCAGAATGTAATTATAGTAGTAAAATTAAAAGACAGTCACAACTACTGGAGGCATTAGTTAATTAATTTAAAGTAAATCAGAGAATATATTAATAGGNAAGGGGAAAAACGAAAGGAGAAGCAAATGAGATAAACCAAAACCCCATCACCTGCAGACTGATCCATGGTGAAATGCACGTGGATGCTATGCCCTTTTCTAACAGCTGGGCTTAACTCTCATGAAGTATAATATATTTTACTGAACTTTTGAATCTTTTAACTAGTAGAAAATTACAGGGAAATATCAGTACCAATGCATTTACATTGTTTGCTACAGCGATTCTCTGAGGTAGAAGGGAAGACATGAACAATTGGTAGAGACAAAAGGAAAAAGTACGCAGTTGCATCTGCTCTAAGATACAAGTTTTGAACGGAATAAAAAAACTAAAAAGCTACCATCATGTTTTATTATACCCAAATAATCTTTTTTGCGCTCCTTCAACAATCTACGTACTGAAATTCTCAACAATGTTATTACAGTTGATGCGCGTAGAAATAATATACGAGAAGAAACCGGTGCGAGCTAATGAAATATAAAACGATGCAATATATCACTCAAATTACACTCACAGGAAAACAGAGCACTATCTTTTTAAAAGTAGCCACCATTTCGAAGACCGGAGCCGGAAATTTCGGTCATCTGACATTACACTTCCTCTTGAACAGAATCGGAATTCCGCAAAAGCGCGCCAAAGAGACAGGTAATCGCCATGTGATTTCCTTGAGAACGTGTTCCAAATGGCAATCTCAAGCTGAGTTACTTTCTTGTGTCGATAATTTGCCGTCGACGTGAAGTGAGTTTGTTCACAACAGGAAATTTCACGCAATTGTCTCATTTACATTTACATAAATACCCCGCAAACCGCCGTATGGCGTATGGCAGGGGGTGTTAATACACCAATGTCCCTAACTATTCATCCTATTTACGCGTCTAATACTATCTGGAAAAAGAGACCAATAATAACTATCCGTTCGTGCAATAATCTCACGAAATTTTTTCGACGTCTGGTCTCGAAAATTGCGTTCGCTAAGCGCAGGAATCACTATGTCGCGTATTTCGTCATGTAAGTCACTACTCAGGAATTTCTCGAACAATCTGTGCCTAAACTCGAGTCTTCTATCGTCAAGAGAGTTCCAGCCGAGGGATCTAATCATATCTGATACACTGCTGTCGAACTTGTAGTCTCCCTTAACGAAACGAGCCGCT
>KZ308731.1:2345247-2371294 GCA_000376725.2 Ladona fulva
AATGAATTAATCAGGATACATATTCCGCGATTTTCACAATACTTTCTCTGAATGGACACATCTCTGTCAAAACTACATCGTGTTAGTAAGCAAACTAATAGTACTTACATTTCGGAAGACGCAAACTATCAAGAAAATTTCTCCTTAGCCAAATTTCTTTACACTCAAAGCTTATTGCTGGTTATGGAGAATATCTATGGCAAGCAGGATGCGAGTGAAACAAGGACACTTCGGTAACCTCAACACTTTGTAACGATTTAAAGCAAATCTTTGAAATGTGACATTGTAAAACAACAAACTTTGAAGTATTTAAATGGGCTTACAGACAACATTTCATGCCAAGGCCATCGAGAGCAGAGTCGGTTTAACCCCTAAAGGAAATCGGCTGCCGTACAATTTCCAGGGTTTTTAGAAAAATGAAAAAATTCCCTGATTATTCCAAGAGTTTTCCAGAACAATAAATATCCCTGATTTTTTCAGGTTTTCCCTGTTTTCCAGGTCACCGGACACCCTGTTAGGTCATCTAATAAGTCAGGAGAAGAGAAGAAATTGTCCATATAAAGGCCCAACGCCTTCAACTCGCCTTGCCAGATGCCTCACAGTCGCATGCATCACGGACATCGTCGTGTTAGCCTTTTTTTTGTCTTTTCCTAAGTAAACTACCATGTCATAAGTATAGCCAGTAGAATCACAAATTTTCACTCCAAATAGTTTGTTTTTTTGGTATGTATTGTTTGAAAATGACTCTACCTTTGAATAAAACAATTACTTCATCTACTGATAAATTTTCACCCGGTTTATAAAATTTTGTGTAAGAATCATTGAGATTTTCAAAAATATTTCTCAATTTCCAAAATCGGTCATATTCGTCATTTTTGTCAGGCTGATTACGATTATCACTAAAACGGAGAAATCGGAGTATGTGCATGAATCTGTTGCGGGGCATTACATTTCTGTAAAATGGCATATGAAACTGTTCAAGTGTTGACCAGTAATCTTTCAGTGTATCATGCAATTCATGTCCCATTTGAATGATGAGGGCCAGAAAAGAGAACATTTCGTCAGTGGTCACATCAGGACTGGGTGAAGGTCCTTTGTCTTCACCTAATGAATCCACATACTGTCTATAGTACCTGTTAGTCTCCTCCACAAGCAAATGAATAATCTCTTTGAAGAATAGAAGAAATATTGCCCCAGGAGGTGAATGTGAAGGACCTCTTCTCTCTGGAATCCACTCCATTCGCCCGAGAAAAATATCTGCCCTATCTCAATCATGAAAGTGATAGTAAGCTTATTTGAAAGAAACAGTGTCTTGGTGGTCCCTAAAGGGACCGCTCGGCCGTTCGCAAATACATTAGATGGTCCCTTTAGGAACCGCATGGACAATAAAGGTTAAGGGTTAAATTGGATGTAATAATTTTGTATTTTTATCTAGCTTTCCTTCTCACAAAAAGAGAGGAATGTCACTCATGAGATCCCGTTATTTCCGAAGGATTGAGGTAAGTGACCTTCCCTTGAAAATTTTGGGTTTAGGAGATCGCCAGAACAGCATTTGAGGGATATATCCACAAAACCTGCCTCTGAGCCGGCTTCTGTTGAAGACTGGAAGGGAGAAAGAAAATTTCCATGCACTTTGAGTTACTGTCGGACCATAAATGTATAGACCTTGAATATGATGCATTTCCTGACAAAGATCCTCTGTTGTAAATAGGCATATTATATATCGTTCAAAAGAGAAATTATTTGCCTTTAAAATAATTTACATGATTGATATACATGATTGATTTTAAAATGATATACATGATGATGATTTAGCAGGGGATCCTGCTTTATCAGAGTCAGTGTGAATCCAATCTGTTTATGGAAAAGTAACGCAAATTCATGAATCGGCCATCTCTCTCTGTATCACAGGAATAGCAACTTTTAAGTAAATGAGTGGTATAAAGTAATGGAGCTCTTCATTTCTTAGATATGATCTTAATTCATTGGATAAGCTGCGGAATGAAAAATCATCGCACTTTACAAATATTATTATTTACGCAATTGAAATTTTTACTATATCGTCTAAAACTATTCAGAAAAAGATTATCTAGAATTGATTTTTCTGAATGTACCAGGAGGTTAGATACAAGATGTCAGCCTTTCACATAATCATTGAGTTTAATGTTAACTTTGATAACATGTAAATGTAGTAGATGTGATTTCTTCGGATTCCTTTAATTTTGTTGCTTTTACAAACACGTATGTTTTTGAATTTTCTACGTCCTACTCTCACAAACCACCTTAAAATATTCTGAAATACACCCAAAACAATAGACCAAATGAGTTATTGCCACATTGCTCATCGAATTCTGATGACAGTGTCTATGAATACAAATTTTTCAGTTAATTTTGAATGCATACAAAACCGTCCATATTGTTTATATTTCAATTATACATGTAGAAAAAATTAAAAATACGCAAACTCATAAGGGTCTAATAAAAAGCTTTTTCCTACAGCCTCCTTGACTATAATACCAACAGAGCTTTGTCAAGCCTATCTACCGCGGGGTGCAAACATAAGTTTCCGCCTCTTAAAATTAAATACCATAACCATACATTTGGTGATTTGCAGGTAAAAATTCTTCCGTAAGGCCCTTAGGAGCAAGTGTTTTATGACTTTGTTTCCCAGCTTACACCGGTCACTAAATATCAGTAGCAATTAGCCATGCATACTTCATATGTTGACCTATTAAGTTGTCATTAGGAGTTAATTGGTCAAGTTGCTTATATCATTACTCTAGCAGCAACAGCTTCCGGAAGTGTGAATTAAACACATAAAGCTATTTGAAAATTGGAAAAGACTTGGACCAAGATTATCCTCGTGAGGATATATTCCAATACCTGAAGAGGATTTATTCTTTCAGAATATTTTTAGCTGATACCAGTTCTTTGATTAAATCCACTGCACAAATATTCCTTTCTCATCTTAAGTTATCTGTAATTCTTTCCTCTAAATGCTTGTCAATCTTCATTTTGACATCATAATCTCTCCTAGATAGGCCTTTTGCATCAAAGAATAGCAAATTGTGTTGTCGTAACAGTGGTTGATCATATGTCGTTATAATGGCCCTTTAGATGTCGCCACTCAGGTGCGATGCACCCCTTTAACCAAAAGGACTTTGCAGCCTGTGAGAATAAAATGCACGTTTGATGCACATGTGGAAATTCTGCCCTCTTTGGTTTATGACCGTCCATGCATACAACTTATATTTTTAAGCAGACTTCAGTAGACTAGGAGAGATAAATTGGAAGGTGGTTTGATAAGGATAGTCTCTCTGTATATTAATTGCTCGGTGATATAAAAAAATGTCTTCATATTTAAGTTGTATTGGCTTCAAGCAAATCTACACTCCTCTTTGTCACTCCACATCAATCATGATACATTTGTAAAGCAAGTAACAGAGGAATGAAGAAAGCAATATTGTCACGAGGGATTTAAGATTGGGATTGACTTGTTTAGAGATTAATAGAAATCTGGAAGCGAGAAGAAGTTGACAGCCATAAAAAAATACAAGGCATACACAATTTCAGCAACTGAAAGTGTAGGAGGTCTTTTAATTCAGATGTTTTGATATCCAAGAAGTAATGACAATACATGAGTTCCTCTTCACCCAGTAGATTACCTTGAGGAGCTATTCTTAAAGCATAACCTGTTCACTCACCTTCTCTATTTTACTGATAGAAATCACTAACTGCAGTATCACTATATATCCAGGCCTATGGATTATTCTAAATCTTACCAAACTTTAGGGGTATAAGTTATCAGTAATCGACATAGAATGTTCCAGTTACTGAGGCAGTGAACTGTTGGGGTGTTAAAAATTAAGTAATTGAATTTAAAATGCGCATTTTAGTGACATTATAATATTTACTTTAGTCGACCGGGCAAGATCATCTTCAAACCTCAACTTATTTTACTTTATCAATGTTCCTAGTTAAACATTTAATGACTCAAACAATATGTTTATCGTAAGTGCAGAGAATAAAATGTTTGATAGTATTTCTTACGTTCAGTTTTCCAGATATTTCAATCTCTGAAATTGATAACTGCGTCAAGGAACAAGATAGAGCATAGAAAACAATACGTATAAAGAAAGAAAATAATTTTTAAAGTGGAACTCGATGAATATTAGTTCACGATTTTCACAATTTCTTATTTTTTAATGTTTATTGTTGATTTATTCATTTAGTATAAGCTAATAGAGTTTATGTTATTCATTTAAAACAAAGGATAGAGAAACAGTCTATTAAAATGCACCTAAACATTGTAAATATTATATTATAATTCAAATTTTCCGAATGTCTAATTTCATCTGCAATTATCTTTCTTTGATTGCTATTTTAAGGGGAAAAGCAAACAATTCGAAACATCCTCACAAAGTTCATAGAGTATTATGGTATCTCGAGGATGAATTATGTTACAATGTTCCTTGGAGTGAATGAAGAAGTAGTGGATTATATGTAGAACCAAGAACACTTTAGCAGTTAATGTTTAAATCACGGGAATTACTTGAATGTCTATTTTCTTCAGTTTTCTTCCTTAGAAATGAAATCCGTTCCAGTGCCTTTGTTTGGTACTCCGATGGAATCTCATCAAATGCGTCCAAAAAAATAAAGCATATTTGTTGATCACCTCTTTCCCTAAAATGACATTTCTCAAACCCATTTTTAAAGCCCAACATGAGGAATATTTCTTCAAACACCTCTTCCTCATGATTTTCCTCACAATCAGGACCCTCGTCCTTTATCGAAAACTTATTCAAATCAACCCTGAATACCCACGAACCATAGATCTTTTTTTTAACATGCCAGATTAGACTAGACATCACAGTTGACTTCCCACATCCTGCATTCTCAGAAATTATCAAAGTTTTCTTGCTTTTTACTAAATCTATCATCTCTTCTTCAGTCTGTCTCATCTCCATCTCATGTTGTTTGCACACAACCCCTTCAGAGTTCATCAAATAAAACATTTTCCTGTCATATTTCAAACAAATTCTATTTTTAACTGGTTTTCCGAACAAAATCCTTGAATTTCATAGGTGTCTCTTTATTACTAACGAATACTGCTTTCCCTTTCTGAATCTCATCGTCTGGCCCCTCCAGCCACTGTACCCGACTTTTGTTAATGGACAACTCCTCACAATCCCATCTATGCAGCCCATAGATGAGGATGCTGGTGTCATCTCGCAATTTTCCAAACATTTTTCTGTCAATAAACTTTGCCTGAAACTGTCTCTCTACATATGTTTCAGGGTTGTAACCTTGACAATTAAGATCTATACCATCTCGGACCTCAACTAGGTCTCCACTGATTATTTTTATTATGTCTNTTTACTACGCGCTATTTAAATGATTTAGAAAAAATAAGCGAGGGCGATTTTTCCTAAATGCATTTGGGGGAGAGATATGAGGCGGCCAATAATGATGACGTCGCTCCGGCGAGACGACGTTGCCATCTCCTCGGGACGAGAAAGCGCGCCAAGCATTTGAACCTTGCTGATTGTGCCCTAGCCGCTATAGCGAGAGAAACTCTTCTCTAAGTAGTCGATGCATAAATGGTGTTTGAGTAACGTAGAGGTAAAATCATCCATCCCTTAGATTCAACTATAACTCAATATCTCCAGCATATAATTTCACTCGACCACACAAGGTCAATACCACAAATTCATTTGAAACTGTTAGCAAATAGATACTTCGACGAGTTCATATAAAATCCTGAGAATTATTTCGAGGGAAAAAGATTGCTTTGGCAGGGAATTGCAGTTAAAAGAATCAGTGCTTTTCCTTTTGGAGGAATTTACATAAAGCTTCATTCTTAGAAGTAAACTATTACTTTAATTACTTATCGGAAACTATGTTTAGGGACATGGTAATCTTTGTCGGGAACTTTCAGTGAACTTTTNTAACCGAAGAAATATTTTGTGGAAGTTACGAAGAACGGGGTAGTTATTGAACTTTGTCATGGCCTTCCACGACGTTAGGCTAACTCATATTGTTTATATTATAATAGTAGCTAATAATTTTTTAATCAATTTATACATTTATTCATGTTTTAGCTTGTTTTTATATTTTCTTTTCTTGATATTTCCAAAATAAGGATCAATACAGAATCCAGCATCACACTTCACTCAGCGAATGTTCGTACGCCTGATGATTTTTTTCATTGAACACACGCGACACAGCAACTTGCTTGTTTTTTTCAGGCCAGTGCTCCATCTTTTTCGCCTCTAATCTGGTGATATTTGTGTCACATGGATTTGGTCTCCCTCTAAGCGTAGCCTCCAACCGATTCCCTATGTTTTCCAGAAGATCGCGCACCAACATTAGTCGAAACATACGGTGGGATACTTCTTTACTCAGAGATTCTGAAATGATATAGGAGTTCCGTATGGTAACGTCCAACAAATGGAAAAAAAACTTTTTTTGTCCACTTCCAGGTGCTTCTACTGATTGAATAACTGTTTGCCATTCTCTCCCCCTTGTCTACGAAACCCATGTTACGGTTGTAGTCCTGAATGATTACGGGTTTTATTGCATTCCCTTGTTCATCACAGAAATTGCCATCTGCTGGTGGATTGTGTATATTTGTTAGTAGATTTAAATCTCGTTTGTCTCTCCATGTAATGGCCGTCAAATCGTTTAGTATTCTAACTCGTAAGTCGCATCTTTTTAGTTTTCATTTTCCTTCGAGATTCTTTGTCATTCCCTTCCTGTTGGGTCTAACTGTCCCACAACAAAAGATATTTCTAGTCTTTAGGTCATCGAATAAGTCAGGAGAAGAGAAGAAATTGTCCATATAAAGTTTATGCCCAATGCCTTCAACTCGCCATGTCAGATGCTTCCCAGTAGCATGTGTCGCGGACATCGTCGAGGTAGCCTTTTTTTTTTGCTTTTCCTAAGTAAAC
Organism: Ladona fulva; assembly: GCA_000376725.2. Classification (NCBI taxonomy): domain Eukaryota; kingdom Metazoa; phylum Arthropoda; class Insecta; order Odonata; family Libellulidae; genus Ladona; species Ladona fulva. The sequence goes on from KZ308731.1 coordinate 2,352,198, forward strand.
TACCATGTCATAAGTATAGCTAGTAGAATCGCAAATTTTATAAATTTTCACTCCAAATCGTTTATGTTTTTTGGTATGTATTGTTTGAAAATGACTCTACCTTTGAATAAAACAATTACTTCATCTACTGNTTACAATCTATTAAGTACGACATATCCCTGGTTCCGAATGAATTAATCAGGATACATATTCCGCGATTTTCACAATACTTTCTCTGAATGGAAACGTCTCTGTCAAAACTACATCGTGTTAGTAAGCAAACTAATAGTACTTACATTTCGGAAGACGCAAACTATCAAGAAAATTTCTCCTTAGCCAAATTTCTTTACACTCAAAGCTTATTGCTGGTTATGGAGAATATCTATGGCAAGCAGGATGCGAGTGAAACAAGGACACTTCGGTAACCTCAACACTTTGTAACGATTTAAAGCAAATCTTTGAAATGTGACATTGTAAAACAACAAACTTTGAAGTATTTAAATGGGCTTACAGACAACATTTCATGCCAAGGCCATCGAGAGCAGAGTCGGTTTAACCCCTAAAGGAAATCGGCTGCCGTACAATTTCCAGGGTTTTTAGAAAAATTAAAAAATTCCCTGATTATTCCAAGAGTTTTCCAGAACAATAAATATCCCTGATTTTTTCAGGTTTTCCCTGTTTTCCAGGTCACCGGACACCCTGTTAGGTCATCTAATAAGTCAGGAGAAGAGAAGAAATTGTCCATATAAAGGCCCAACGCCTTCAACTCGCCTTGCCAGATGCCTCACAGTCGCATGCATCACGGACATCGTCGTGTTAGCCTTTTTTTTGTCTTTTCCTAAGTAAACTACCATGTCATAAGTATAGCCAGTAGAATCACAAATTTTCACTCCAAATAGTTTGTTTTTTTGGTATGTATTGTTTGAAAATGACTCTACCTTTGAATAAAACAATTACTTCATCTACTGTTAAATTTTCACCCGGTTTATAAAATTTTGCGTAAGAATCATTGAGATTTTCAAAAATATTTCTCAATTTCCAAAATCTGTCATATTCATCGTCATTTTTGTCAGGCTGATTACATTTATCACTAAAATGGAGAAATTTGAGTATGTGCATGAATCTGTTGGGGGGCATTACATTTCTGTAAAATGGCATATGAAACTGTTCAAGTGTTGACCAGTAATCTTTCCGTGTATCACGCAAGTCATGTCCCATTTGAATGAAGGCCAGAAAAGAGAACATTTTGTCAGTGGTCACGTCAGGACTGAGTGAAGATCCTTCATCTTCACCTAATGAATCCACATACTGTCTGTAGTACGTTTTAGTCTCCTCCACAAGCAAATGAATAATCTCTGTGAAGAATAGAAGAAATATTGCCCCAGGAGATGAATCTCTTTCTATGTGAAGGACCTCTTCTCTCCGGAATCCACTCTGTTCACCCGAGAAGAGAATACTCCTATTCCCGGTGCGGCGACTGCCCTTGATCCATTCGCCAACGGGACCTTGAGCCAAGGGGCACTCATCCTCTGACTCACCATCACTCGATTCAGATGGGTTAATTTCTGCCTCCGAATCACTTTCAAGAAACACCTCTATTTCCCTTTCCGTAAGATTCTGAGCCATTATGTATATTGTATAAAACATCCAGACTCCTTCGGAAAGGCACAATTTTCAGTGGTATATGAACAGAAAAACTCCTAGCATGGAACTAAGGAATGAAAATCACTGAAACTGGGCTTCATCATTATCTTTGTTTATGTGGCAAGGAAAAAAGCTGACCACATGCTTAGAGTGGCAATGCTCGGGACACCCAGGAGTGTTTACTTCCAACACAACGGATAGGATTAGAGTGCAACAGAACTGTTTACATTTGAGGAGGGAGATTCGTGGTGACAACAGCCTAATTTCGAAAGCGATGATGGATATATATTACATGGCAGGAGTGATTCGTTGTTTGGACCTGAGCAAGAAGACCATCTCAAGTACCTAAGAAAAATATCTGCCTCACCTCAATCACGAAAGTGATAATAAGCTTATTTGAAAGAAAGTGTCTTGGTGGTCCCTAAAGGGACCGCTTGGCCGTTCACGAAAACATAAGGTGGTCCCTTTAGGAACCTCATGGACAATAAAGGTTAAATACCTTGGAGCATTAGTGTCTTCAGATAATTCAATAAGTGTTAGTATGAAAGACAGAATTGCAGCAGGCAACAGAACGTATTTGCAAATATATAAAACTTTAATTAGACCAGTTGTCACGTTTGGGTGTGAATGTTGGACACTATCAACTGCCAATGTGCATGCGCTTAAGTGTTTCAAAGAAAGGATCTTACACAAAATTTTTGGCGCTGTGCAAGAAAATGCAATTTTTGAACACGCTGGAATGAAGAGCTTGACAACCTCATAGACGGCCAAGATATTGTGAGGTTCATCAAATCCCAGAGGCTTACATGGATGGGATACTTGATAAGAATGCCAGTAGAGAGAATGGCCAAGCGAGTATTGGAGGAAAGATTATTAAATGCAAGGAAAATGTAGCACCTTTTCTTAAAATAATATTTAATAAGTCAATGAGTGAAGGTAAAGTCCCAACTGATTGGAAAATTGTGAGCGTCACTCCAATATTCAAAAGTGGCGTTAAGGAGGATCGGGCAAATTATCGGCCTATCTCTCTAACATCATTGAGCAGAAAAATAACACATAATTGCTAGTTCTTTAATGGGCTTTCTCGAAACGTCAAATTTCATAGTTAGGAATCAACACTGTTTTCGTAAAACTCGATCTTGTGAGTCTCAACTGGCATTATTAGTACACGATATCCTAAAATCTACCGAAAANTATTATAGACGCTAATAGCAATGAATGTTTAGGATTAACAAAAAAATCAATACTTTCTGCATACTTCTCTGATATATTTCTAATTATTCATCTGATTCTCAAAAATACAGGATACAACGTCGATTGATTTATTATACTTCGAGAGATTTTCAAAACAGTTGATTCCTAGGATCTCTGAATTTGTACACACTGACGATGTTCATATTTTAAAAGCAACCTTCTTTTAATTCCACAAGCAATTTCCGATGATTGACTATGACAGTAACTAAATCATCATCTTATCTACAATTAGTTTCAGAAATAGGTTTGGTGGTATTTGTAATCTGATAGAAATCGCTAACTGTAATATCACTATCTATGCAAGCCTACGGATTATTCTAAATCTTACCAAACTTTAGGGGTATATGTTATCAGAGAGTCTTTCGACGAATTGTCTCAGTGACGTAAAGTCTAGCGACGGGTAGTCCCATTGACCAGCTGTCCTTCGACCAACTGCCCCTGAACCCTTATATGCATAGTATTTGGCATACAGATGTAGTAATATTGCTACTACTGGTAACGTTGTTTGACTACTTGGGTCATTTTGCACAAAAGTCCACACCGGGAATGAACCAGACTGCATTCACCGAACTCTTGCTTGTTCGTGAGCCGACATGGATTTTATTTTGGATTTGATGTGTGGAAAAGAATGATAATTGCAGGATTAGGTCAGTAAAGTATGTTTTGAAAGTTGCCTATGGAGTGGCAAACATAAAACACNACTCGATCTTGTGAGTCTCAACTGGCATTATTAGTACACGATATCCTAAAATCTACCGAAAACAAAAGGCAAGTCGACGCAGTATTTTTAGATTTTCTGAAGGCATTCAATAAGGTCATAAAAAATTATTATACAAATAAAAATTGTACAAATTAAAAGTTGCAGGAATCAATACAGAGGTAATAAATTGGATAAAGGACTTTCTCTCCGACAGAGAGCAACGTGTAGTGCTGGAGAGTATTAGTTCTAATGTGGTAAAGGTGACCTCGGGTGTCCCACAGGGTAGTGTAATCAGACCATTGCTATTTTTAGTATACATTAACAACCTTAGCAATCTTATTGATAGTAAAGTTAGGATATTTGCAGACGATACAGTAATTTGCAGGGAAATAGAGAGTAAAGAGGATAGACTAACCCTGTCAAATGATTTAGATAACATTATGAAATGGTGTGATGATTGGCTATTAGAGCTCAATGTAGACAAATGTTCAGTAGTTAACTTCTTCGAAAGAAAATCTATTATTAAAGATTATCCGTACAGTGTCCGTGGGATAAACTTATTAACAGTAGAGTCAGTGAAATATCTTGGAATAACTCTCACGAATAACTTAACATGGAGTACTCACAGAAAAGCACTTAAAAAACTCGACTTCGTAAAGAGAATAGTTGGTCAGCGCGACAAAAAAGTTCGCGAGCGATGTTATCTTGCGTTAGTCAGACCTCATCTTGAGTATGCGTGTAGTGTACCTGCCGATAAGTGTTGTATTAAAGAATTGGAAAAGGTGCAGCTAAAGGCGATATGTCTTGTGAGGATTTGCTACGATAAATCAGTGAGCGTCACTCAGATGCTCCAGGATGCAAAATGGGAATCTTTGGAAGTTAGAAGATTTCAACAAAGGATCAATTTATTGGATAAATTCAGAGAAAGCACATTTAGAGATGATGTAGCAGATATAATGCGTTCACCATGCTACATAGGCCGATCCGATAATGCAAGAAAGATCAGAGAAATAGATGCCAGAACAAATAGATTCAAGAACTCATTTTTCCGCGAGTGATAGGCAAAAATAATCGATTAAGGAAATAGAGTCATGGTGCATGTACCCCCTGCCACATGCCGAAAGGCGGCTTGCAGGGTACAAACATAGACATAGACAAGAAGAGGACGCCCACGTCTAAGATGGTGGGATGGAGTGGAGGCAGACCTGGCTGCTATGGGTGTACGAGGATGGAGAGAGAAGGCCATTATTAGAGAGGACTGGAGGAAGATTGTGGAGGAGGTCAAAGCTGACAGAAGGCTGTAGCGCCAGAACAAGAAGAAGACTTACAATGAGCTCTAGTAGCTATTTTCCACACAGCCTTTGCATATGAGTTGAACTGTTTGATAAAGAAATATGATCTTCATCTTATGGTATTTCTCTATGTATTATAGAATCAATATCAAATACCTTCACAAGGCAATCAATCTCATTGTTAAGGTCACTTGACACATCAAGTAAAGGAGAGATCTAATTACATTCCATGCCTTCATATCAATCATAGATCAGAAGATTCGGAGATAGAAGGATAGAAGACATCCTCTGAAGAATCATACTGCTTTGAATGTTAACTGGTACATTGCTAGTCTTGAGATTCTTTGCAATGTTTTAAATAATACACTTACAAACCAGAAAATAAATTAACAAACTCTGAACCCTGAAAACAATCCTAATGGGCTCTCCTTTGCTCTTCTTTTACTACATTGAAATAAGACTTCGATACTTTCTTCATAACAAAAGCTACTAAGTTTGCTAAGCTCTTATTAGTATAAGTAATGAATGAGATTTCTGAAATAGTATATAAAACTGTTTAGTCAAAGTTTTCTTTTTACACTCACGTACATCATAATTAAAGGCAAGAGAGAGAAATCCCTCCTTTCATGAAAATATATTCAAATAAACATACAGGAAAATCAAGTGTGATATCACACCCAAAACTTATGCAGCACTGAGACATCACATAGACTGATCACATCCAGCGTGCACCACGCATCATCCCAGGTGGAGGTGGTCCACGCATCCCAGGCACTGGAGGAGGCATTGGGCCTCCACGCCCCATGGCCATCTGAGGCGGCAGACCTACGAACAAATGTAACAATTTATCTAACTCATCACAATTAGATATTACCTTACTATCTAAGAAAGTGAATCAGAAGGAAACTTTCAGCCTCTGTTACAATAAGATGACCTGAAAAACTTCAAGATTCAACTTAAATTCAGAGCACAAGTATGGATTTGGATTCAATACTTATATTTTCACATACTCCAGTTTAACCCCTCAGGCGTGACTTTAAATGGAGGCATGTGATTCCTCAGCTGTGACAGGGTTACACAGCTTTTGCCTCTAAGAGAATTTTATTGCACTAGCCCTCTTTACATCTGCCCTGATAATTGTAAACCATTCTTATTCCAGAATAGCTGGCTTTGTAATTTGAAGTAATTGTAATTCCGAAACATTTTCTCAAATTCTGAGCCAAGAATTCTCAAACAGCTCATATCTAGGAACAAACAGGTTGTAAGTAATAATTTACTATTCATAATTATATGAGATCCTCTATAGTCTTCAGAGTTGTTAGAATTTAACTGGACCTGAAAAGCTATTTATAAAATATTGGAAGATTTATTTTTATAAAAATATTTATTTTCCGAAACTATTTGGGTGATACTTAAAATAGAAACAATTAAATCACAAATATTTACGACACAATGCACAGCACAAAAAACTCCCAGATTTACAGGGGCATTTATTTTGCAGAACGTCTTTTGAGCAACACACTTGACTGACATTTCAATCTATCCAGAGACAACTTGCAGCAATACCATGCTTAACATATCATTTGCTCAAATATAAGAGCTGACCGTTGATGACGAATCAATGTGGGTATAGCATCTCCTCTATTTGATAGCATCAACATGGGCTCAATCCTTTTTATAACATTTTTCAATGAAGAAGTACACCTCATTTGGTTGGTGTAAATTTTGATGAACAAGTAGTTAAACCTGAATTGTTTACAAAAATTTCATCATAAATCGCCATATTTGTTTGGCCCTTCCAGGAATCCACGATCAATAGAAATTTATTTTCCTTAACGTACTCTTTCATTACGTTACGTAAATAACCTTTGTAAAGTTCTGTGGTAAATTTTCCTGATTTAGATGATCTAACAAATACATCTTTAAATTCTTCCGTGAATTCTTTTACCTTCTTTTGAACTCAAAGACTGAAAGTACCATAGGGCTCTTATAAACAAAGAAAAACTTTCGGAAGTAGTTTTCCGGACAAATTTAATGAATACTGCACCATATGTGCATAGGTGATTCTACTTAAGATGCCTAAAAACACCTCTGTTCTTTTTTCTCCCTGTATGCTTGATGTTTGCTGTACTTTTGCCTGATATTCACAACCAGCCTAGTCAGCGTTAATCACATAATCCAAGTGAAATTCAAGAAATAAGGCAATGGTACGTCGTTGAAACAAACCTGCTGCGGAGTGGATGTCATCCATTGTGGAAATATCACTGGCTACATAATTTGTAATCTTACGCTGCATTATACAATATGTTCTTTTAAATCTATCGACCCAAGATTTCAAAGTGGTGAAATTAAATTCTTTTGATAAGAATAAAAGGGCCAAGTCAAAGACACTTGCAGTTAAGGCTGATACTACATAACCTGTGTGTACCAATGCAATGGATATTGGAGTAGCTAACTAACATATTTGAATAAGAGTTGATGAGGAAGGTAAAGAATGTCTGGAAGGTAAGAAGATGAAATTTAATATCGGAAAAATAAGTTGTTTGTGAAAAAACGGGATAAATATTTCTCTAGATGGAAAATTTTGTTATATGTGTGGCAATGCACGTGAGTTGTGTGGTTGCCTAACTTCGATTTTCAGTTGCAAATTTTGCTTAAACAAAGGCGCATTAAGTTGAATGGCTGGACAGGTGTCCGTTATTTTTGTGCAAGGAACGAGGCCCGAAAGTTTCGTATGAATCCTCATGGCTCAAACCTGACGTGTTCCTTGTAAGTTTAATAAAACAAATTGCTTTAGAGAACTGCTACAACACAAATTTAGTACACAATATTCAAAAGAAAAAGGCAGAGCTGAAGGCCACTCGGGGACTTTAACCTTTGTGACTCACGAAAGTCTCACAGAGGAGACTGCTTTGGCTAGGAAAGATCTCCTACTAGTTAGGAAATGTACAACCAGAAAACATCAAAGCCAGGTTCAATACAGCATTGAATACTGAAAGACTTCTGGGAATCGGTGCTAGCTTCCCAAGCGTTCATGGGCACTTCACTGCTATGTTAAATATTAATTCGTATAAAAGTAATCGCTAAGTTGAAGTTAGCCAAGGTTATAGTTTGTGAAAACCGAGAGCTTTATAGCGAGACCAAGTCCGCATTCTTACATCTTTCCATTACTGAGAAAAAGTTGTTCTACATGATTGACAAAAACTTCTTATCGTGACAGGGAAATAATTTGAAACTTTTTATTTAAGGAAAAAATAAGTATTCTCATCTTACATCAAAATTTTGTATCAATTGCTTAATACTTTCTGAGATATAAAATTTAAAAGTGAATGCTCCCGTTAACAGCACGAAAAAACGGGCACTTTTTCGTTCTACCTGTAATAACATACCAACCGGATGTAAACAAAAAATTTTGCTTTACACTGTGTAACGTATACAAAAACGAGCTAATATTTGGTGTAACTCGTTTTCTTTGGGATTCCTGGTTTAGATTTTATTTGAGTCCAAACTCGAGTATCCATAATAAAAATCCGACAGTAAATCACGAAATGCCAATCCCTCAAGGATCCAAATCAACTTAGGATGAGAATTAGCAAATCATAAGTCCATAATTTTGATGGTGCGGTATAGTTAAGTTGTTACAATTATTGTTATTTAAATTTTTACTGGCCATAAATAGCATCTCAACTTCTTTTACTACGTAAGACATTTGTGCCCACCGCTGATATCTTGAACATGAACGGACAACAAAAATTATTCATTTATGCTATTTAAGTTTGCATCTTTCCCTACCTCTCTCCTTGCTTATTTTCATATTTGAATCAGACCTGACGTAACAAGGGATTTAAGATGAAAACACCAGGACTAGAGAAGCGAGTTAATGATGACCTCTTTCAAATTCTTTCCTTAGAGTACATATATTGTGTGGTTATACAATTTCAATTTTGTACAATTACATTAATTAATGTGTTCTGTGACTATAATCTTAACTTCCTATTAATTAGAAAACTTTTATTTTAATTATCTCTATCTTCAATTAAATTATTTGTCTTACATATATGGATTTTTTCACCCCTCTTCTTGTGTTCCCTGTCTATTGTATCATATAATTGTACGCTGATACGATACAGAGAGTAAATTAAATTATGATTTTCTGCAGAGGAGAGAACCCACTCCATTGCTCTGAGAACTCCACTGTGCTGATATTTCAGATTAAATCCAATGCCTCATCTCATTGAAGCATATGAATCTCATATTAAACATGGTTTGAGCTATGAAGTAATATTTAGTTCAAGAATCAAAAATTTCAAAATATTGTCTAATCCAACTAACAACTTAGAATTAGACAATATTTTGTACTATCACAGCACAAGATTGCCCTGATAGAAATTATTTACACATGGAAAATTTGTAAGAGTGAAACATGTTGAATGAAATATGAAAATTCTCACCCATCATTCCAGGTGGGGGCCCCATCATCCCAGGAGGTGGGCCTCCCACAGGCGGCATACGCGGAGGTGGTGGCTGTTGAGGGCGGATCTGGGGTGGAGCAGAAACCTGAGGGCCTGCTCTTCCTGCTGGAGTCATCACCTGCTGTGATGGGCCTCCTACACCTCTCACTGGACCTTGGAGACCTGCTCAATCAAAATTACAATTCTAAAACAATTTCTGCTGGAAAAGCTTTCAGATACCTTGTTAAGTGTAATTTTTCATTCCAGGAAGGAGTGAATCGAGGATTTGGCAGATATACAAAAATTAGCCTCTTGACCAGCTTTTTTAGCCCACTTCATAGTTTCCCTAATGAATTAGCCTCTTGACCAGCTTTTTTAGCCCACTTCATAGTTTCCCTAATGAATTAGCCTCTTGACCAGCTTTTTTAGCCCACTTCATAGTTTCCCTAATGAATTTTCATCAATTGCTTCCCTCATTCCTTATACGAGAGTAGGCTGAAAAGTAATGCACACATGCTTGTAGAACATAAACAAAATGTAGTTTAGAAGCGCACGTGGTGGCATGTGAAAGTAACATTCCCCCTTTATACACATGCGTAGTTTAAAGGCATTGCGTACATCCAACGTATTTTGAGTAGCGGAAGTAAAGAGATTTGTTCTAGTGCTATGTCAACACGAGTTAAACAGCGTGCTGTTAACAAATTTTTAACTGCTGAAAAAGTGACTCCTACCGAGATTCATCTACATCTACATTAGTACCCTGCAAGCTGCCTTTCGGCGTGTGGCAGGGGGTGCAAGCACCATGAATTTACTGAATTTACTTTGCTAATCTATTACTTTTGCGTATCGTTCGCGGAAAAAATGAGTTCTTGTATCGATTCGTTGTCCTTTAAAGGCTTTTCACAGTGACAATGCTGTTGATAGGTCTACTGTAAATCTATGGCTAATAGAATTTTGTGGTTGCCAGCCTGGAAAAGCCATAATTGTTGGTGAAACAATCAGCAGACGTCCGATCACTGCTACAGACGATAAACATCGCAAACTCGTCGACGATTTGATTCAAAATGACTGGCGTATCACTCAAAAGCGTATTGCAAACCATATTGGAATGTCTAGAATAGAATAGCACCAATAATCTTGCAACATGACAACACTTGTCCTCACACCTCGTGCTCAACTTAAGAGGCAATTGCAATTTTTATTTTTTTCCTCTAATCAAGAGAGACCTCAAGGGTAATCATTACACCTCGGACGATGAGGTGAAGGCAGCTATCGCATCCTGGATTCGAGAAAAGTCAAAAGAATTTTTCAGTGATGGAATTAAAAAACTTGTTACACTTTGGGAGAAATGTGTTAGTCTTAATGGTGACTATGTTGAAAAATAAATATATGATTTTGAAGCTTAAGAATTGTACCTTTTTGTACTTTTCGCCCAATCTTGTTATTTGTTTTTGATCATGTGCTACAAGCATGTGTGCATTACTTTTCAGCCTACCCTCGTAGCATGTACTACAATATGCCCCTTTCGTTGAAAACTCAAACTCTAAACATTCTGAATAAAAAAATGCCAGAGAAGCTTTTGGTAGGCTGTTTAGCTATATTTTCCTGTGAATTGCTGCAGTTAAGGTAATTGTTATTCATCTCCAACTGTCAACCTGGTAAAAATAACAGCTTCATCATAGATTGAAATATGACAAAATGAAGTAACAAAGCACTCTCTTTGTCCAAGAAGTTGACAAAAATGCGACGAAAAGGTACCCAATTGTGGGAAGTACGCCATCTCCATCTATACATCTTCCAAAATGGTGAAGACAAAACGTAAATCTTACAGCCCCATGTATTTCTTACAGGAGAATGATCGGGAATGCCTAAAGTTTTCGGCAAAATACATTGAGTAATGTAGTCGCCAGCTACTTTTCGTTATATATTTGTAGGAAAAAACTTAAAGTAAGTTTTTGAGAAAACACTGAATTTATTTTCTGTGAAAATCAAAATCATTTATTCATAAATTAAAAAATGAATTTATATTTTGCAGACCTCGACACGCATGCCAATGACTCGAGAGGCTCGTCCACCTCGTAGGTTAGGTATTTGCTCCCAACAGAGTCAACAATTTTTATCAGCTTGGTCTTCAAACTTTTTTCAGGATATTCTATCCCTTTTGATGTTAACCAAATTTTGAATTCCTCTTTCCTACTAGAAGAAATGCTTATTTTATTTCGCTTCCTACTGAGGTAACTTGCATTATCCATTACTAAAACGAAGTCTTCCTTGATATTGGGAACAGTTGGGATTTAAACCATTCTTCAAATCTCCTGCTATCCATCTCGTCATGATAGTTTTCCTCTAACTTTCTCTCTCCAAGTTTTTTCCTACAAATATATAATGAAAAGTAGCAGGTGACTACATTTCTCAATGCATTTTGCTGAAAACTTTTGGCATTTCCATAGATTTCCCCATAGTATTTGTCTCTAAAATTTTTAACACAAACGTAATTGCATTGGTGGAAAGTGAATAAAATGAGGCAGATTGTGATACCAAGAAAGACAGTGTTTCTTGAAAGCTAGGCCTAAATATATCGGTTCAAAGAAGACTGCAACTAATTCCAAATTTTCTCAAAAGTATCACTTTATTTTTCTTTTGATAATGATAGTATTTAACCTTTATTAAATCACACCATGTTGTGTGGTATTACTTTTACTGTATGATGGAAACATTTAAGATTGATTTTTGCCAACTTTTGCACGCATCGTTCTCCCTTAACAAATGCAAGGGGCCATAAGATTTACACTGTCTTCACCATGTTGTCATCTGAGTAAGATAAAAGCTCCAAATAGCCGTTGTTTGCGTGCAAAACTAACCGTTGGAGAGTTCCCACCAACTCTCCAACGGTTAGTTTTGCACGCAAACAACGGCTATTTGGAGCTTTTATCTTACTCGGATGTCTTACAACAGCTGTGCTCCTTTTCCTTATAGATTCACCATGTTGGACAGAGTACAGACAATCACAGTGTAAATCATTATACCAGTAATAAAATTTATTTTTCTTGTGTTATTTATAAACTTAAGAGGTTTCATATATACACAGAAAATAAATTCACTATTTTCTCAGAAAATTTCTCCCTAATGTATCTTTCGGGGCAAATATGACGATAAATAGCTGGCAACTACTATGTTCAATGCATTTTCCCTAAAATTCTCGACCTCCCCATTAATTTCTATCAAATATTTACCTCAAAAACGAGGTTGCCAAATTAATAATATGAATGGAAAGAGAATGATTTAATGTTAAAAATTTCTAGTTTCTGAAGTTAGAGAGCTAAATGCACCTGATCAAACAAAACTGGAATAAAATCAAGAATTCCTTTGCATTGTAGTATTTTTGTTTTTTCTGAGATTATGTTATTAGCCTTAAATAAATCTCACTGTCATTTCCAACATTACCTTCACTCAATACTGAAAAAATTTAAAAATATTTCGACTGACTTGGTATTCTTATTCTAATGTCCAGGAAGGTCTTTGCAACAGAGCAAATTTCTACATTAGAAAGTGAATGCTCTCGATAACGGGAGTCAGTCCTTCGTCCTATTCCCTATTGGCTCCCTTTATGAAGAGAGAGATGAGTTCAATTTTCTCATTCCAATCCAACAAACATCCAGTGTACAGATAATAGGAGATGTCTTAGAAAAGCAGTTAAAAAAAAACATGTCTTATGACATCTCCACTTTTAATTCTATCTTAATAGATAGCTCCTCAAACATTTTGGAACTCCCTATAACATGTTCTTTTGTGAAAAATTGTGATATATGGAGCCTGTAGAATCAAACCAATCATAAAATACGTACATCTACAGGCACACAAACAAAATTAATAAGTTGGTAACCCTGTTAAAGTGTGTTTTTTTTATGAATTTGCATGTGTCATGAATCAATAGGATGTGGCCAAAAAATACCCGATTTGATGATTTCAAAACCATATTCAAAATTTTTTTCACCTTAATGTTTGACATTTAATCCTATAAGTGAAAAGGTAGATTTCCTTGTTTTCCATCAGGTGGTTTAGCAAACCTGGTGAGGTCAACTTTCATCAGCATTTGGACCACCTCCACCACACATTCCAAAATTGAGGTTCGCGAGTACAGTTTTGATAAGAATAAATTTTGATTGCATGAAATACTGCAAATTTAGGACATTTGTCAGCATCTTGTTTAATACATAAATATTTACACAAATTATAAAGCCCTTTCCAAATATCTGTAAGGAAATGAAGGAGAGACTAAAGCTAATTTCAAAATTCTACATTTTACTAATATTCCATTCTTCAAACCATTCTTCCCCTTTTTCTGAATCAATTTTTGTGGGGTGTGATCTGTGTTGTTCTTTAGTATATAATTTTTTTATTGGTGTTATTTTATACAATAGTAATACTCTACTCACTACCACCAGGTAATGTACCTAATTGTAGTGTTTAAATGATGATAATAATAATTATTATAATAAGGTATAAAATCTCGTGTTTAAAGGGTCACTTCTTGGTTCAAGATAGTCAGGATATAATTGTCCCTGCGTATTATAGACCCGTAATAATATAATGAAATTTGAGGACATATTGATGCAAAATGACTATATACATAACATTTTTGGTATGTCTAATGGTTGATTAAAAGATTGGAATCAATATTCACTGAAAATGAGACACGATAAATCACCCCTTTACAATTTATATGATAGCATGAGATGAGCTTGCGTATTTCTGTGATTCTGTACTTACTGTCTGATTGTACATTTGAAGTCTTTATATTGAAATTCCACAGGTTGTAAATCAAATTGTTCAAACATCTTAGCAGAACTCAGATACTACCTAAATCCTAGAGGTGACCCATATGTAAAATGTAGGAATTAAAAAATGATAAGTTTAAGTGAAATTTTAAGAGATCAACCTCTACAAAAGAGCATCCTAAATGACACAGAAACAGCCATTAGTTTGCAGTAGTTATTAACACCAAAATCTCCACAGTAAAAAACATACTTGACCACATGAAAAATAATTTTGCTCCTGAGATGTTAACTGTTTTTCCATTGTTTCCTGCTCTCATATTTATTTTGCTTGTTCCCTAATCTCACACCTGAGGGTGTTGCTCTGCTATGAAACCATGGTCGTGTAATTTCTTTTCTTATGGTCAAGTAAATGTTTGTTATCATGGGGATTTTTAGCATCCTAAAGACTTAAGTATAGTGAATGAATTTGCATCTCAAACAACTTTCACTCCATAATTACTACTTGAAAGACAAAAAATATGATTGAAATTGAACTAAAATGAGACCTTAACACGGAAGTAGGAGGGAATTTAAAGATATATGATCATTTATTTATTTATATCTCAATGTCCTCCACAAATATCCATTCATTGGACAATTACAGTGGTGGGCTTCAAACAATAATGAAGGACGAACACACACAACGATTCCCTAACCAGAAAAATCTGACTAGCCGGGATTCGACCCTGGGACCTTGGGGTTGGAGCACAAGCATGCTAACCACTCCGCCACCACGGCCGGTAATATATCATCAATGTAATATAATTGAATTCTTAAGTTCTCTCTCAAGCACTTAAATGAAAAACCAACCTGCGGGCACACCAGCAGCTCCTGCAGGAACACCTCTACCAGCAGCTCTACCCATTCCAGGTCCTGGAGCAGCTCCTGGAATTGGAACTCGAGGAAGTCCTTCTTCAGGTGGTGGAGGGCCTTCCACTGTGATAGATACTATATTCTCCCCTCGCATCAACAGAAAGCCAAGGGTTCGCTTCTCATCTCGATCTGGCTGCTTCGAATTCTTTGCTTTTATCTTACGGAACTCTTCACAATCACCAAGGATTAAATTCATGTGTTTATCAAATGCTGAAAGCAAAAGTTTTAACTCTGTAATACCAAAATACATCCTACAATCAAAATGACAGTATAAATATGGATTTAGAGCAAACCAAGGAGAATATCCAGAAAAAAATACATGAACAGGAAAGGTAGACAATAAATGGCAAAGCCATTTAGCAAAGATTTATCAACCTCTTGACTGTTCAATATCATTAACGATTAAATGTTACAGGATTTCAAGCTGACGATACAGTACAGAATGGGTATTAAGTAGATTACTGCTACAAATTACATTTACATAAATACCCTGCAAGCTGCCTTTTGTCAGGGGTGTGCAGTGGGAATAATAAGCCAGGAAGTGAAGGCCACATACAAAGATTATTATACCTATTCTATGCAACTACTTAAAACATAATATTTCACTCTTGAGTCAAAGCAACAGTTAATACAATGGAAATGATCAAGTCTAAAAGGGAAGATAGAAAAGTGTGGTGAAAAAGGTTGATCAACCACTAACTGCATAATCACTGAGGGAAGATACCAAGTGGAGTAAATCCATTACAATGAATATTTCTTTAAAATTTCAATATAAAATAATTGTTACAGTTCTACAAACATTCAATGTTTGTAAATTAACTGTTTTCTGCCAACTTATCAGGCACTGTATTTCTAGATTCAGTTCCGAGATTTTATTGATGACTAGAGAAATATATTCTTTTTTAATTAAAGAGTGGTATATTCATTGTTCGATCGCGGAAGCGTTCTGCGAACTACGTTTCACGAAAATGTTAACAAATTTATTTTTAAAGATCAACAATAATCTAGGCAAATAAATAGGTATCAGGAACATAAAAAAGTTATGTACAACAATGTATGTTAAAACATTGCTTTTTTAGCCTAAACTCTTCCCTATGTTAGTCTTAATAGCAACAGAATTCGTACGCTTAACTCGCACACGTCGTTGACTTGTGGTAAACAAGTGTTGGTAATCAAAGTTAAATAGAAAGTCTCAGCATATACTTTAGATTTAATAATTATCTTCGCTCCACTTACTGAAATGGTACCTGATTAAAATTCCGCATGGTAGTCCAAAAACGTGGTATGACAATAAGCAAAGAACTACTGCACTGCACACAATAGAACACCTACAGTCCGACTATGCAACTATAAGGTTACATCAAAATTACATTGTAAGACACAAGAGAGATTGATAATATTTGACGAGGAATGACAAAGAACCCAGAGCAGTCATATAAGAAGAAACATGAACACTATTCTCCAATTGGAAACTGAGGAAAATCAACCTTCCTCTTTCCTTGCAACGCAAGGAAAGTCCCCATTCGTAGGAATTACAAGGTATTCCACAGACGTAAAACGGTTCTGATTTCACTTAAAGTACAGTATAAATCCATGGAAATGACTATGATTGTCGAGTAACACACAAGGCGAAATCTTAAATTCACATTTATGTCCGCTAAATTAAGATTCCTACGGATATCAATGCGGATAACACTTTGCAATGATCTAAGTTGTTATACAGTATTTCATAATCAGTATTCAGATACTCATACTCATTGGTCAAACAAAAATATCATGTCAAGTTGACTCGCTAGCTCAAATGTTGAATTCTGCAACGATTCTAATGGCTATGGAGTACAAACCTTTGAAGGTTCCTATGAAAGTCCGTGAATCTTGAAGTATAACTCTAACACGATAGTTTATATGTTGCAACATTTTGTTATTCTTCCCGATCGTCTAGAGGAAAAGAAAGGAGTTACTAAAGGACAAGAGTTAATAAAGGTTACGATTCAAAACTATTCAAATGTCTGAATATTTCATTGCAGAACGTCCATAAAAAAGGAATGATATCCTTAAACATATATATTCTCAAATAATCGAATGTATTTGCTCATACGAACCATGATGATTGTGGATAATAACGGATATGCCGCAAACAAACACAGGGAGCGAATTGACCGAATGCTCCGAAAACACTATTGGACGCTTTAAACATAAGCCGTACGAATAGATGTCGCTAGTGGATAAATCAGGATGTGCCGACTTCCCTACATTGACGGAGGAACGAGTTTCCTCTACTCATCAAGTTCGGGGAAAACTTCGCTAGACGGCTCTGGCGCAGTTTTACGCGGCAATTTAAGCTACTGGGTTACCGGTTTTGGTATTTATACTTTTCAATTTGTCCTTAAAGGTGACATTCACTTAAAGACCAAAGAAAAAACCAAATTGAAGATTACAAAGCATTATTTATTTGAATAATAGTAGAAATATTACATTAAATAGAAAACTGAGTCATACATAAAGGATGATTCAGCAATATCAAAAGTAAGACATAAGACAAACTGCACAATGAAAGCTCCTCTTTACACTGGTGGAAATTGTTCCAAAATATCACTGGAAAGTTTAATCAAAATACTGGACTAATGCCAACGATAGAGCAAGTTGTCAAAATCCACTTAAAACTCTTTAAAGTTAACTTAAAAGTCACTTCATTAGATAACTAAGACCCAAAGAATACTCAAAAAAAAAAAAGATACTCTACACATGAATCACTGATATTCATCCACACAACAGAACATAACTGCTGAAATTTCCCAGCAGACATGCTAAAGCAAGCACATTTTGAAGACGATGATTCTTTTTCCAGAGTTCATGCATGAAGAGTGAATTTGAAAAAAGGTCATATGTGAGAAAATACGGTAATATTAATTTGCACCTGGTGATCCTTTTTGTTTAAATGCAAGGCTTCCTTCCCCAAAAAAACCACTGCTCAGGAAAAATTCTTCAAAAACTAGAAAGAAGAAAATTTTGTCAGCTTTCCAATTCAGTAGAAAAATGAAAGCAGAGATATCAAAATGGCAACATGAAAATTACAACTACTTTTCCATTAACTTGGAATCAAATAAGAGAGAGAAAATTCCAGCAGAAATGGACATGGGAAAAGTCTGACAGGACCATGACACATGAACACACATGAATCTTTTGCATTCCAAGTTGCTGCACTAATAAATAAAACTATCAAACAAGAGGCTCCCAGATAACCAAGTTAGCAATGCACTCAACTTCAGTGAAAGCAGTCTTGGGTTTGATTCCCGGTGGTGCTCAGTTTTTGATGCATGATTAACATTAATACTACTACTACCATTAAGCAAGAACAGACTGTTGTGCTGTTTTGGGAGACTTTGCAGGCTTCCTTCTACACCAACTTTACTCTTTTTCTTGTTATAACAAAGAAAAGAACAATAATGATCCATGAGACAACTTAAAACAGAATATGGAGACTGACATGCAGAGGAGAGAGTAAGAAATATAAGCAAAAGAGAAAAAAAGATAAATTAGCAACTTGTGAAGGTATTTAGAAACACACTAACTTTCTTTTATGCTGTCAATTCATCATTACAAACTTCAGGAGACATGTATAACTTACCATCACCTTCCAGTCACTTGGCAACAAATACCAATAAATAACATACATATCCATGAGAGAACTGTTTTACAGAAAATGGAGACTGACTTAAAAAAGAGAGAGTAAGACATATTAGCAAGAAAGAAAACAGGAAGTTAGTGACTTCTGAAGGTATTCATAAACAAACAAACGTTTGTTTTTATGCACTTATTCAACCACCATTTATAACTAATGTTTACCATCACTTTCTTCTCTTTTCTTGGCACCACCAAATGTTGCCCATTTCACAGACACCTCAAATGTAGATTTCTTCAATTCCCTCCAGGGCTAGCTGCAAATTCTTACGTGTGTCATTGATGAAACGAGCCACTTAAGAATTGCTCATGAACATCAGGGTTCTGACAAAAGTCGAGCCACTTCTTACATCTGTGAATGACATTATTGGTAGATAGAAATACTAATGATAGACATATATATATA
>KZ308731.1:2375488-2417344 GCA_000376725.2 Ladona fulva
CAAGTTGTATCGTGTTATCTTTTATATAAAGTAAGTAAAAGTTGCTTGCATACTGCAAGCTTAATGTAAGTTACATCAACTAAGGCATTACACACCTTTTGATCCACTCCGCCTTCCATACACCGAGTTCCATGCACCAACTACAATAACCTAAACGAATTATTCATAATACGTGCATACGAAATGTCCTAGCATCGCGCCTGGGTCTATGAGGACAAATATCCTTACGGCATACGATAGAAATCCCTATCTTCTATAGATGTAGCGAATTTCAACCTTATACCTGCCCGGGAAATACCGTTACGAATTTTTGAAAATTTGGTTATTCGAATGGTCCTGGGATCGAACCTGGGTCTTTAGGGCAAAAATCTTTACGGCAGACGATAGACAATCATCTATTCTAACAACACCGTGAATTGCAACTTTCTATCTTAACGGAAAATACCCTAAATGAATTAATGAACTTCAGACAGAAAAACTGCCCTAGCATCGAACTAAGGACTCTCAGGGAAAAAACCTTTAGGTTTACTATAGGGGTGTTTAATCTCTATCGATGAGGTGAATTTCAACGATCTATCTTACCTACAAATACCCTAAATGATTTTTTGAATATGTTGCACTCTAGCATCGAACCTGGGGCCACTAGGGATAAAGCTCTTGCAGGAAAGGGAAGATAAAATCATTTTCTAACGATTCCGAAAATTTCAACGTTCTATCTTTATGTTAACTACGCTAAACGAATTTTTGAAAATGCGCTCAATGCATTCTTACGGGAAAGTGGCCGTTTTTGGGGCCCCCTAGAATCGAACGCATGATGCCTAGAATGGATGTCCGCTTTTTTCCATAGTGTCCAAACCCGGTACTTTACGGCAAAAAAATCGGCGGCTCCGTGAGGCACTTCCTTCTGCCTCGTCTTTAGTATCCTATATGTATATCTATATCCGGAGAAGCGTCTATATAAAGAGAGATATATATATATATGAGCCATTTCGAAGGCCCTGCTTATGAGTAAAAAGTTAGTTCAACACGAAATATAAATAATAAAGCATCCATCTATCTCCTACTTTATTTGCCATGTCCAAATATCACCAAGTCCACAACTCAATAATGGTTGTAGTCAAAATGCAAGTGATAAAATTCCGCACTTTACCTATTCGAAATTACCAGAGGATCGTTAATAAACAGAAGATGATACAAATGATTCTCTTTCTCAAAAAGAAACGAGAACAAAGTCCGACAAAATCGGGATTCGAACCTTAATGAGTAATGGTAAACACAAATTACACCCAATTCTATTTGATTTAGAATAACAAAGAGATTCTCAGGAGAAAGGTTTTAAAACCTTTGCACCGGCTTTTAGGGTCAATTTACAAATATGTACATATAGGAAGCGATTTCGCAAGATATAAAGAGCTACAAATCCCCTATTTCCAATTTACCTTAAGAAGTTGAGAATTAGAATACTTCATTACTAGAATACTCATGTTTCAACAGGAAAGACGCACTGAAATGCATAAACTACAAAATACTTGCAAACCTCTCTGTATACGGAAACAAAACATACACTTTTCCTGAACGTCCATTCCAACTATGTTGGGGCAATCCTTCACTGCACATTTCACGTTCTTTCGCGGTATACCTGAGGCAAAATTATCTTCACCATTTATAGGATCTCCCCAAATGGTCGCCAAAACCATTTTAAACCTTGGTTAAGACCGTTATGACGCAGATGACGCTTACTTCTACGCCCTTCTACGCAGACGGCACCATCTAGTTCGCGGGAAAAATCGCTAGAGGCGCAAACCATGACCGTAAGTGCCTATCCTGCCTATCCAAGTAGACAGGCCCTGATATAAATCTACGAAAATTAAGCGTTAAAGATGTAACGGATGAAATTGTCAAGAAATTCATCAGTTCAGTGATTGACCCCGGAAAAGTGTAGATTTGTGTCTAATTTCAGGTCTCATCAACTGTATTTTGTGTTTTGGCATTCAATTAGTACTGATGAAACTTTTGTATAGGAAATTCATATACATAATCCCTCCGACTTAGCAAACGCATTTCCTTATCTCGAAATAATTTTTACAGAATGAATAAAGGTAAATGTATTGTTTGTTATCTAGTTTATCTTAGGATTTCTGAAACATGTAGAGTAAGAATACCTATTGTTTGTGTATCATTTACAAAGTATGTGCGGCAAAATATGGGATGGCTTTGACTCTAGATATTATTGATAACTGGGAAAGTATGCCGAAGATTAAATAGAGCTAACGATAAGATAAACAAATTACCTCAGCAATTGCAGACATTTTCAGTCACGAAGACTTCTCATGAGAATTATATGAAATTTATTTGACAAAGTAACTCTTAAAAAATTAAACGTTAAGTAAAGGTTGTTCTAACAGAAGTTTTATCCATTTGATTTCTAGATTAACATAAAATTCGGTGCCCCAGTTTACGTTTTTTGCCACAAAGTTGCTGTACTGGTGTTAAACAAAATTAAAACGATCTTTAGTTCTATGAGAAGTAATACATTGGTGCCACTTGGGGCAAGGAAAGCCAGTTTGGCAGTGATGGTTAAGATGTTAACATTGAGGTGAAATAAATAACAAGGAAAACATCCTTCAGGCTGCAGCACCAATATCCAAAGTAATCCTGGGCACCAGCTCACACTTTGGCGTGAAATTTCTTTTAATGTAATTAAACCCGTTATTCAATACAAATATTGCTTTTGCGATTCTGACAGGTGCCTGAGACCACCTTTTACTCCTTAGGTGCCGCGGGGGTCCAGGTTAATCTCGGTTTATTCGATTTAGAAAATACCATCCCAAGCAATTGGGTGGCTGAGGTTAAATAATTTGGAATTTAATGCTAGGGCACCACAAGTATTAAGTGGAATACCAGTGATTCCACCTGAGCGGCAATGTTGTATACCCCGGCACCGATTCCCTAAATTAAAATACTAATGCTGCTCTCTAGGCAGCAAAAACTGTTAGTTGGAGCCATGATTTCCAAAACCAATCTAATTTCTTTTTAATTATATTTTATCTATTGACTATATACCTTAATATTTTTTGTATCAGTGTTTTAATTTGTTTTTTTTTTTAATAGCTCATTGATTAATTTATCATCACGCTGTACTTTATTTTATAATATGGGATTCGCTAATTTTTATTTCTCTGCTTATAAAATGCTGTGATTATCTTTTGTACTTGATATCTCAAATTTTGTACAGGGCTATGCCCTTCAATAAATTCTATTCTATCATGCAGCTTTATTTGCCTCTGAGCAAGCTTTATTTGCATTTGAAGTTGCGAATAAATAATACCTTATTTAAGCTAAGCTGAGATTGGTATTTCTGATTCAAAACTTAAAAGGAGATTGTTTTAGAAAGTATAAGAGATAATAATAACAATTACGTCTTTACTTGGGTAAATTTTGGTCTATAGAGAGCATTCTTACAATTAACCTAGACGAACACGAACTACCATGCCCTGACCAGGATTCGAATCTGGGACGTCGGCATTGCTAGGCTAACCACTACGCCACCGAGGCTGGCAGTGATGATAAGGAGTTTATAAAAAACAATAACGTTCTTATTATTAATAAAAGGTCTTATTGAGTCCCAATCATGAGTTATTAATCTATATCTGTATAATCATACATTTGAAAACATACTTGCTAAATTGGCAATTTATCTAGAAAAAATACATTGACAAGAACTGCATTAAGCAACCTCCAAAAGTGATCTGCTTTCAATGCTCTCTTGTACATCATGCTTTTATTTGTATTCCCTGCTTGCTTGACAATGCCTATACTGCTTTTGTAGTCCTTGGCTAAATAAATTTGAATTTGAATCAGTAAATATTTCCTACTTGTTCTTTATAACAATTTCAATGGAACCAAGAGATAGCCTATTAATACTTCCTGATTACTTATCTCAAGCTATTATAATTAAAGAGTTTTAAGTATTGATAGAGGTTCCATCTTTTTGATCACCTGCTGGTTTTATGGCATTTATTAATTTCCGCCAATGAACAATAATCTACTGTAAAAAGCAAAACAAATGGACTAAAGTCCTCTGCCAGCATGAGAATCCAATGACAAGAAGAATATTATTAGGATAATGAATGCTGTTAGAAGAATGGTCAACTTTGGAGTAAAAAAGGAGGCATCAAAAATGTCTACCTAAAGGAGAGTGATTCTTGCTTTATGGTAACAAAAATTAGTCATTCCAAGAAAAGCAATTGAGCAAACTAAATGGTGTTGGAGTATATTTATTGAATAATTGTCGAATTGAAGGAAGGTCCTTTTAAAAGGGGTGGATTGCGTTAGTTTGAGTGAGTAGATGAAATCAGAACCGTTACAATGGTGTACGGGGAAAATTGTAAAGGAGTTGGGGAAAGCTGGTTGAATGAGATGCACACAATAAAAGAGATTGTATGTACATACATATGGATGAGACAAGAGACGTCAGCAAGGAAATCAAAATTGGGAGAAGTATTACATATGGACTTAGTAATTGATGTGCTATCCCAAAAGTAGAATAGAGCAGGGTATTTGCATGTGAGAACGATATCATTATCAGCTTGAGCTCCCTTACACTTCATTGGCTTTTCTTCTTTAACCTCACATCATCCATGCATTTACATCAGGAGACACCCACAATCATCTACACAGAAGGATCTTCTCACTGACACTAAGGAACTTGTTCAAGCATTATATTTCATTTACAAATTGTGTAAAATGTTTTCAATATGAAAGCATGTGAAATACAAACTAGTTAGCAACAGTTGGAAAGGATATGATCTAATAAAAGTATGGCAATTGCTTTACAAATCATTATTTATTTATAGAGTACAAGATTCAAGTTTTTTTTTTAATTATGAGAGATCGAGACATTTAGTTTTCTCCATAAAAAGTATTTCATTTATTATGAAATGCGCTTCAACGCTTTTACAAAAGGTTTTAAATGAACATGGATTGTCACTTAATTTTGAATGACTATATAGGATTTTTATATTAAAGTATGCAACAATTATCTAACATAAATAAAAATGTTATCTTTAGTCTTAAGTGATGCATAATACATAATTGAGGGCAAACAATGCCCCAGTTAGGAATTAAATCAGTCAAAAGGCAGTCTACAATGCAAATGTGACCCATTCAATCAATATGTGCTGCTACTGCTGTAAACGAGTGAATTTCAGTCCTCAATTATCAGTCTTAGGGATTACCTTCCCTACACTATCCATTCAATCAAAACTCATCATTTCCTTGTTCAGTCTCTACCAGAAATCAATAGGCCTGTCTATTGAGAGTTATGCACTTCCCAATTGTTACATTTGCTTGAGTTTAAGTTGTGGAAGCAAACATACAAAAGAATGTATCTTACTGACAATTAAGTGAAGGTAAAGAATAAAATACTTGATAAATCTACGCAAATTCATTTTTCAAAAGTTAAATAAACCGATCAAGGAAAAATGTTATGAAAACTCAATGAGATTTTTCAATTCCCATTCAGAATTTCATTCTTGCCATAGCTTTCCACAAACTCATTGCACATAATCTCGTACTTAGATTACTAAATATTCTCTCTTAATGCCATCATGAATGCACATTTGTGAAACAACAGCTTTGTCTTAAGGTCCAAACAAATTTTGGTCACTTTCATACGAGTTTAAAAATTGTCAAGTAGAGAATTTTTAAAATTGTCAAATAACCAAAAGAGCAAATTTAAACTAAGGATGATAGAATATGCCAGGAGACTACTACAAAGAAGGCAGTACAAAAGATTTAGCCCATTTAGCACATTGAAATTGAGCTGATCTCTTAAAAACACATACCACTGCTGTTGAAAATTTCACAAAGAAAAGAGAAAAAGGAACTTATTCTCATATTACTTTCTCAAATAAGTGAGAGGGTTTCACATTTTACACCATACAATGGACAATATCACTACAGGATATAAAACATTAACACTTATATACAATACATAAAAACAGTTATAGTGGCAGTAACTTTGCTTTAGATTTGTGATAAACAAATGCACATTTTTATCCATATATATATATATATATATATATATATACATACATACACACACACAAACATACACACATACTTATAAATAATAGATAATATCATGGCTCTCTTCTTTAGACATGCATCCTATGATTGAGTAATGCTTTTCTTCACTTATTACTCTAAATATATATCCATGCATGCTTTAAGCTTCTGATAGGCAGAGATCTATACCATATAATAGGGTTGATATCACAGAGGGTTGTAGTGAATACCATTATACCCTCATGCCGTAATTTGATTCATTGAATGTAGACTGAGCTCCAAATCCATTGCTTTAAACACAAGAGCTTGAAGAGAGAGAACTTTCAGAATTATTCCAAATATTTGAATTTGGCATGGGAATCATACATGAATCTCTGAAAAGCATTTTCTAGGCACAAGCATCAAATATCATTAACAACAGAATAAAAGGTTCAAATACAGCTGAAGTAAAATGGAGAAAATATTTTACCACTTAGAACAGCTGATATTGGCTATTAATCCATCTAACAATTAAGGTGCATATATANTCTCATTGGCAATATAAAGCTTGTCTGTGAATATTCCACACATAGTTTATGTAAAGAGAGTTTGTGGGATTTTAGAGGCCCCATTTGCCTTCAAATTTAATTGCAGTCTATTGCACTTATAACTGCAAAATCAGAAATAAGGAAAATGCCCTAATATACATGTCATACACACCCATAGAAACACACACTTTCTTGTTTCTTTCCATCATTGTTTCCTTCAAAAAGTCACACAAAGACATGGTTAAAAAGTACTTTTCGATCCCTTCTTCCAAAGATTCTAGCAAAGACTCTCACTCCAGGAACGTTTTATTCTAAAATCCGTTTGTTTCTTGGGATTTTTATTAAATAAAGCAGAAACTGCCCAAGATTCCACTGATTTTGACACACTTGCAATGTTTGGTTGTAAGTGGATGGTCAAAGGGCTTGAGTGAAATAGAGTACACGTGATCGACTCACAATGGTCCTTGCCCAAAATTGAATTTTTCTATCATGTTCCCAGAACAGGGACTGATGCATCGAAATTTAGGATGGGTCTTACCCATGGTCCAAACCCAAGTATGAGAGGTTAAATGAATTAGGAATTTTACTTCACAAATATGGTACCCAATTCCTGAGAGGGGGGTGGAATCCACTTTGAAGCAGAGTGCATGGCTGTGCTTTAAATTGCTGTTGGTGCCTTCTCAGCATAATGTATCACTGAGTTCACCCTGGCCTGCTGCACTGCCTCTGACTGATTAGGAGGAGCCAGAAGCTGTGACCCTCCACTTCTCATCTCCTCCAGAATGAGCTTGGAGCGCTTCCTTGGAGGTAAGATGAGTACTTCCCTCATGGTCACTGGAAAGGAGGAATTGTGAAGAGGTGCAGACACAGCTGCTTCCAAATCTGAAGATGTTATGGATGCTGAGGGTGCAGGTGAAACAGGATTGCTGCTTGGAGGTGTCAGCAAAGGTGTTGGCTCCCCCCGCTTCCTTTTGTTTCCAGGAGGCGTGACAGGAGCAGCAGAATAGCTCTCAACTAATGGCAGAGAGGCAAGGCCATATGGAGGAGATTGATGCCTGAGTGTAGCTTGTTGATGAAATACTTCTGGAGAGGTTCCACTCATTCCATGGATGCGTGACACTTCTGTTGAGATAGTTTCTGGGAAAAGATAAATGGGAGAGGTAAGGATTGTTCTTGCAGGAGAAGACCTTTCACACTCTTCCTCTCTAACAGGTTGTTCCTCAACTATGGATAGCAGTTCTTTAACTGGAGAGGATGCCTCTTCTCTAATGTGTCTCGTATTCTTTCTAGTCTCTTCTTCCTCATCATCCACAGTGAGACCCACAGCTGCCAGGAGCATCGGGCTGAGGCCCATTTGCTGATTTTGAGAAACTGGAGTGGCTGTTGGAGACTGTGGACCCTGGCTATGAATGTAGCTGATAGATGGAGATGAAACTGATTGGAATATTCCTCCATTAGAGTTCCCATCCATTGATTGGTAAACGTAATAGCAAACTTCTCTCTCTTGCTGCGGTGGATACAAGGATACTATAGGTGAGGAGGGTTGACGTTGAGACCGAGATGGTTGCATCACTTGGTGTAACATAGCTTGCTCGTCATTATTATGTGCATAAGAAGGTTCCATACATGTCCTCTGCTGTTCGGAGCATTCTTCAGAACCATCTGTAGACATTAAAGAGAGGCGACGAGACACTTCTGAATCTTCACTTCCTGCAGATGGACAGTTTCTGTTCTCTTTGTCACTGGAAGATGATGCAGTTGCCGAACCAATGGAAGAAGAGGAGGTGGCATCATAGTCTCCTGAGGATAACTGTTGCTGCTTCAACAATTGTTGTCTTTCTTGAGCATATGCTGGCTGTCGCTGTTTTGAAGGTGCATTGCTAGTTTCTGAGGAAGCAGTGGAAGAGGGCAGTCTGGGAGGAGGGGAATACACAGAGGATGGAGGAGAGGGTACTGTTTCAGCAGGAGATGGAGTTCCAGACGTCTGAGAAGAACCTGAATGACTCTTTATGTGGCTCTCCATAGTCTTTTTGGAATTGAAGGTCTCGTGACAAATGGTGCACTTGTAAACCTTCTCCCCAAAGTGAGCCACTTGATGCAGTTTGAGGACATGATTGTAGCCAAATGCTTTGCCACAAATTTCGCAAGAGTAGGGTTTCTCACCCGTGTGTGTGCGTGTGTGCACTTTGAGCTGTTTAGAACATGTGAATCCCTTCCCGCACGACTTGCACACGTACGGCTTTTCCCCAGTGTGCGTTCGCATGTGGATCACCAACTGTCCACTTTGAATGAATGTCTTGCCGCACACGGCGCAGCGGTGCGGCCGCTCGCCCGTGTGGATGCGGGCATGGCGATGCAGCTTCCCGCTGTGCTCGAATGCACGCGCGCACACTTCGCACTTGTACGGCCGCTCCTTGGTGTGGATGCGCCGATGCACGCTTAGGTTCTCCTTCACCGAGAACGCCTTCGAGCAGAACTCGCACTGGTACGGCTTTTCGCCCGTGTGCGTGCGGAAGTGTCTGGTGAGCCGCGCGGGCACCGCGAACGTCTTGCCGCAAATGGTGCACGGGTAGGGGTCTTGCTGGGGGGCGGGCGGGGGGCTCGTCTTCCCCTCTCCTTGGTCCTTGGCGTGGGCCCTCATGTGGTTCTGGTGGGCGCTCTTGGACGCGGACACCTTCCCGCACGCGGTGCATCGAAAGGGTGGCGCCGTGGTGCTTGAGGCCGTCGGCCCACTGCTCTCCTCGGGCCCCGAGCTACCGGCCGCGGGAAAGAACTGGAAGACGGGGAAATCAGGGCTGCAGACCACGCTTTTGACGGGCGACGGCTTGTCCCCGGTGCTGGAGGAGACGTGGTTTGGCCTGGGCGAGGCGGGGCGCAACAGACGGGAGCCGCTTACTGGAGATGCAGTTGGCAGCACACCATCATCACCTTCTTTGAGCGGAGACATTTCGCTGCTGTTGAAGTATCCGACCATCTCGGATACCCGAGCCCACAGGCGGTCTGTAAAGAGAATTTCATTGGCCAATGAGGGAAATGAGTTCATTTCAGGCAATTTGAAATTATTTCATCCGTTAGATCTACAAGTTCGAAATTGTTGTCAGTTCGAATTGGTGTCGAGTTGAGCACTTTTGAAAATACTTGCAGGTTTTCTTTTCAATTTTGAGGTTAAGTAAATTACGTGATGAATGTAGGGTGTTAATTTGCTCTGAGGGTCCATGACTACCTTCATTTCAGGGAACGAGATCTCCAACATACTGCTGTATCACAGAAAACGCAATCGTCAACTGTAACGCAACACATTTCACATTAAATTTTTCAATGATACAAACCTGTTTTCGATTAGGAAGAAGAGGAATATGACTAATAATGAAGGTAAAAATTTTCGGACGTTATAACTCGTTTACGAACCAATTTATAAGATTCGAATCAATGATGTACAAAACAAACAGCATTCTCTCAGCCTTGGGTTAGCAAGATAGAAGATTATACTGAGAAGAAAGAGCGCGTTTCGAGAAAAAGAAAGTTTCGTTTCAATAAAGGGAAGATGATCAGAAAGAATAGTCAAATCTGCAATAGCTCATTGGAGAAACGGCGGTCGACAAATTAAACTGGTAAGAGACAACGCATAATAAAGATCAGAATTTGTAGATAAGTACGTAAACAGCAACACTTGGTGAGAAAGAGAAGAACCATAGAATTGCTTCCCAATACTCTTCAACGTATGAGAAGAGAAAAATGACAATAAAATAATATGAGCGTTACATCTGAATAAAATCGAGTGTCCACCTGTTGTTGGTTTGACCTCAAGAGGTGCATAAATAAGCCCGACGAATAAGCAGCCGCGGACTGTAAGGGGCGGTACTCATATAATGAAGATGCAGGCTGAAAGATAAGATACACGTAAAATGGCCTGTAAATGCGTCAGCAACCAGAGAAAATATTATAACTTGGAGAATAGCTTCCGCCAAAGACTACGCAGGCGTTAGCAGAACTAGGAGGAGGATTGTTTTACCAGACCTATAGTTGAATCAGTGTAGTACTGCCGACCATCGAGAACTAAACATTTACTCTTATGAAGGGAGGCATCTGACCTTTGGGGAAGGACAGTTGCCTCCTTTATGTGACGCTGGAGATGTTAATGGCCGGCACAGCGGAGCTTATTCGATTACAGACGTGGCGAAATATTTCTCGTAACGACTGAAGTACTGCCATATGAGGAAGCACCTCTCCAGAGGCTCTCCAGTCAAATGCCTCCTTCCGTGAATACTCGAGAGTGCTTAGGCGGGAGGTGAAAAGAATTTTTAGGATTGGAATGTTAAACATTAGATCGTTCTGTGGTGTTGGATAATGCATTCAGACCTTGGATTGTGAGCATAATTCGCTCCGAAAACGTGTCCGTAGTCCGAAGCACTCCTATCCTATCAAAGCGATTGCCCCATTAGAAATAATGGAAACTCAGATGATTCATTTCAAAACCTGAAACTTTTCACACACATAATAATGATTAACAAAAATTATCATTTTATATTTTTATTGCTTAAACATAAATTAAGAAATTTATTAATTATTATTTAGATCAACTTTCACTGTAACTAATGCAATCATTGCTAACTGTTAGCTTATCGGCGTCTTTTCCTATTTGTATGGCGTTAACAAGGAACCTCTTCAGTGCCACTAGTTTTTGCTTCCTTTTAAGGATTTCGCGGAAATGTGGCATTGCATTGTCATTACACAGTTTCATCGCTTTCGATGTTACAAACTTGCCTGAATATTCTCCATTAATTTCAATCCAACTTCTTGAAGGTTCAAGGATTTTCAGAATGACACATAAGCATGGGCCTGACTTTCAAATCACCACTTGCATTTGTGCAAAGCAAGAGGGCGAGACGGTCTTGCATGGGCTTATGGCCGATCTATGAATTCTCTTTTGCTACTAGTGAACGCCCCCGTCAAGCATGACGGAACTTAATTTAGTTTAAAAATATATCTATTATCGTATACATCTGGTCCACCTAATCAAGTCATGAAACCCTGCTTTACGTAAATTTCTTATAAAAATTATAAGAACTGGTTATCAATCAACAATTGCCTTGGTCGTCAAAGGGATGGGTTGTTTATTTCCGAAAAAAATTACTAATTTTCCGTGTACTTTATCAAAGTTCTCGCAATGTCGAAATTATATGAATGTTTCACGGCTAAAATAAGATTCTATGATCATTTTCCTTTCTTGTGACACTTGTCTCAATTTCGTAGGACCATTGTTTCCAATGTAATTTTGTAAAAGAAATGACATCTGCAAGTCATGAAACATAATTTACGTACATCTCTTATGGAAACGTATTATGAGCTCCTAGGTTCGAACCCGTGCCTTTACAGAGATGAGAGTAGCTTTCCTGTGGCTTGTTAGATCGTAGAAACACAATGCAGTTTGTTTCAGATCTCTAAGTAAAGCTGTTTCTGAGATAAATAGGGGGACAGACAGGTGGACGGACGGACAGACATTTGCTTTATATATATGATAATGTATTTTCCCAAAAAAGTCACATCGCAATTGAGATCTTGTTGCGGCAGGTAACTATGTAACTCAATGTATTACTCGTGTTGCAAGACCTCGTTCGCATATCAAATCAAAAGGTATTACTAACATTTTTGCTTGTCTTTCAAAACACTCGCAAACCGAGGTTTGACTGTATGTAGGAGGAAATGCAAAGGATGCGGATAAAGGAAAGGAAGGTAACTTAGTAGGTTGAAAACCTACGAAAATCCCAAAGGAATAACAAGTGTGAAAAATAGATGCGGATAGATTCGTAAGCAGTGGTGGTGTGTCTTCGGCGCCCATATAAAAAATCATTCTTGGGCTCTCCAATATTCATCTTTCATCAACAATAGCTGAAGAAAATATTAACAGCGCGTTCGTAACGCACGAGTATCCCAATGCTTTTCCTACTTTCCGTCAAGAGCTCAAGAGGGATACTTATGGGGTGGTAACAATAGCATCCTCATACAGAATCACAAACACTTTAATTCGCAGGAAAAAGACAAAAGCATGGGAGATTGACTGTCCATTCTAACAAAGGGTTAGATGTAAGAAGAGACTTGTTAGTCTCAATCTCGCCCTGAATAAAGTCCTTTATTATTATTATAACTTGAATGTTTGGGACACACTAATCACAGTGCTCGCCGGGAGTCGAGCCCTGTACCGATTTCACTGAAGATCAATGAATATTCCTATGTTTTTCGATCCTCTGCTGGGACCATGGGAGTTAGTGACCCAATATATTTTCGATTAAGAGCTAAAAAATCTCCCAACACTGCTTTTAAGAGAGGCGGCCTCTAGAGAGCTCAAGTAGTTCTAAAACACTTTTCTAGATGTCTCTTCGAGCAGGAAGCAACGCTCCCGTATCGATCTTGAGGCGCGATAGTGGCGGCACAGGCGGGAAACTTACAAACTTCAGGCATGACGAAGGCGGCGAAAGTGAACGGACTCGAAGCGTTGGATACGAACGGTAATACAAACCAATAAAAAACTTGGGATTAATTATCCTAAACATAATTATCACGTTATTTCGAAATAAAGGGTACATCTTACAACCAAGCTTATACCAATTTATCTGACATCTTGTCGATGCATCTAATACATTTATCGCATAAATATGGCACTTCCGTCGAGCACAGTATTGAACTTAAAACTGTTTCGAACTAAAAGCGCAATGTAAGCACCAAAATTGGTCAGCTGGAAGCCAAATCCGTCGTAATTTAGAATAATACGAAAGACTTTGACGAAACTGATGACTTAGTTATCCGCAAAATAGATAATGTAAGATTAGCCAAACGAAGATTCTAGTCTTTTCAAACTTTTATGTCCGACAGGAATTTCCTTAGGAGCACACCTAATCGCGCGAAATCATCCCTTTCCTCGAATTTCGTCAATTGCTTAAATCGTTATTTGCTTTAAAAATACAATTCACGAAGGCATTTACTTTCTCATTATTTGAACAGCCCATTCATTTACTTTCCCTCCTTACGTAAGCGAATTAAATTTTGAATCGCGAAAACTAAACGGAATAGAGATCGACGTTGAGAAAATTCTGATAAAATTTCCGTCTCTGGAAAATCATGGAAAAGTAAAATTCACCAACAGTCGAAAATTGCGTTAACAAGCAATAATATCGGCAAAAAGAATCTACGCATTCGTCGATGACAACATTTCGAAGCGAACGGCAATCGAGAAGGAGAGCGTTAATATTCTCTCGTCATTTCACAGATTAGCGATAAAAATACACTTCCGATTCATTGTTTCCGATGAACTGATTTCCATTTTCGGAGGTGACTTCTATCTTGGGTTCAATGAGCGATTTCTTCTTTATCAAGATCGATTTTCACGTGATCCGGTAACGAGAAATCCCGGGAATCGGGACCGAGGTGAATTCCCGCTGTTTCCAAAGTCTTTGCATACAGGAAATTCATTCAAGTTAATTGCATTTGCATCGCCTCCTTCCTCGCAGGAATAGGGCGTCGACGATTGGCGAATAAAATACGTAATTTGTCAGCTGCTTGGATGCAATTGGTTGCGAGTCTCCGCCAATGAGCTTCTCCCATTCGTGCACGAATGCACTGCGGTGGGCGGATTCACAAATTCTACTGCAATCAAAGTGCATATTCATTTACTGAGCGCCGTTCCTTAACGAAGGCGAGAAGCTATAGAGGAAAGAAACTTTCGTTTATCCATTAATTCTTAGAAAATACGCGGAGACGTGAGTTGGATATTTGGAATGCACCATACGGAATGCAAATTGGAGGAAATGTTGATTGCAGAGCCATTATAACTGTGCAGAGTGAATATTCGGTGACCGTATTTCCAGTCTAAAACCGATCCAAATTCTGAAACTGAAACATTGCTTATCCCAACTGCACATATATTACCATTTCGCGACTTCTCTTTTTGGCTCCTCCATTCAACTTAATCTCGCTATACTTAATTTTACACGGAATTTTTTCAACTCCTCTTTCGGTTTATTCCCTTCATAGTTCAAAGCTACGAACAGGGCCGGCTCGATACTCAAGCCGTCATAATATCGTCCAAATATAGCTTTCATCGGGAAAACCATTTCTACCCGCGATATCTATAAAATGAAATCTCTTCCGAATGACATGGAATCCACATCATTTGGAGTGCTTCGCCAACGCTCGCTTCTACTAACTTGTTCTATTTCATTATCATTTTATGTTATTAACACTTTATTTTATTATTTATTTGCTTTATTATTAAATGCATTCTCTAATTAATTCCTGTAGAACTGAATCGGCTAAAGTACACATAAGTTGAACACGTCCGCTGAAATTGCTCCTCCTCTTCCTTTCGTTCCACTCATCCCCCACTTCCCAATTCCGCTCTCGCCATTTCTTTTTATTATTGCGTAAAAGACGAGTCTCCAAACTATTTGTTACTTTGCTTTTTTCTTCTTCAGTGAATGCACACCACAATCCACCAATTAGCTCCGTTCCTCCAATCATTTGCACAATGTTGTCATCGGCGATGGTTACCCAAGGCCCTGAGTTCGAGTCCCGGGTACTTAAATTGATAATTTTTCGTGAACAAGTGTCGTCGACTTCCTTTCGATCCTTCGTTCACTTCATTTCTTTAAAATTTCAAAGCGGTCGCTTCGCTTCCCGTTGCACACGCAATTCCGACTATTTCCATTGCGACGCCATACAATTCGCCTTTTAATTTCCCCTCGCGGCTCATATATTGAATAAAGCGATACCTCGACTCAACTTTTCCAAATACGAACATTTTTCGTACTCTATGATGACCTCAAGATATGATTTCGACATACGAACCGTGCTGCTCTAACAATCCCGAGTGCTGTATTGTGTATGGCATGTAGATGGCCACGCAATAAACCTCTTCCTGGTGCATCTTTTTGTCTAATTTGTCAAAATTTACATAATTTGAAACAATTTATGAGCATCCCCTCTATCTCTCATCCCCTCCATATCTATTTTCTATAGTAAAAATCCAAAAAAATGTTAATATGATTCCTGTGAGATTTTCTTTGATGAGAAAGCTACGGATAATGAGAGAGAGGGACCGCGTATCTCGTGTTCATTTTAGACGAAATATTAAAACCGATTATCAAACCAAAATAATTACCAAAAAGGAGGGAATTTAGGCAGAAATGATACATAAAATGATCAGCTGTCTCAGTATTAAATCGGATTTATTTATTTATTTATAATACATCGACATACGGCACTAAGACAACTCCGGTTGACGATCGACATTTCGCACACGTAGCCTAGAGCCTCTCTGCTTCGTTTACGTATTTTCAGAAGAAGAAATTCTGAAAGTGATAGAGAAGTCGACCAATGATATCGGTCATGGGTATACTACATATTTTCATAATTGCTCGAATATTATATCTATACAACCACACATAATGATTTGAATGATTATGGCCACACACCGAAAATGATTTAAATGATTATGGCCAAATATGTTTTTCTCTCGTCCCTCGGGGATCATATTGCAACCTGCAGATGTTAAATAACGATATTTTTCAAAATTCCTACCACTAAACGGATTGATTTATCATGAGATATTACGGAAAACTGGGTTTCGAGGTACGAACTCCGGCCTGAAACGAATGAAGTTCGTAAGTCGAGGCAGCAGTGTAATGCGAGCGAAGGCCGCGAATTCATGCTCTTTCAATTCGACACTCGATTAGCCCACGAATGAGGGTAAATACGCAAGAAAGAATTTTCCTCAACGAATCGAAATATTTCTAAAAAATGGGGTTTGAAGTAGCAAAAGAAGAGACTTATTCTCTAGAATGGAAAATGCCATTTTTGCGTCGAATACCAGTAAACGACGACATATTAGAGCATCGATCCCTTTTTTCGGCCGAGCCTACGTCATCATTACGTCACTTGGCGTATATATTTACGCTTTGTTATCGCGTCGAACACTTTCGGAATCAAAATCTTATTCTTACGAATGAATCAAATGTGATTGCATCGCAAATTGCCCACCTCAAACGCACAATGTCGAACGTCGTTGGTGGAATGTCCAACGGGTGAATGAATGCGACGCGGAAGCGAGTGAATCGCACCCACAAGACGAAAGGAATGAAAGCGTAAGATTGCAGAAAGAAGTGCGCACGCGGCTGAGTGTTGCACACGAGGGCCATCTGCACATTGAGGCGACCACCGGCTCTCCCTTTCCGCGATCCTCACGCACAAGCTCCGCTCCCAACTTCTCCACCAAACACGCAAATCCGACGAAAATACTCGTTAAAAATATTCGTGCAAAGGTACAGCGGAAGGTGATACGTTAGTTAATTGCAGATCAGGGAGAGTTACTTAGATTCAGGACGAGCGATTTGAATCCCTACAAGATTTATACAAAGGCTTTATTAGTTTAATAAGTTCCGAGGAAGTACGTTCTTCGAAGACCGATGATAATGATGGCCCATGTAATTCGTCCTAAATACGCCGTTTTAATACGGAGAGAAAAATCAGGGAAATAGATGCTAGAACTAGTCATTTCAAGAATAGATTTTTCCCGCTAACAATACGCGAAAGTAATTGATTAGGGAAGTGATGGTGCATGCACCCCCTGCTAAGAAAGGCGGCTTGCATGGTGTATGTGTAGAAGTACTTCCGGGAAAATGCGACGACGAATTCCACGGAACAACGAACACAAAATGCGGAACATTTTGGCGGGGATTCGTCGAAATTCGCTGCCGTAAAAGCGGAACACGACTTTGATTCCATCATATGCGTCGATTGATTACGAAATTGCTATGAATTTATTTTTAACTACGAAAGAAAGGAAGTGAAGTTTCCAATCGCTTCGTTTCTCCTCGCACACGACAAGTACCTTAAGAAAATCAAAAAATATATATTCACTCCATAAATTCGGAGACATTAGTCATCTCGCGACGCCTGACATTTTACGCGTCCGCACGAAGCCGATCATCACATTTACCGAATTTATTTATAAAATACTACTTTTAATACATACGCAACAGAATACGAAAAATAATAATAAAAGGTCTTTATTGAAGGACGAGATTGAAACTTATTACTTTCTTCTTTCATCTAACCTTTAGTCATTACATTTAGAATGAAAGAGGTTTTGGGAGTTGAACTAAAGAAAAGCAATTAAAGAAGGAACTATAATTTGGGTTTAAAAAGAAACTAAGTCTACACTCAGGAAAAAATCAAAACCCTGCAGGAAAACACCCACGTGAAGGGGGGCGCGAAAAACCTGCGACAATAGCAACTAAAATTTAAAAGAAGAGGGGAAAATAACAGAAAGAAAAGTGTCAACAAAAAACCATATCACAATTTAAATCTTTAAAAGATAACGAATAATGATATTCTTTTCTGAGGATGGCACCAAATTAACAAACTACGACACTGAGTTACGCTGCATACATAAAATATCCATTCTAGCATATACTTAATTTCCATTCTAGCATATACTTAATTTCCATTCTAGCATATACTTAATTTCCATTCTAGCATATACTTAATTTCCATTCTAGCATATACTTAATTTCCATTCTAGCATATACTTAATTTCCATTCTAGCCTATACTTAATTTTATACTGCCACGGTTGAAAGATAGTTTACGAAGAATATAATTTTTTTCAGGAATGCCCTCTTTAAGAAATGCCATTGGGTTCAAACTTAAATGGACCGGTAAATGTGTTATAGGAAGGGCAAATAATGAATTGGCCAGAACCGTGAATTCCTCCACTTGTGACGACACGTGACTAATGGAAAGACCCAAACCAACTGGTCATCCCTAATGACTTCGATTTGTTATTCAAAGTGCTCGGCTAAGGAACTTAGGCACGTGGGCACAGGGAGTCGAACCGAATTCGAAAATCGAAGGTACGCTTTCAACCTACACGTAACTTTCTTGAATCGCACGACATTTAAATATGTTTCCAAAGCCGAGGAAACTCGAAATGTGAATGAAAATGAAATCAATTCCGCGGCTGACGCGATGTTGTCCTCAAATCATCGCTAAATCCAAAAACAATGATTCGAAGGACTATTTCAAATAACCGAAAGATATTCCATGGAATTGGGTATAATTACGAAAATTGGTTAAGTATCGATTCAACCATAACAATACCTTCGGTGAAATGAGTATCGTTTATTAATAAGAAATGGAAACGAGTGCCTCCAGCGGGATTCGAACCCACTCCTCCGCCCCACTTCGTCGTACGTAAAAAAGAGGCGTTATTAAGGCGTACAATGAGCTTAAATGTACGAATCCAAATTCCCAATCCTTTGTATTTTCTGTCGCCTACAATAACAAATACATCGTTAAATCTGATAGGAATGGAATCACGGCAAATGAAGCACAGTTCGTGGGGATTTGAAACCAACAGACGGCCTTGCTAAGGATTAAATAAACGCCAAATAATTGTCTAAAAATCGATCGGTCGCCGGCAGAGGAGGCGTAGATCGTGACTGGGTCAAGGCAGCTGTCGCACGTACACAGTGGCGATAAACAAATTTAGACGAATTCCGACCGCAGAAGACGTAACAAATTAAATAAATGGAAGATAGAAAGGAAATAGAGAAGTGCGTAATAGGCGCACCGCAATCGGGTCGCACCAACCTTGGAGAGCGGGCCTTCCTCTTCGTCGAGGGGAGGACGGCGGAGGCGCGACGAGCACTGGGTCGTCCATGACCGGGCGACCCTCACGAGGGACGCCGCGTGCGGCGGGACCAAAAGATAACGAGGATCTGTGTGTGGAGAGCGCGCTAGCGGGGGAACAGGCGTTTGTTTACATGCGCGGAGAAAGTGAGAGTGAGACGGGAGCGCCACGCGAGGGGAACTACGCGCCGCCGCAGCGCCTCTCTGCGGACACTCCAGCAAACTGTTCCAACACAACGAACGCATTTGCGAAAGGTCAGTTCGCACACGATTAGCGTAATGGAGTTTTTGCCGATACGGCAAATGACTATCTCTCCGGAGGTTCCGTTGTCCGCCCGGCGGACACTTCGTCAGCGACATTTGCTCACTCATCATCTGAATATGCGTGTGCGTGAATATGCGCACGTACGCCACTGATGTGCTCCATAATCAATATTTCAAAATTAACGACTTCTTATGAACCGCTTTGGATGAATTGTAACTTTTAACTGGACGTCTACAATTTCGTAAATGCCACCCTTCAGCGTGTGGCAGGGGGTGTAAATATTAAGCGTTCGAGTTACGTCTCCAGCATATTGTAATCGCGTATCGTTCGCGGAAAGACGGATTCCCTAAAACGGATCTATTTCTCTTATTTGACGCTCGGATCGCCGAAGTGGCAGAAGGGGATCGCATAATACCGATAAATGTCTTTCTCTGAATTTATGAAGCAATCGAAACCCAATCTTTCAAGGATTCCCAACCTGCGTCTGAGAGCATTTGCGTAACGCTTGCTTCTCTATCGCAGCACTTTTTAACAAATCGTATCGCCTTGCGCTGCACTTTCTCGAGTTCGCGAGCATTCGTTTCATCCGCTGGATCCCACATACTCGCCGCATATTCCAGATATGGCCCGACTAAGGTGAAATAACATCGCTCTCTAACCTTTTCATCGCATCCACCTACAATGCGCTTTATAAAACCGAGATTTTTAGTTGCTTTACCGCAGATTTTTCCAATGTTTGTGCTCCAGTTTAAGTTATTTCATAAGAGTGATTCAAAGATATACAACTGATTCGACTACATTTATATTAATTCCACTATTTTGTACGGGTGTTTCTGATGCAATTTCAACTGGAAAAGTACATTTTTATAGAACTTTCCACATTAGAGCACAAATGATGAAAATCTTTGAGAATGTAGGAGGAAGTATTGTCACAGTTTTAGATGACAAACATGGGATTGAAGGGTACTATTACTAGACGAAACTAGTCGCCGACGAAATAAATACTGTAGATTAGTAAAAGTACTTCTTCTTTTTGGTCTAAAGCTGTGTTTTCTTCAGCAAATCCTCGTGATGTGATCAACATTCCGTAAGTGACGGCTCTATTATTATTACAAATACGCGAGTAGGCACGGAGTCGCGCTCTCAATGAAACAACTGAAGCGTACGGTGAGTAATGCAAACATTCCACTGGAGATGGTGTCTCTATTTCTGTCGCACAATATCGGCTTTTCTAAACTTCCGACAACAACTGAATAACTTACTACGAGAAATGTCGCCAACAAGTTAAGGGTTCGCACACCAGAATTTGCTGTATCTGTTATTTCCGAGGCACGACAACAAGACAAAGATCTTTGTTTCGATTTCCAAATTTTCTAGATTTTCTACGAGAGTACCCAAAAAATACAATTTGTGAAACTTCGGCAATTGTCTGGCATTCTCTAATGATTTGTATGTTTGCTGTCGTTGGATATTTATCTTTTTCGTATTCCGCGAGTGTTCTTCTGCTCTTCCTCTCTCTTTTGGGACATCCAAAGCAACGGAATCCACTCCGAGCCAATCTGACTTCGAATCCGTCACGCATTGGATTCAAGTCGCCACATTCCACCACTTAATCGCGAGCGGTTAAAAACTGACAATGACTGGGCTAAATTGACAATCGGAGTAAGGAGTGACACATTCTATTGGTTACTATTTTAATCACGTGGTGTCCATTCGCTTCTCGACACAGCGAGCGCCCTTCGATACCTTCATTTTTTGTTATATTAAATAATTATATTAAATTCTGCAAATACTAAATTTGGCCGACGCCGAGAGCAGTGTGAAACGATAAGACACGGTGACAAAGAGTCATTAATATTTACACCGAATTTTTCGTTTTGCGATTGTGCAATACACGAGTGGGAATGAGCGATTGTGACGTCGGGAAAAAATGAAGACATTTGCATTCGATCGGTTAATAAATAAACCGCGAGAGATTCACTCAGGAACTGTTTTAGGAAGAACTGCGTCTCAGAGAGGAAGTTTTAAGAAAAATTCTCCGAATAAATGACAGTAAGACATCGATTTGAGGGTATAATTTGGGGAAGTGGCGTTAAAAGTTTGATTAGTACTTGACTAAGCGTCTAAAGAGAGACTTTTCTCGTGCAAGTAAAGACAATGCAAAGGCTTATTTTCATCAAATTCCGAAGGAAATACGTTTGAAAATCGTCCAGTAATTGCAAAGTGCTGATTCGAGGACGGAATGAATGAGGCGATCGAGCTTTTGCATCGCCATCTGGTGATACGCCACCAAAACCTACGGATCCTCGGCTAATTACTCGCAACTGATGAAAATCGGAGGAAATTTGGTCAATTTATGTTGGTTTAATAAAGAGGAAGAATGCCGACAATTGAAAATTACGAAAAAGAGCGCAATTGAGGCTTAAATATATAACTAAGAGTATAGCTGATTTGTAACGATAAAATAGTGCTTTTTCACAAATCGAATTGAAGATTAACTGACTGAAAACGTAGTTTTGCATATGACTAAATACTAAATTAAAGAGTCAATTTTAGGAAAAGGAAATTCAAACATCAACACCGCATACTTCTATTCATCGCTGTGTTAAAACTCCGAACCATTAAATAGTTCGTTTGGTTCATCGCTCCAGCAAATCGCCAGTTAAAGCAAAATCCTCTAATTCCATACAGTCTATGAGTTCGCTGAGCCACATTTAACGTTCTTTCGACGACATTGGGTGGCAAAGGGGCAACATTGGATGGCATTCGATCGAATCAGCATTCATTAACACGCGTTCACTGGATGTCATGTTCAATTAACATCTACATGAACAACCTAAAAGCCACCTTTCGGCGTACGGCAGGGGGTGTAAACACCGAGCGTTCGAGTTCACCTCTTTAGCTTATTGTTGTCGCGTATCGTTCGCGGAAAGAATGAGTCCCTAAAACGACTTGTCCTCGCATCTATTTCTCTTATTTGAGACTCATTGTCGGAACGGCCGAAGTCGCATAATACAGAATACGTTTTCCGCAAATGTTCCTTCTCTGATTATATTAAGCAATCGCAGTCTATCTCTAATTCATGGGACAATTGCTTCTTGAGCGAATATCTATCGGGCAATCGCAACATTACAGCATCGAGTTACGGTCAAGAACGCGAATAAGAAAGGCAAATTTGCAAGAGGCGTAGTCCATCGGCGCTCCGCCCACTTCCACTACGCCAATAATCCTTTCCTTGCGCAAAAAGAGCAATGCGATTGCAGCGACGCTCGTTGGCGGCCACGGAAAACGCCCTCTACACATGAACAGCGAACGAAAAGCTAAGACGCCGATTTCGCTAATTGTAAACTTGAACCGCTTTTTCAAGAAGAGAATAAGTCATTCCTAGATTTTCCTATTTCGAATACGTACTTAGCGCTTACGCGGGGCTAAACTGCTGCTTTAATTATACGAATTTGTTCGTCAGAAATGAAAATATTAGCGTTGCGATTTCGTTACGTTGCACACTTATTTTAAGATTACGTAGATTTCGCCAGCTATACCACGAACAACTTACATCTTTCGAAGTTATCCTGGCAAAAATTTAGGTTCTCATAAAATGTGCAGTCGATTGATCGCCTCAAAATGTAGTCTAATAACTCATGGAGCACCGAATAACGCACTCGCCGTGTCCATTTCGCTAACGCACGCCTTTTTGTCATTCCACCGACTCGTTTCTATACGCGCTGTCAGTCGGGGACAGTTTGTTTTACTTCCGATCATCTCATTAGCAATTTGGTCACTTATCGACCGCAAAGTAGCGTTACGATGAAAAATCCGTCGATGCTTAACTACGGAGATGGTTTATTACTGCGGAAAACGACTTAATCGAAATCTCAGAATGAACTATTAGAAGAAAATTAATTTCTATTACTTACATTTAACTAATCTATTCAATCAAATATAAATTTTCCGATGAAAAATCCTCGAAACCGCCATCGGCAATAATAATCTCGTAACTTAAAATTAGAGAGCGAATCAACAAAGAGGGGCGAATATAAGACCCACGGTAAAGGGGAGCGAAAGATTTGCGCATTCAGATTTGGAATGAGGTAAAAAGAAGCGGTTAATCAAAGCGTCGGAAAAGGAGGAATCGTAAATATTATCGTGCTGAGGAAGGCGACGAGCTCTGAGGCCTATCAAGGGGTTTCTCTATAGCGAGTGAAAAACCGAGTCGAAGGCCTCCACGTGGAGCGGTTTTCGCCCGACCTCGTGCAACTGAGCACGCGGTGGGGATGGCGAGGGGAAGGCGACGGTGGCGACGAGCGGCGGGCGGCCTCCGAAGCTCGCTTCTCGCGCTCCTTCGGGTCCTGGGACAAGGAAGAAACACTTTTCCGTGGCCGCGATCCGAAAAAATGCCCGACCAGAATCGCGACTGCGGGCCCTCACTTTCACCGCCTCCATTTTCCTCGCGGACAATGGCGACACAACTCCGATTAAAGGAACTTTAATAAAACCGAGCTAGCGATGGTCCGATCGGAGAGCCGCGGCGAAATGGGGGAATCAAATGGCGTTGAGTAGCGGAGAAAGGTTTTTGGTACGTACGTAATTGGAAGGACGACGGGTGTGGAATACTCCATTCACTCGGAGAGAGGCGCACATCCCAGAGAAGAACGCACCATCCACTGACCTAAGCCACTGGCATATGCCGCCTACCACAAAACTATTCACTTGTCCAATCGGCGGCCTTGGGAGTGCGGCAGAATCCGCGATTTCCTTTGGACTGACTCCTCCTCGGAGCCTTGTTTACCTCTCCCCCCCTCCGCCCCCCTCTCCCCCCCTNGAACCCCAAGGAATAACCAGTATGAAAAATAGCAACCCCCCTGCCCCCCCTCCGATGCGCGGGGGGCCAACTTTTCGGCACTCGCTGCTGAATAACAGCTCGGCGAATTCAAAGCCGCTCCTATTCCAAATACAGTCTCTCATACATTTCGAACCGAAAAGATAATACAATTACGCGGCGATATAAAGGAGATCCGAAATTCTCTTCTTCAGAGTTCAACGAAATAATTTTCCGAAAGACATTCCTCCAAATATTCCGCATATTTGCGAACTCTAACGAATGCTCACGTCGTTAAAAACGTCCCTCTTCGATCCTCATTCATTTCTTATTAACTTTGTATTCTTTAATTTCGATCGTCTTTTCCTCTAAATTACGCGTTTTTAACATTTCCAAGAAGAGGTAATCTAAAGATAAGAAGCAATGAAACTTCGTATTTTTCCAAAGAAAATTGAAAACACGACCGGTTTTACAAGCGTGCTTGCATCTTCGTGCCTGAGAGGCGATTATTCAATAATCTTAAAAAAACACGAAGTTGCATCGTCTCTCCACCATCTCTCCCTTTCAACATCGATTCATCTAAAGATATTCAAGTGAGAATCGCCCACACATTTAGACATCCACACTGCAGCACGGACTGTATGCTATCAATATAAACCAATACTCTGCCAATGTCTCGTTACAGTACCCAAAATTTTTCGTTGAAAATGGTAGTGACTATTGTAACGATGAATAATATTTTTATGGATAAAAAATTATTTGTTTGTGTGAAACTTAACGCTTGCGCTCAGACGAAGTGAACAATCCCATATTGTTGTGAATTTGTTTAGGACAAAAGTCATGAAAAGAGATTGTTCTAAAGCATAGAATTCTCTCAGAGCAGAGCTGTCAACGCGACCTCAAACTTCTTATCATTTCATTTTATCAAAATTCGTCGCAATACATTTTCGTTACGAAATGCATTTTCCTCGCATTCCCTCGCGGAGCTTTCTAATTCATTTCGCTGCCATTTTGATGCCACAATGACTCCAAGTTCGTTTTCGAAAAAGCAATTTGGCAAAGCACAAATAAGCGACGCTAAATGCAGGTTAGCGCGGAGCGGCCATTTTCCCTCAAATCGCCATTTTTCGGTCGCGAAATCGTCGCTTTGGGAAATTGGTGAGAGCAAATGTTCGCCTTACGATAGGTTAGTTCCGCAATTCCCCCGGATAGACACAGGCGGCGTCTAAGACCGCTTTCG
The DNA here is from genome assembly GCA_000376725.2 of Ladona fulva. Lineage (NCBI taxonomy): Eukaryota > Metazoa > Arthropoda > Insecta > Odonata > Libellulidae > Ladona > Ladona fulva. The sequence continues at coordinate 2,401,092 of KZ308731.1, forward strand.
AAGGCCTCTGGTGCCCTACGGACCGAGGTTTTCGGCAAGGTCGGGTCCGCATGAGGCCCTTGTTCAGGCGTGGAGCTGTTATTCCGTCACACACGCCGCCGACCTACAATTTGGGCAACGGAGGGGAGCGAGGGGAGGGGAAAGAGGGGAGGGGAGCCGAGGGCAGCGACTCTTCCGAAAGTCGGCACGTGGAGGCGTCGGACAGTGGTTTCTCAGAGTGTTGGGGCGCGTGGATGAGAACTCAAGGGGACCACGGATTGTTCGATTGATCGAAGCCTCACCGCGTCCTACGTTAGTCGGGTTACTGAGGGAATATTTCGGATTGCCGTACGTCGAATCACACGTACGAAATAAAATCTGCGCCGAATTGGAGCACCTCCGGAATGTAACGAGGACAAAATCTGGTTTCTTCGAGTTTAGTATGAATGAATTTAACGTGACCGACCAACTATTACAACCAAAGGACCAAAGTAGCGAATTAAATACGGAGTTCTCAGCTTTTGTAGAGAAACATATTACACGCGAAAAGAACTTCTTCCTAATTAGAAGTCATTGAGAGTATTTTAACATAAATTTCCAAAAGTGATTGCAGTGCGAAGTGTATCCGATAACGCTTATCAAATATATACACATCGAGAAGGGTTTGATCGCAACAGAAAAGACTTAATATTTAAAAGCGACATTTGAGTGAATAAAAGATGGCCAGCGTCCAAATGAATTGGTTTCCTAGGAAAGAAAGCGGTAATGAAAGAAAAGAGGGAGCAAAGAGTGGCGCGTGTAAATGCACATGGGTCAATGACCTCACGACCTTGCCACCGCCCTCGACTGCACTTTATTTATTTCAATTGCTCTTAATGGAGTAAAGAGCCGTACACTTTGGTGTTGGATAGTCAGCAATAAACGCAAATGAACAAATCCTCGACTATTCGAATAAGAATTGAAACATTTGAAAGGTGCGAAAAAAGAACATTCAGCCATCTCAAATGGTAAATATCCCCGAAATGTAGCCCACCGCTCGTGCGGCCCGCTTCACCGTGAATAGTCAAAGAGTATCAGATTTTTCCTTACTTTAAGTTCTTCTATCAAATGCCTCTGTACGCCCACGCATATTCACATGAATACATTCTCTGTGCAAGTCGTCGGTGGCAGGAGGTGACATCCCTTTTTTATTCAGAATTTCAGTGCCCACCGAAATAGCATAGTATTCGCAGCTCCGTGTGCGATTTTTCTTCTCACATTTCCGAACGCACTTTTCTGGAATAATTTAATCAATTATCTCGCCGACGAATTGTATGCGACAAATTTGTCGAATAGAATTGGTCGGCAATCGGAGAGCAAATCTGATCCGAGGGACTTGAACCCTAACAATTCAATGTAATCAAATCTCTTTTAGCCAAGGGAAAAAGGGACTCGAAAAAATTCTGACGGGATTCGAACCTTCCTTTAGCGAGACTCGCAAGAATGGTGCGAGTTTCGCTACCATTAGACGGTTTTCATATCCGTGTTTCCTTGGGATTTCTCCCAAAGTCTTCTTCACCAATTGAACAAGTTCGCTAACGCAGCTGTGGGTAAACTACGGCAGATGCGTCCCGCCATCTACTTTTATGCGGCCCACAAACACGATAGTACCTTGAAACACACGCGATTTTAAACTGTTAGGCATGTAATAGATTACATTTTAGCCCATGCCAACTTAAGATCATTCTATTAATTTCATGTTAAGTAATAATTCATATAAGCGTAATGATTCGAAAATGTCCCGGCTGCTCCAAGTAATGTGCTATGCGGCCCGCCGAATAGAAGGTTTGAGCATCTCTGCACTAACAGACTCGGCGTTTGGCCGAATCAGATGCTGGTCCAAAAGGATCCGATACTGAGCTACAACAACTACTCCTTTGCTTTTCCATTTCACTTAGAATTTGCGCGTATTAAGTGCATACGTAGACAAACAGGAGCAGCTGAAGAATTAGCAATCGAAAGGAATGGAAACGGCGGCAAGAGAATCTCACACACACACCAAGAGATGTAATACACAGAGGTTTGCAAGTCTATCAGAAGGGAAATTAAGGAAGAGGCCAAGAATTTCAATGAAATCGTAGCGCAAGATGCTTAGGAAAACATCTATTACCAGACCTCGCCTATCAATAGGAAATAGAAAGATTTCGGCCGTACAGAAAGGAGATTGCCCAACAACCGGCAAGGGACGGACAATACTTAGTTTGTACTCTCAGTAGGTTTGTGCTTCCCTTCCTTGTGAATGTTTTCCTGCTGTGGATGTTTTTTCCTAAGTCCTCATATTTCCACTCTTTTCGTATTTACAAATTTATTTTCTTTTATTTATGACGACTGGTTAGAGGGAGGAAAAGATTTATTAGTTTTAATCTCGCCTTAATAAATAAATAAATAAAAATAATAAATAAAAACGTCTTTATTGGGCGAAATTGGGACTAAAGAGTCCCATCCTCCATTTAACCCTTAATAAAGACCTTAGAGACAATACTACGGCCTGTAGAAGCAAAAATGCCGACCAAAAGATACGGAACAATGTTGTCAGTCAATGCCAATCGCCTACGATACAAACTATTCACCAGACGTAGCATTCATAGTGAATCATGCTATCGTCATCTGTTTCTTTTTAGTTGGATTCTTACATTAATCCCTTACAGTACAATAACTAATTCGTTTTCTAAAAATTACATTAATAATAAAAATCAATATTATTCTTATGTCATAAAGAAATAGATTTCTGACATCTGGAGAGGCGGAAGGTGTTCTTAAAGAGTGCAAATCGTTGAAACGAGACAAATAAAATCCTGATTAGGCTTTTCAGGACATCTTGTTTTCGAATATGTCCTACATCTTTAGTACAATTCCGTTTCGTTTACTCGATTTCATCAATAGCAAAGATATTTCAAAGATAAAGTGAACCCAACAACCCTCCCAATAACAGGAGCGTTTTATTCAAAAGAAATAGGATTTTTTAACTTCACCTCTCGGTTGGAAATGGCGAATCTGAAGGTGACTTCATTTCTGCGATCTGAAGTGTTTTCAGCGCTTCACGGATTCTACTCTGCTGCTCTCCGCTGCTTTCTTTCGTGTGTTCGACCACCGAAGTGCCTTAGCAAATCGAGAGCTCGCTTCTTCCAACAGCTTCTTTTGGCTCCTCTAAAATTAAAAATTGTTTATTTTCCAAGATAAGCTGTTTTTGTTGTTGAGAAATGTATAAAAGTGCCAATTGATCATACGATTTGCGAGTTGGACAATCGTCCTGAAAAGGTCACTTTTCGGTTCGGCACAGATGTAAAACGACTTTAGAAGAATACAAATCGCATTCTCCGATTAATTTTTCGCAATTAGCGGCAATCGCATCGTGCAATTGCTTTTCGTGAGACAATTGCTTTCTTTCTTTTTCTCGTCCAACATTTCATCGACAACATTCACATTTTCGCCTCTACATTCGCTTTTCCTTTCTTTCACTTCGCACCTTCAAACTAACTCGCGCAGTTACGTAATGTTTTCATAAATTTCTCTAATAATTTCAAGTTAAAATATATTCTCTTCCGGTTCCCTTATCGGATGAATTCCTTTTTTACAATTTCCAGTGTCTTAGAGTGCTTCTCGAGCAATGCTTTCACATGTGCAGGAATGCTTTCACAATTGGCCTAATGAGACATATCCGATGGCATAACACCTGCTGTAACCTATTCCCTCGCATTTTCCTGGTCTGCCTCTCCATTTCGATCCAAACACCTCATCTCAATTCAGTCGACATTTTAATTTGCCGCACTCGTATTACACCGCATACTTCAACTTCACCGCCGCAATACTGGCAATTTCTTTTTCAAATCGAATCGTCTGATCTGACCCTAAATTTCTTCCGGAATCCTTTAAGATGACGAAAAATAAATTAGATATTTAGAAAGACTCTCCGGAGTATTTTGTTTTCCACATAGGATTGAATGTTGTGTAATATTATCCGTATCGAATGTCTCTTCTCTAACTTTATTTGTGGACAAAAATTACATTAATTAATGTAAACCTTATATTATTTCTCTACATTCTTCAGCCTGGTATAACCTCATCCCTCCATCATAGGCAACGAAAAGCTTTGAAGAGGGGGCTTAGAATGGCAAAATGAGGAGTGAAGTAGTTTGGTCCTACTTTTCTCACTGAGAGAACAAGTCCGAGCAAGTGAAGCACAATGGCTCTCTACAAGTGACACTTTTCTACAAGAGGAGACCTTAATCAACGCCATCATTCAGCAACACTCATACCTCAGTAGCTTTCATATTATCACAGACATGAAAAAACTGGGACAGAAGTAAAGTGGCGTAGGTCATAAATGATCGCGAGTGTTATTAACGGTTCAAATGCTTTCTTACCTCGGCGTAAATGAATTCAAAGAAACCAAGAATTAAATTTAATAAGTATTTATCGAAAGACTAGGCATTTTATGCAAGAATTATCGAAGAGTAAATTAAATTCATTACATTCGCTGGCATCACTCGAGTGGCCAAAACGTGTGATCGGAAAGTTGACTCCCGCATCCCATCACAGTAGGGATGAAATGTTCAAGGAGCAGCGGTGTCGGCCCCTACCGGATTTCATTGGAACCACCATCTCCGGAGCGATGGCGACGATTGGCTGACTGCGCTCTGGAGATCGTTCACCTGAGGGGGGCTTATTTCCGTCCCCTCTTCCCCCTGCCCCTTCCCCCTCTTCTGGACAATGACCCACTGCACGTGGAGACGGAAGAGAAAACCAGTGTCCGGGGCCTCAACTTGCTTTCCATCGACTCCGAGACGCAGCGCTGTCGGAAGATGGCGGGAAAGTACGAAAACGACGACCTTTTGTTTAAAAATTGCTCCTTTCTTTACAAATTACTCTCCTTTTACTATTTGGCCCATCTCTCCTGCCTTCATGTTGCTGTCTAACTGAATACCCAAGGATAAACAGATGTGAAAAATAGCGACATGACTGGGATTAGAAGCCAGGTCTCCCACTTTCCGGGCAGGTATCCCAAGCACTAAACTACCATGCCGCGCCTATCGATCGTTTACGTTATTTAATACTTCTCCACTCATTTCAGGCTTAATTATTTTCCCATTAATTCAACTTTTCTTCTACATCCTGATCTCCAACGCCTCTAGTCATTGTTTCCTCGTACCCCAATCAAACCCCGCAAAATCCACGATTTTACGAATCACATCCATTTCTAGACATGTCTTCTTCTCTCACTTCGTGAAGGTATCGTTAGCTGTTCTTCTTGTGACATCTTTTCTCCACCTCATTTCATTCCATCCAAATTGCTTTCTTTTGTAAATCTCATTAAAATGTTTGAAGCATGTTTCAATCCCGAATTCCCTTGTTTACCCTTATTATCTGGAGGAAAATAAAGGGTTTTAAACACCATACTAATCGGACTTTCGAGAAAACTTAAGATAGCCCATGTAACGAACAGGAGGAGAGAACAAAAGGACACTTAGTAGCTTTATTATTGTTATTAACTATTTGACCAGGTACACCAAGAAGTTGCTGGGAAATGATGAAATTACTACGGAAAATTTAAACGTTAGTGGAGAGAGAAAGGAATGAAAGTATAAGAGAAACACGCGAAGTGGAAAAACGAGAAAAAGAGTGAATGTAATAAACATATGAATTGCACGGATGAAGAAAATATAGAGAAAGTAAGTTACCGGAAGGAAAGAGGAGTAGAGGGAGAACAAAAGGCGGTGTAACGAAGAAAGAACGGGCAAATGGTCTTCAATAAAGAAGAAGAAAAACTAACGAATATGAAATACGCAAACGAAGGATGCAATCCCAGAGTTGAAAATAAAGATATAAAAATTACGCAAATAAAGACTTCAAAAAGAATACGGGTATAAATCCAAACTTTAACCTAGCGATAAATAGAAAACGAAATTTTCTTTGTGCACCTATATTCATTTCCCAAATCCCCCCAAAAGTTTTCCGTTTCTGTCCCAGCAAATATCTGTACTAAATTCAGCTGTGAGTATTCATTCATCCGTCGAGCTTCCGATTAGAGCGCCAAATTTCAATCGGTTGCCGTGTTTATCATCTCTTTTTTAATATTTATCCGTTCCACCATAAAATCAGTCTGTCATATGTAAACATCTTTACCAAACTATTCCGAGAATTACCCCAAAAAAAGCCCACGTGGGTATTTTAAATGGAAGAAGTTTGAACGCCTTTTTCTGCTAAAATGAACATCGAGTTATCTCAGGAGAGGGAACTTTCCATTCTCATGGCGACATCACATCGGAAAGAACCGAAATAGTAATAATACCCGAGTTTCCTACACATTTCATACGGAGGAATATTTAATCTGCCCTGGAATCAACACATGGATCATTTTGGATAAAATCTATTCAAGATATCCAAAATGATGCATGTTTCGATGCCAAGAATCTAAAATATTGTCACAAATTCTATTTACATGCCGAGATATCCAACTATTCTATACTTGATTCACCATCATGAAGACACCATTTAAAATGCATTGGCCCATGTATTTTAAACGGGAGATGTTCAGGCGCTGTTGCGACATTTGCGTAAAAATGTAAAGTAAGTCAAATTGTTTGAATTATTTTCTGTGTTGAATGGAAATGCTGCCGCATTTTACTGCGTGTTTAACTTATGGATCTTTACTACCATAATTGCATAAAAAACGAAAATGTTACATTTCAAAGAAATTCTGGATATTTTTCCCGTTCTGTTTGTAAGCGTGCCTTGAGTTCCCTACTTTAAGGAACACGGAATTTTTAACATCTAACTCTGCCTCAAATTATTTTCTTTCCGATAGCATTATTTATTTTGCAGACAAACGTTTTTGAGGCATGTATTTAACAGAAATCGTAGGGGAAGTCGAGAATTTTTCGTAAAATGCATTGAAGAAAGGACATGCTGGCTATCTTCCGTCTTATTTGCTTTGGAAAAAACTTCCAGCGGGAAAGTTTCTCAGAAAATAGTGAAATTATTTTATTTGAAGTTTCAACGTCATAAGTTTATAACTAACCCGAGAAAAACAATTTTTCTTTCGGGGGTAACGCCGTTCACGGCGCGGGCCGCGATCGTTCGAGCGGCTATCTCTGCGATGTGAACAATCTTCCTGCTGTTTCGATTGTTTGTCATGATACTGTTAATTAAACGATCAATTAGCATTTAAATAACAACATATCATTGATTTATTCAAATATGGTAAAGTTTCCCATCTTCCAACCTTTTCTAAACGATTCTACTTCGCTACACTCCCTGCCAACTTCCTTTTCGCAGTAAGTAGTTGCTGAGGATAACTTTGTTAACATTAATGTGCACAGCCACTGCATTTAACATAATGTTTGAATTCCCTTAACTGAGAATTACTGTTAGTTTCCTCAGTATTCTGTCGTTGTACTAATATGTCCGCACGAAACTCGTTTCGCAGAAAGCCCTTTATCATTCAAAAGTCTTCGTGGCTTTATTCACAATATACAGCATGCATTGAACTATTATATACCTAGGTAATACAATATTGTGCAATAATACGTGCACGCTATGCTATGCTCGGTTATCCTGGATAGTCGAGGGATTCGTTTTCGTCGTCTTAAGGCGATAGGATGCAGCTGAGAGTAATAGAGTTGTAAACCATCTGCTTTTTATTGCCCACTCGAACACCAGAAGTTAGGCGCCTTTGAGTGTTCTGCAAATATTTTTTATAGCATTTGTGAAAAACGCGTAGAACCAAGGGTATGGCAATGTAACCACGAAAGGAAGGCCAAGTAGCGTTCCCTTTCCAGGGAACTTTGTCAGTAGTCAGTTTGCTGTGTTTCTCCGTTAAGGATTGTTCTCGATCTTCTCGTTATGCGTAAAGTTTGGCTTTATAGTGATTTTTCTTGAAGTGAGACGAATTCTCGTGTGCAGTTATACATATATAAATTTAGCCCTTGCATATTTTGTCGCAGTTATTTGGAAAGTTCTACAGATAATAATTTCGTACTTAATAGTTGTTCGTGTGATATTTGTGGAAATGGAGAGCCGGAAAAAAGGGAAAATTTTAAGAAGTGGTGAGAGGCAAACAGTTTTATCTGTGTATAAATACTTGCAGAAAAATTTCTCTAATGAAAGTGAAAGGAGTATTGTAGAGAGGACATGTGAGGAAACAGATATTAGCAGAAGTGCGATACGACGTCATGTTCATTCCTTTTTTTTAATAACATCCCACCAACAGTGAAGTCAGTCTTAGAAGTTTTAAATGATGACGAATCACTTCCCAATTATAAACGGACAACATTTTGGAAGTTACTGAGGGAAGTCGGCTTTAGATTCGGGAAAAGAAAAAACAAAGCCTTACTTATTGAAAGGAGTGATATTATAGCAATGCGACATTCATATTTGAGAAAAATAAAAAAATTCCGCGAAGAAGGTCGAGAAATAATTTACCTCGACGAAACATGGGTTAATGCAGGACATACGGTGTCGAAAGAGTGGAAAGATGTCAATATAAAGACGAAACACCAAGCACAATTAGCAGGGCTTTCTACTGGGTTGAAGATTCCGAGAGGAAGAGGACCTCGCTTCGTTATTCTGCATGCTGGAAGTGCTCGTGGATTCGTGAAAGGTTCCAAACTGGTTTACTTAGCGAAGAAAAGGTCAGGGGACTACCATGATGAGATGGACAGCAGACGGTTTGAAGAATGGTTCAAATCCCAGTTGCTACCAAATATTGGCGAGGGTTCCGTAATTGTTATGGACAATGCTACTTATCACAGTAGGAAACGAGAACAAATCCCCACTTCCTCAAATAATAAATTAGATATGGAAAACTGGTTAAAATCAAAAGATATTGCTTATCCCGAAAGATGTTTGAAGATCGAACTTCTGAGAATTATCAACTCAGTTCGAGAGAAATATACTTCCTACGAGGTAGATGAATTGGCTAAGGAAAGGAATATCGTTGTGTGCCGATCTCCTCCATATCATTGTGAACTTAATGCTATTGAGATGGTATGGAGCCAGTTAAAAAGACATGTTGCCTATAATAATGTCTCTTTTTTAACCAAAGAGATGCCGTCTTTAATCGACAATGCATTTCTGCAAATCTCCGAGGAAAACTGGGCCAGCTACGATAGACATACACAAAAGGTTGAGGAGGAAATGTGGAAGGCTGACGAGCTGCAAGATGACGTGGAACCTCTCATTATCAGACTAACAAGTAATAGTAGTTCATCGGGAAACCAAAGTAGCCAGTCTGGAAGCGAGGAAGGATCATCACGGCCAGGTCCATCGAAGACGAATCGACCTACTTCTGAGGGAATCCAAGAGCTCTCAGATTCTGATTAAGTGTTACACGATATACGGTAAGAATATAGTAATTCAATAATTAAATATTTCAATAACTTATATGAATGCTGAGTCAATGAAATAATTCACAAAAATTAAAACGACAAATGACGAAAATGACATGATACCCCCTTCTCATCCCGTTCAAAATGATTAGATTTTTATGAAGTCTGCTTGTATCTACATTTACGTGCACGTATTATTGCACAGTATTGTATTACCTAGGTATATAATAGTTCAATGCATGCCGTATATTGTGAATAAAGCCACGAAGACTTTTGAATGATAAAGGGCTTTCTGCGAAACGAGTTTCGTGCGGACATATTAGTACAAAGACAGAATACTGAGGAAACTAACAGTAATTCTCAGTTAAGGGAATTCAAACATTATGATAAATGCAGTGGCTGTGCACATTAATGTTAACAAAGTTATCCTCAGCAACTACTTACCTACTGCGAAAAGGAAGTTGGCAGGGAGTGTAGCGAAGTAGAAGTGGTTGGAAGATGGGAAACTTTACCATATTTGAATAAATCAATGATATGTTGTTATTTGAATGCTAATTGATCGTTTAATTAACAATATCATGACAAACAATCGAAACAACAGGAAGATTGTTCACATCGCAGAGATAGCCGCTCGAACGATCGCGGCCCGCGCCGTGAACGGCGTTACCTCCGAAAGAAAAATTGTTTTTCTCGGGTTAGTTATAAACTTATGACGTTGAAACTTCAAATAAAATAATTTCACTATTTTCTGAGAAACTTTCCCGCTGGAAGTTTTTTCCAAAGCAAATAAGACGGAAGATAGCCAGCATGTCCTTTCTTCAATGCATTTTACGAAAAATTCTCGACTTCCCCTACGATTTCTGTTAAATACATGCCTCAAAAACGTTTGTCTGCAAAATAAATAATGCTATCGGAAAGAAAATAATTTGAGGCAGAGTTAGATGTTAAAAATTCCGTGTTCCTTAAAGTAGGGAACTCAAGGCACGCTTACAAACAGAACGGGAAAAATATCCAGAATTTCTTTGAAATGTAACATTTTCGTTTTTTATGCAATTATGGTAGTAAAGATCCATAAGTTAAACACGCAGTAAAATTCGGCAGCAATTCCATTCAATACAGAAAATAATTCAAACAATTTGACTTACTTTACATTTTTACGCAAATGTCACAACAGCGCCCGAACATCTCCCGTTTAAAATACATGGGCCAATGCATTTTAAATGGTGTCTTCATGATGGTGAATCAAGTATAAAAATATGTAAAAGCTGCCGAGTGCATTTTAAATGGGCGAAATTTGAACTGTCCTTGCATCAAATCTTGGGTCATTCTGGGATACGTCTTTGCAGATTACGTTAGAGAGGCGCCATTTCAAATTATATAGTGAATTTCAAATTTCAATTTTGCGCATCGGAAAGTGCCCGTAATGAATTTTCGAAAATACGCAATGTATTTACTAAGTGAAAGTTAAATTTACTAGGATGGAATTCACGAAACTTGATGATATAAATCCAAAATCGATAATTCCTTTTTTCTCCAGTGTGATGTTTGGGGCCTATACGACAAAATATCGCCGGGTCAGTGATATTTTCGTCAAGTTCTTCATTACTAATATTCCTCTTATCTTCTAGTTTTTCCATTCCTTTCTTTCTGTATTGAAATATTCCCCTTTTGTCCTTAGCATCGCTTGTCTATAAGTTGTTGCGACATCTCCTTTCTGTTCCTTTCCGTTGTCTCGCCTTCTTCATGTTTTCTATAGCCTCTTGTACTCATTTTTCATTGGAATGTCCCATATCTTCCGTAACCGCTCTCCTAATAGACTTATAATGGTCTGTGTATACGATTTCATCCCTTTGTGTGCCTGACTTCTTCAATTTCATTAGGCGTTTCCTCATTTACCGAGTTTTCTCACTGAACTTTCAGTCCTTCGATTTACTTGGTATACTTGCCTCTTCTTCATCTGCTCTCTTCCATAGCTTTGACTTCCAGTTCTTCTCTTTCAAGAGCTGTAAATCTAAGTTCTTATGTTTCATTCGGAGGTTAATCTTCATTCTGCATTTTACTATTCCCTCCTGTGCTGAAGTTGCTCTGTACCTCTCAGTTAGTGACTGTGTAGAGTTTGCTTGCCAATGCGAAATCTATTTTATTTTTTACTCCATTGGGACCTCCCCAAGTCCACTTGTTGATCGATGAATCATCTTGAAGAATCTTCTTGAAACACGCATTTGCTAAGTTCATATTGGTACATTCAGCAAACTATACCAGGTGGTGACCTCGTTCATTTATCTGTCCCATTCCTTATTGTTCTGCGACACAACATCTGCTTCTTGCTTACCATCACGATTGTTAAAATCGCCCGAGATGATTTTATAATAGTGATCTTCCTTGTCATGTTCCGTGCCGCGAGTCTGGTAGAAGTTGACAATTCTCTCTTCGCTGCAGTTGGTGCGTAGACACAGTGATCTGAACACAGTAACGCTCGTTTATCTTGAGAATGAGCTTATATATTCTGTCAGATACATTTTCTATTTTCTCCTCGTTATATTTCCGTTTCTTGTTCATCAAGAAACCAACTCCTCCAAGTCTTCCATCCTTTGTACACCTATAATAAAATAAATTGTTGAGCGTCACCAATTCTTCTTATATTCTTCTGACTTCGCTGAAGCCGATGACATCCCATTTTATCTTCTCTGCTCTCTTCAGTAGTTCTAGGTGTTGATCTTCACTCTTCAAACTGCGCCAGTTGTAGAAGTGTAGTCTTTTCTTTATCCAGGACTTTTACGTCCGGATAAATTTTACAGAAGCCCATCACCAGATGACCCTTCCCGTGCAAATTCCACAGATACTCAAGTAACGGACGAACGAGCGAGAAATTAAGCCACATAATCAATTAATTCGCTGCCTTTTATCCCCTCATCAAATAACTTGTCACTCTTTCAGTTGAAAAATTTCAAAAAGGACTATTATTTAGTAGAAATATTGTGCTTCGACAGCTAAGGTCATTCCGCACGTGAGCCACTACCGAGAAACGAACCCGGTACCCCTTTCACCGAAGTCGAACGCATTGCACACTTGGCTTTCTGGAAGCTCATATTATTTAGTATGTACTTATATGGTCTCCAAAAACGGCTGTCCTGTTCATATGAGCGATAAAATTGGAAACGAAAACTTTTGGCTTCGAATAAAATTATACATAATTCCATAAGTCTAATTTTTTCCAGCTATATTTGGTGGAACATTATTTGAAATAAAGATTAATAATTATTTCTTCATGAAATATTTATTCAACCAACAATTATTATTATTATTATAAAAATTATTATGTAAATTTTGTAAAAATTAGTATGTAAATTTGTATGTCTTCTCCGCCACAAAGCGACGGTGTCATGAGAACGGAGGGATGTGAAGTTCCATACGTGGGAACTCGGAATAATTGGCAATTTTTCTTGAGAAAGGGTTTTGAAGATAAGAGTTGAGGGTTACTGCAATGTCAATTATTATCCCTTCCTGATTAATTTTATCAAAGAGAACTATATCTGGTCTATTAGCTTTCACGGTAATCGTCCTGAAAAGGTCACTTTTCGGTTCGGCACAGATGTAAAACGACTTTAGAAGAATACAAATCGCATTCTCCGATTAATTTTTCGCAATTAGCGGCAATCGCATCGTGCAATTGCTTTTCGTGAGACAATTGCTTTCTTTCTTTTTCTCGTCCAACATTTCATCGACAACATTCACATTTTCGCCTCTACATTCGCTTTTCCTTTCTTTCACTTCGCACCTTCAAACTAACTCGCGCAGTTACGTAATGTTTTCATAAATTTCTCTAATAATTTCAAGTTAAAATATATTCTCTTCCGGTTCCCTTATCGGATGAATTCCTTTTTTACAATTTCCAGTGTCTTAGAGTGCTTCTCGAGCAATGCTTTCACATGTGCAGGAATGCTTTCACAATTGGCCTAATGAGACATATCCGATGGCATAACACCTGCTGTAACCTATTCCCTCGCATTTTCCTGGTCTGCCTCTCCATTTCGATCCAAACACCTCATCTCAATTCAGTCGACATTTTAATTTGCCGCACTCGTATTACACCGCATACTTCAACTTCACCGCCGCAATACTGGCAATTTCTTTTTCAAATCGAATCGTCTGATCTGACCCTAAATTTCTTCCGGAATCCTTTAAGATGACGAAAAATAAATTAGATATTTAGAAAGACTCTCCGGAGTATTTTGTTTTCCACATAGGATTGAATGTTGTGTAATATTATCCGTATCGAATGTCTCTTCTCTAACTTTATTTGTGGACAAAAATTACATTAATTAATGTAAACCTTATATTATTTCTCTACATTCTTCAGCCTGGTATAACCTCATCCCTCCATCATAGGCAACGAAAAGCTTTGAAGAGGGGGCTTAGAATGGCAAAATGAGGAGTGAAGTAGTTTGGTCCTACTTTTCTCACTGAGAGAACAAGTCCGAGCAAGTGAAGCACAATGGCTCTCTACAAGTGACACTTTTCTACAAGAGGAGACCTTAATCAACGCCATCATTCAGCAACACTCATACCTCAGTAGCTTTCATATTATCACAGACATGAAAAAACTGGGACAGAAGTAAAGTGGCGTAGGTCATAAATGATCGCGAGTGTTATTAACGGTTCAAATGCTTTCTTACCTCGGCGTAAATGAATTCAAAGAAACCAAGAATTAAATTTAATAAGTATTTATCGAAAGACTAGGCATTTTATGCAAGAATTATCGAAGAGTAAATTAAATTCATTACATTCGCTGGCATCACTCGAGTGGCCAAAACGTGTGATCGGAAAGTTGACTCCCGCATCCCATCACAGTAGGGATGAAATGTTCAAGGAGCAGCGGTGTCGGCCCCTACCGGATTTCATTGGAACCACCATCTCCGGAGCGATGGCGACGATTGGCTGACTGCGCTCTGGAGATCGTTCACCTGAGGGGGGCTTATTTCCGTCCCCTCTTCCCCCTGCCCCTTCCCCCTCTTCTGGACAATGACCCACTGCACGTGGAGACGGAAGAGAAAACCAGTGTCCGGGGCCTCAACTTGCTTTCCATCGACTCCGAGACGCAGCGCTGTCGGAAGATGGCGGGAAAGTACGAAAACGACGACCTTTTGTTTAAAAATTGCTCCTTTCTTTACAAATTACTCTCCTTTTACTATTTGGCCCATCTCTCCTGCCTTCATGTTGCTGTCTAACTGAATACCCAAGGATAAACAGATGTGAAAAATAGCGACATGACTGGGATTAGAAGCCAGGTCTCCCACTTTCCGGGCAGGTATCCCAAGCACTAAACTACCATGCCGCGCCTATCGATCGTTTACGTTATTTAATACTTCTCCACTCATTTCAGGCTTAATTATTTTCCCATTAATTCAACTTTTCTTCTACATCCTGATCTCCAACGCCTCTAGTCATTGTTTCCTCGTACCCCAATCAAACCCCGCAAAATCCACGATTTTACGAATCACATCCATTTCTAGACATGTCTTCTTCTCTCACTTCGTGAAGGTATCGTTAGCTGTTCTTCTTGTGACATCTTTTCTCCACCTCATTTCATTCCATCCAAATTGCTTTCTTTTGTAAATCTCATTAAAATGTTTGAAGCATGTTTCAATCCCGAATTCCCTTGTTTACCCTTATTATCTGGAGGAAAATAAAGGGTTTTAAACACCATACTAATCGGACTTTCGAGAAAACTTAAGATAGCCCATGTAACGAACAGGAGGAGAGAACAAAAGGACACTTAGTAGCTTTATTATTGTTATTAACTATTTGACCAGGTACACCAAGAAGTTGCTGGGAAATGATGAAATTACTACGGAAAATTTAAACGTTAGTGGAGAGAGAAAGGAATGAAAGTATAAGAGAAACACGCGAAGTGGAAAAACGAGAAAAAGAGTGAATGTAATAAACATATGAATTGCACGGATGAAGAAAATATAGAGAAAGTAAGTTACCGGAAGGAAAGAGGAGTAGAGGGAGAACAAAAGGCGGTGTAACGAAGAAAGAACGGGCAAATGGTCTTCAATAAAGAAGAAGAAAAACTAACGAATATGAAATACGCAAACGAAGGATGCAATCCCAGAGTTGAAAATAAAGATATAAAAATTACGCAAATAAAGACTTCAAAAAGAATACGGGTATAAATCCAAACTTTAACCTAGCGATAAATAGAAAACGAAATTTTCTTTGTGCACCTATATTCATTTCCCAAATCCCCCCAAAAGTTTTCCGTTTCTGTCCCAGCAAATATCTGTACTAAATTCAGCTGTGAGTATTCATTCATCCGTCGAGCTTCCGATTAGAGCGCCAAATTTCAATCGGTTGCCGTGTTTATCATCTCTTTTTTAATATTTATCCGTTCCACCATAAAATCAGTCTGTCATATGTAAACATCTTTACCAAACTATTCCGAGAATTACCCCAAAAAAAGCCCACGTGGGTATTTTAAATGGAAGAAGTTTGAACGCCTTTTTCTGCTAAAATGAACATCGAGTTATCTCAGGAGAGGGAACTTTCCATTCTCATGGCGACATCACATCGGAAAGAACCGAAATAGTAATAATACCCGAGTTTCCTACACATTTCATACGGAGGAATATTTAATCTGCCCTGGAATCAACACATGGATCATTTTGGATAAAATCTATTCAAGATATCCAAAATGATGCATGTTTCGATGCCAAGAATCTAAAATATTGTCACAAATTCTATTTACATGCCGAGATATCCAACTATTCTATACTTGATTCACCATCATGAAGACACCATTTAAAATGCATTGGCCCATGTATTTTAAACGGGAGATGTTCGGGCGCTGTTGTGACATTTGCGTAAAAATGTAAAGTAAGTCAAATTGTTTGAATTATTTTCTGT
>KZ308731.1:2424354-2446138 GCA_000376725.2 Ladona fulva
ATGTATTGGGTAGGCACAAGAAGATGGACAGCGTAAGTGAAATGCTCGAAATCCTCGGCTGGGAGACATTAGAGAAGAGGAGGAAAGTCAACAGATTGGTAGGCTTATTTCAGGTTAGAACTGGCGGTGATGCTTGGGAGGAATTAAAAAGAAGAATAGTAAAACCAAGTTACAAAGCGAAAGGAGATCACGGTCAAAAATTTAAATTTAGAAAGCAAAAAACAGACATTGCTAAATACTCCTTCATCAATCGGGGAATAAAGGAATGGAATATGTTGCCTGAAGAAGCACTTAAACCCTTACCAAAAACTGTAAAGGAATTAAGAATCAGGTGTAAAACATTAGCACTAATATAATTATTTTTTTTTTATTTAGACTAAAATTTGTTTTAATGTTTGGATAATTTGGATGGGAAATAACATATGTAAACTTATAGTATTTGTATTTTGTCTGAGTGTATTTTTGTATTGAGAGGAATGGGGATTTGTAACCACCGGGCTAGTAATCCAACTGCAACATATGTGTGTAATAATAATAATAATTTATTAAAGAATTGTTTTACCATTGATTTGATATAACGTGTTTCTTGTAGCTCAATCTAATGATTATTTCTTGATGTATAATTTTTACTATTTACTGTTTTACCTTTCACTGTTTCTTTCACATTTTAGTCATATTTGTAGATATTTTTACATATTTTTACATTGGGGATACTCTTTTCATTCTTTAAACTAAAGAAGATCTTCTTTTGAGTATTGATGAAACTTTTTAAAATTCACATTCGGTCATTGATTATTAAATCAAAGGCATCGTTTTATTGGGTTACGACCTACGCATACCATTACATTACACCAAGGGAAGGTCTTCCTTCCTAAAGTCTACCTCACCTTCAATTGGTTTCATAACTGACATGGCGATCTGATGACCCTCAGGGGTCCCCCATTGCCAAGTGCAATGAATAAAGGAATGAATAAAGCTAAATATGGTGTTGGAATAGCGGTGAGCGACGATGTAGAGAAAAGAATACAGTAGACGAAGCATACAGTTGATAGAATGATAAGGAATGATACAAAGGGATTTAGTGAGAGTTCAAGATCAACACGAAGTTGAAGGTGTTAAAGAGAATATTGAAAAGACGTCAAAAGAAGAAGAGTTGCAGAATGGTTCAGGGGCAGTTGGTCGAAGGACAACCCGTCGCTAGACATTTCGTCGCTGAGACATTTGGTCGAAAGACAATTCGTCATTATTTCAACTGAGTTAGACAGCATATGTATTAACAGCTTTGGTTATATTTCTAGAGTTTAATTTTGTTTTGCAGATCATTTCTAGTCTGCTTTTGTACATTGTTTCCAAATCATTCTCAGCTTTTGTGTGATTTACATTTGGGTTCTGTATAAATCCCAGGTATTTATAATACTGTTCTTTATCGAACATATCTAATTTATCTCCTGTTTTTAGATTGAAGGTCCATTTTCCCTTTCTATTTTTACTATTTTGCATTTATATATTCCAAATTTCATAATAATATCGTTGGTGAAATCTTCTACTATTTTACATATTATTACCTGTATTATTATTATTTACCCTTACGGCGAAGTTAGGCCAGAATGGCCTCTCTTCCATCTAACCTCTGGAGATATATAACATCATAATACTGATTAGGCTGACTGAAAATCTTAAATGGGGAAAACACATCGAGGACATTGTTGCGAAGGCTTATAGGAATCGTCATTTCGTAATGAGGAACCTAAAACGAAGTGGGAANTGATAAAATATATCAGTTTGGATGTTTCCCCATACTAGAAAAATCAGCTATTGATTCATTGTGAAAATGCAAATAATTCATGCGTAAAACGAAGAATTAGAATTCACATCATAGAATGATGGATGTTATCAGTTCGATTTTCTTCAAATTTCGTGAACTATATTAAACTAGGCAAGTACAAACATTAAACCCCTCCCAGTAAAGCATAATGTTATAAAGAAACAACTGAAACTTTCAGATATACAAAGCACTCAGAAATACTTGATCGAGTACAAAGGATGTAATGTCATAGCTTGTACGTAATCTCCTTCCTCGAAAACAATTGCAGCAAAATATCCGAAGACCGTTACATTTAAAGATTCAAATTTCTTTAAAAATTTATTCGCAGTATTTACCCATCAAAAACATTTTATAAAATGTTTGCTATGAATCTATTCAAAATAGATAAGTGGCAAAATAGATAAGAATGCTGTGCAAAGTTCCTATCATTAGTATAACTAATGAAAGATCTGGGGCGAAAAATATAATTGAAATCTGTACCATAGAAACCGAAATATGATGTGATAAAACCTNTATTCAAAATAGATAAGTGGCAAAATAGATAAGAATGCTGTGCAAAGTTCCTATCATTAGTATAACTAATGAAAGATCTGGGGCGAAAAATATAATTGAAATCTGTACCATAGAAACCGAAATATGATGTGATAAAACCTTTGCATAAATGTCTCGTTATTAACTACAGAAAGGCGTCTTAACTATAATACGTTCACTCTCATGAAATGAAAGCTTTGCTTATGGAAAGTCTGCGCTCATTGTTAAAATTAATGGCAAAATGAAAGTTGCCAAAACTATTTGAAAAACATTCCCTGTAAAGGTACAGTAATTTTCTATCGTACAGTGAGATTTAATTTGTGTTACAAGCCATCATAGTCATAGAAATAATGAAAATGCCACATTTTAAAGAAAATTGGGGATTTTTTAAGGTTTCCTTTGAACCGTTGTTTTAGGTTCTCTAAACAAAGCTACAGGATAGTTTTTATATTAAAATTTGCTTCGTTTCATACACTTTCCATTGATGCATTACAAATTGCCATAAAAAAATTGGTTACAAATATTTGAGAAAAATCGATGGGTATGTCAGCAATTTGAGAAAATGCATCAAGAAATATAGTCGCCTTCCAGTTTTTGTTCTGTTCGCGTAGAGAAAAAATTCAAGCAAGAAAGTTTCTAAAAAAACATTGAATTTATTTTCTATGAATGTTTAAATCCATCAAAGTTATTATTAATGCCAAAAAACGAGTATACATTACGGAGTCGGCGCTGAATGCCGGGTAAACTGCTACGATTCCAGTGACATAAACGCAACAGCGACGTCAATCCATCTATTATTCTGAAGATGTATGAATGTAGTATGTACACCTACTTCCACATAAATCTTACCACCTTCGATGCAACCCGCATAACTAGTGTGAAGCACGAAGAGAGCGAGTCTAAAGTATTCTCCGCATTCTATTGGCTGTTGGAAGGAGGGAGCTGAGTGAAACACTTTTTCGGCGCCTTTTTAANCATCAAAGTTATTATTAATGCCAAAAAACGAGTATACATTACATTGAAATTCGCTTGTTTGAAAGTTTATGATTAATATTTGATAGAAACAGACCACCGAAGTAGAAATAGTTTAGGATGCGAGAATTTCTTATGGAACTATTGCCGAGAAAATGGAAATATTGAAACTGAAGCTCTTTCATTGACATATATGTCATAACCTAAATTAACGGATAAAAATATAAAGTCTAACTGAATATATAGAAGATAATGAAGGCATTCGAAATGTGGACATAGAGGAGGTTAAAGAAGATACGTTTGATAGACAAATTAAGAAATGAAGAGGTACTGGGCAAGAACTCCTAAACATCTTTAAGAATAGAAAAGAAAGATTGATAGGACACATGTTAAGAGGGAATATTGCAACACCTTTAGAAGGATCGGTGGAAGGGCAAAACAAGACTTAAAATGATAGAGGAAATTGAAATAAATGGATGATATAAGGAGCAGGGCAGGGACGGACAATATCATACGCTTCGTGACGATAATACGTTGATAAAACAATATTTTATTTTTAGCAGCGCGCATACACATTTCATGTTTTCGTTTAAAATTTCCGCAAAAAATCCTCAACGTGAAGCAAATTCATTGGATAAAAATATCTATTATTCTTCTAGTCTTATCAGAACTAACTAACTAATTAACTAACTTAACAGAATCGTTCTTGCCCTCATTAGCAATCACATCTATTAGAAACCTATTCTCCATTTATTTCTGCTGTTTACAAATTAATTGCAAATTTACATCATGGGGTTCCCACATTCGTAATATATGTGGTCGAGCACTTAAGAAACTCGGATTCGTGAAGAGAATGGTTGGTAGAGCGAAGTAAAAGTCCGTGAGCGATGTTACGTTGCGTTGGTCACTTGGAATATGCGTGTAGTGTATGGGAGCCCGCAAAAAAGCGTTGTCTTCGAGATTAAGAAAAAGTGCAGCGAGTTTTGTAAAGAATTGTTACGATAAGTCAGTGAGCGTCACTCAAATGCTTCCGGACGTGGGATGGGAATCTCTAAAAATAGAAGGTTTAAGCTAAGGATAAAATTACTAAATAAGTGCAGTAAAGGTACTTTCGCAAAAGATGTAGGCGATATTGTGCGTCCTCCATGTTATATAGGCCGCTCTGATTCTGAGAGAAAGATCAGAGAAATAGATGCTAGAACAAGTCGTTTCAAAATTTCATTTTTTCCGTAAAGTACTCGAAAGAAAGTACTCGAGAAAGTACTCGGATAGGGAGTTAGGGTCATGGTGCATGCAACCCCTGCCTTACGCCGAAAGGCGGCTTTCAGGGTACATACATATGTAGTTGCAGAACATAAATATTTTTAAATACATCCTGTGCTTAAATCTTCTAACATATTTTGCCTTTGACTGCCAGTCCTCCGGAAATTTCGCACATCCATTTCATATTTTATGCTCCACATTCATACAATCACACAGCACTAAGGATTTTACCAATATTTTCCCGATTCCTTTATATATGTCTTCCGTCTTCATGAAATCTTCCACGTCCACTTCTATTTTTAACTTAATCCGTCATTTGGTGTACCTGCGTTCTTCCACTCTCATCGTGATTCTGCGAAGGACAACCTCGCCTCAGTTCCCTTATCACTTATTCTGTCCAATCAGATTCAATGGCGGACACTATGAGTGGGGGCGAAGAGGCCCTTTGATGGGGCCTTCCGCGTGAGCTAGAATTCAAACGACGAAATGGCTCTTCTAGAAAGTTATTTGGAGACGATCTCATCAGGAAGTTGTCTTAAATCGCCCCCCTTCCCTAATATGTCTGCCAAATTGCTATCTTAACTCGCACTGTTACATTTAGGCACTATTTTCGACTACCTTCCAAAAACAACTCAATATTATTTACTTTCCTCGCCAATTTTGCCACTCGGTGATGGGACAAAAGCAAGAGAAGCAAATGGATTTATCGCCGTTTCGCGAATAAAAATATTTCGTTTCGGACATTAAAGAATAACATAAGCTTAATTTACGCAGCACAATATATTGGCGTTTGCGAAGGCGGAGGCTGGGCGTAGGGAAGAGCGCTTAAACCGACTTCCGTTACGTCAGAGGAGAGGGGAAGGAAGGGGAAGGGAGGGGAAGGGAGGGGAGGAGAAGCCACTTTCTCCCGTTGACGAGGTCAGGTTCTCCGGCTATGACGCCAACGGAAAGTGTCTAAGTTTTATTTTCTTCCATTTCTATCGCTTCCGGATCAATGCGGCCACGTAAACAAGGGTCTTAACAGCGTATTCATATATATTATCTCCTCAAAGCGTCCATAATGCGTTGTTGCCAGCTCGAGCGTTGATTAATGGCCAAATAATGAAATTGAGAAAATGGCAATGACTTTCCTGAGTCAAAACGTGGATTATATGAAATAGGGAAGCGCGCCTTACCTTCGCTGAAATGACGAATTAGTAAATACTGAATTAATGAGCGTTCCGTCAAATGAGTTGTAAAATTGGTGTCGGTTGTCGCAGAAGGAAAAATACTGTCAAACAAAGGCGTTTTGGATCACACGATTACAAATTGAGGAACGGTGGAGAGGCAATCGAACGCCTTCAAGAGAAAGGGTGTGTGATAAGAGGCAGAATACGTGATTGAATTGAATACATTGAACAGATTGGATATAAGGAAGTTTCGAAAAAGCAATAATCGGTTGTGCGCGGGGTACGTCGATCGAGGGGCGGCGGGGGGTTTATTGCCCTCCTTTGTAGCAATTTGGCTTAAGAGGTAAATGAATTAAGATGAGATTGTGAAGTTTTCCACGTTCATTTCATAATACTACAGAAAATATCTACAACGGAGAAGGACAGTCTTACTCAGTTTAAATCTCAGTTTAAATCACAGTTGTCCCGTGTGGCCAATATAATAATAACAATAAAACGTCTTTATTTAAGGGCGATCTTGTAACTTATTAGTCTCTTCTTACATCTAATCAATTATAGATGGAATGAAAGAAGTATTGGGAGTTGAACTAAAGAAAAGCAATTAAAGAAGGAACTAACATGTGGGTTAAAAAAGAAACTAAGTCCGCACTCAGGAAAAAATCAAAATCCTGCAGGAAAACACCCACGTGAAGGGGGGTGCGAAAAACCTGCGACAATAGCAACTAAAATTTAAAAGAAGAGGGGAAAATAACAGAAAGAAAAGTGTCAGCAACACAATTGGAAAAATATATACACAAAAAAATGTAAGATTATTACAAATAATTCAGATAAGAACAGTTGTTGAATTTGAAATTATAAAAAGTAGGTAGTAAAATATAATTTAACAGAGTAATAAAAGGAATTAGAAAACAGAATAATGATGAAATGTTGGAATAATAAAAAAGTAATAAATATAAGGAGTTTTTGCATAATATTTCTGCTGATCAATTTGTAATGCAGGCAATAATGGACACATGGAAATGTTTATAAAAACGGAGTATTTCTTATTTATTTTGATTTATAATTTGGCAAAAATTTAAAGGACATTTACATTTTGTCTCTTGATTGACCTTCCTTGCTGTCTCTTTGGTGCCACTGATGATGCCTTCTTGGATGGCGAAATGCGCGGTGCGCACTTTTTATGATTTCTGGAGTTTGTTGAGTTATTTATTAACTGTACCACGGGTGATCGATTCTGTTCTATTTGACAAATGTTCAATCTGGAAAGAAATTGGTAGCAAATTCTGTCTTCTGCGATTGATGTCGCTCAATGGGTTAACTTAGCAGAATGTTTGGAAGAAACGAACTCATTCAAATGCAATATCAAAATTGGGAATATCCAAGAAATGATAATATTTTGACGGAAACTTACGACTAAAAACATTTAGGAATGACCTTCTGGAAGGACCTTCGATGAGTACCACCTATTCACAGTGCAGGGAAAAAACCTACTTAGAATTAAATTCGAATTGGAACAATCTTTCTAAGCTGCGCAAACGGTAGGACATGTTTAAAATATTGAAATAATATTAGAAGTATTGGTAAAAGTGCTTCGACAGCTACGGTCATTTCTCGCATAGGCCCCAACCGGGAATCGAACCCGGGATCACTTTGACCGAGGTAGAACGCGTCGCCTACTTGGGAGCCGAAATGTTGAAATGGTACAGTTACGAGGGTCGTTCATTAAGTCCTTAGAAAAAGATAGAAACAGAAGTTATTTTGTGTAGATTTTTTTATTTTTCAACATAATCTCCTTTTAACTCCATACACTTTTCCAAGCGTTTCTCCAACTTTTTTAAGCCGTCCAAAAACTAGGATTTCGGAAGGTCCTTAAAATATCCTCAAGTCAAGGTCCTCAAAATATCATCAAGTCAAGGTCCTCAAGAAGAGGATCTTTTTCTTTTTCAAATGTGGACATTTTTCTTGATTTCTTCGCTCAACCTGTGCAATAAGGATGCGAAATAATCTCCAGTTATCGTTTGACTATTTTCCAAGTAATCGGTGTAGATGATTCCGCGTGCATCCCAAAAAACCGTGGCCATCACCTTTCCGGCCGATTTCACAGTTTTCGCCTTCTTCGGAGCTCGTTTGCATGTTTTGAAATTGGTCCATTTGCCCATTGATGAGTCCTTCCAAATACAGAGAATGTCATCGACGTATCGATGCCATGTGATTACATTCTTTAAAAATGGTGCATTGGAATTAAATAGTTTAGTTACAGTATGATTACGAAATTGAGGGGGAGTCAAATGAAAACCTTAAATATTTTTTTAAATTTAATTTATTGAACAAAATTGGAAAATGAGTGTATCATTTCTCGACATAGTGTCCATTACGTTCAACACACCTCCTCTAGCGCGTAGGAAGTGCTCGAATTCCTCTAAAAAATAAATCTTATGGTTGTGTGCGCAGCCTCTTGTGCACCGCCTGGTGTACCTCTTCATCGGAACAAAATTTCTCTCCTCCTGTTGCCTCTATGAAAGGTCCAGACATGTGGTAATCACTCGGGATGAAGTCTAGTGAGTAAGACAGATATGGTAGAGTATCAAAGTGAAGGCCAGCGATGGTTGACTCTGTTGCACAGGCAGTAAGTGGCCGAACATTGTCATGTTGCGAATGACACTTATATTCAGACAACCACGCCGCTTTAAGCTGGTTGCTAGCCGAACAATTTTCAACATGTCGGAATATGATAGTGTTTCCCCTAGGTGTGTAGTGTTCCAAGATAATGCCTCGTTCATCCCAAAAGAGAGTCAGTATAACCTTCCCTGCAGATTGCTGCGTCCGGAACTTCCTGGGTTTCGGTGATGAGGAATGGCGCAAATCCTTGCCTTTTATCTTTGTTTCGGGTTGGTGGTAGGAACTCAAGTTTCGTCTCCTGTAACGATTCTCGCGAGAAAGCTACCACCTTCTGCTGCAAAGCGCCGCAAAAGTTCTTCACAGGCATCATCGCGTCGCTGTTTCAGTTCTGGAGTGAGCTGCCATGGCACCCACCATGCAGACTCTTTGTGAACCTTAAGCACGTCATGAATAATGTGATGTGCTGAGCTATGACTAATGTTCAGATCTGTGGCTATTTCATCCACCATCACTCGGCGATTTTCCATCACAATGGCTTCAACAATAGACTCTGATGTCAAAACGCGGTGTGCCTGACCTGGGCGGGGAGCGTCTGCCACAGATGTCAAACAGTTTCTGAACTTTCTAATGCCTTCGTACACTTCCTGCAGTAAAAAACAAGCATCACCATACTGGACCTTCATTGTCCAATGGACTTCAATAGATTTCGTTCCTTCACTGCTCAGAAAACGAATGTCAAAATGTCGCTCTTTGTTGGTGGATGTCGCAAGCGGGGCAGCCATTTTAAATTAGTATTGTGGCTGCACTTTGCTTGTCTGCAGTATGCTGTCATGTGTTGGGCATTCTTTAAAGCATTGGTAACAATACTGCCAACTTAAAAAACAATGGCGCAAACATTGGAATTTTTATTACATTTTTAAGGTTTTCATTTGATTCCCCCTCGTATATCAACAAGAATGGGTGGCAGTTGGGGAACTCATAGCAAGTCCCTTTTGATTTGTCTGAAGAAGGATCCATCGAACAAAAAGTAATTTTGATTAGTACAAAAAGTAATTAAATGTAACAAGTTTTCCGTGATATCGATATTACAATTGTTTCTGATTAATTCGACAACGTTTGCTAGAAGGTGAACATCTTTTTATCCATAATCCCTCAAATCTCTTAACTTGCCTTTTTCCCTCCACCTTCGGTCAACCCTCCCCTACACTCCAACTGATGGCTCCCAGGACCCTTCCCCCCCTATTTTCCCTTTCCCCGATTTGTTTTCCCTTATATCCCTATGTCTAACTTCTTCTTTTGCATTCCTAAGCCTGACGATGAACTGAAAGTTCGAAACCATTGGTTACAAAGCCAAAAATATATTCGTGGAAAAGTATAAGTTATATTAATTATTTCATTTATAATGAAATTCCACCAAATCTCGCTAGAGAAGATTAATTTTATTTCAGGAGATCCTATGGAGTACGTGAGACATTATAAATACCTAGAAATTACGCTTAGTAGTCGTTTCACCTTCAAAGAGCATCTTCGAAGCGTATTTGGAAAAGCAAACGGGATGCAAAGGTTAGCCTGAGGGGATGTTTATCGAGAGTAAAGGAAATAGCGTACTTTTCGCTAATTCGACCTCTCCTCGAGTATTGCTGTGCAATTTGGGATCCTCTCGAAGTAGGATTAGCCTCAGATATTGAGATGGTTCAACGTAGAGCGGTTAGGTTTGTCAAGGGAGATCTTAGATTCAACATTAATGTTTCGGCTATCTCACGGGTAAACTTCGCTTAGAGATAGAAGACTTGATTACAAACGTAGGCTTTTCAAAGAGTTTTATCACCACAGATGTTGTCGACGAGATAGCTGATTTTGTTATCCAGTCAGCAGCGTGCGCGAGAGAAAACTATGAAGCGATTTAGGATAGTGATTGCCAGGACAAATAGTTACTTCTGGTCATTTTTCCGAGTTTCGAAGTATTACAGAAGCTTATAGCAGTTAGGGTGTGATGGGATTATCGGTGTTTTTACACCCCCTGCCACGCCCCACTGGCGGCTTGCAGGGTTTAAATATAACGTAAACCTAACGGATTTACAAGGATAAAGGAAAGGAAGGTAACTTAGTAGGTTGTAAAACCTACGAAAATCCCAAAGGAATAACAAGTGTGAAAAATAGCTGCCCGGAAAGTGGGAGACCTGGGTTCGAGTCCCAGTCGTGTCGCTATTTTTCACACTTGTTATTCCCTAACGGATTTAATTGTTACAAGCATCGACCAATCAGCTTTCTTCCCGTCCTATCAAAAGTACTTGAGAAGATTGTTCACGGATAAGTTACTGAATTCATCGACCTAAGCCCCTTCTAGACCCACCGCAATCAGGTTTTCCAATACATTATTCCTCGTCAACTACACCCGTGAAGATTACATATGACATCCGAAATTCCATGGATGGTAAAAAATTGAACACTTTTCCATTTCAATAAAGCATTTGTCTTCATTGATATAAATATTATTGGACGACTGAACTTGGGATATTGGGTTCTATTATAATTGAATGTCCGGTATTGGACATTGGAGACCCCATATTATCAGTTATACAGTCATTGCCTTATCGTAATGATATTAATACTGATCGTGTGAGAACTCCGAAAAGGTACCGACGGACTGCACCGATAGAAATCCGGATTTTCTGATTTTGGGGAATCGATACTGAGGGGTGGAGAGGATACTGTCATTAATACTGTCACCTTAACGTGTATTATTACTGCGTCATTACTCAGTTCCTCAAGCTCAGATGTTTTTCTAAAACCGACTAAAATGAAGTTTATCTTGATCGATATGTTTTAAACCTGTCCTACTTTACATAAGGCTTTTTGCCGATTTCATTCCTCATGAAGTGGGGGCATAGGCAACGTCATATCGATAAATTTAGAGTTCTATGCGACCGATCAAATGCGGTTAACTCATCGCATTCGATATAATCACGTCGCACGGGAGACTGTTTGAGAGCAATATCGTTTACGTGAACATTCTCAAGAATGTGCCTGCGGGATGAGTGTTTGGAGAGCTAAAGTATTCGATACTACATCTTATTGTTAGTATGTTTCAGTTTTCTTACGATCTCCAGTAATATAATTTATTTGAAGTTCGTAAATATTTTGCAGTTGTCATCGAGAAATTCTTGTTTATATGCCCCGAATTGGAGAAAAATTGCAGACATTTTAGACCGGATTCACATTTGTTTAGCATTTTTTATTAATATTCTAATAGGAAAACAATTTGACATACTCCCAAGATGAGGTTTTCTGGTGAAAGAAATAAGAATTTTTTAATACGTTGGCGAGGAGATTCCTTGAAGCAGACATTGAAGGACTTGTCGAAGATTCGATAAAATTACAACAAATCGCACATATTGTAAAAGCAGAGTAACGATGATCGAATACCGCTCTCGTTCTTTAATCATCCACCGATGACGCTTAATTAATAAGTGCTATATCAATACATACAATCCGATCTGCGAGGCTCCATATCAAGCCACAAGAAAACAGCAACACTGATAAGAAATACTGACAGTACTAATGGTGGTGTGAGGTTAAAAGGTATCTACGGAAGTAATAATGGTGAATGATATCGGAAATGCCGGAAATGACAGGTCCACTTCAGATGCGCAGGCGCGGGCATTTTCGAAAAGCGCCGTGTGGCGGGAAACACGCGCTCCCACAATCCATGGCCTATCTTACATCAAGGGCGAATTGGGTTTCTTATTTTAAATGTAGACGACATTCCATCTACCGTTTATCGAATGAGTGGGCTCAATTATTTCTCGCCGCATAAATTACTGTTTTGATGAGATATTGCGATTAAAATTAAACACTTTTTCTTCGCAAAGCGAAAGTGGTGCTGCGTTTACTCACACGTTTTTTATGTGCGCCGTAATCAGTTCAAATTTCGTTATTTTCCACTTCGAAAGATAATGATTGGCGTCGAGAGGAAGTGCCTCAGTTGCTTAGCTTAACGTATTTTACGAGCTCAGTCACTATCTCCACCGACAGCCCCTTGCTTTGGAAAAGTAAATTTAAATTGCGTTAGAATACAGCCTTAGCTACTACGTACACAATCGTAAAAACATAAAAATACAGATGTATATTGGTAAATAAATGTATACGAATAAAATAAAAGAAAAAATGCGTAACGAAGTAAATAATGTGTACGACAATGATGGAATTGAACAACAATAAGGTGCGTATAACGGAGTGATAAGTTGGAGGCGGCTGGTTGACCTCACGGCTTTGGCCTCGCCTCTTCGGCGAGACTCGTGCGATCATTGAAACTTTTACAACTGAACGGAGAGGGGGAAATGTACTAACTTTAAAAATGGTCGTCATCGCGTTAAAGTTATACTTTCACGTCCTTGGTTATCATTTTCTAAGGTTTTTTTAATGACGAGCCCCAAGAATGAAAAAAAGATAGACGAGAAAAATATCGATCACGCGATAAATTGTTTCAAATCCTTCCTGAACCGAATTTAGTCCGTTTTTATCCGTAAATAGATACGCCGTCGACAAGTGCAAGACGAAATGCATTGGATGTGATGCCCTCCTTCAGAAAGTGCGGGTAAGATATAGAAGGAAACACAAGATTGATAAGATATGTTATGAGCAAAAGAAGGATAGGAAAGAATAGGAAAGCGGACTACAAATAGAAATGAATAGCGAAGGGGAATCGCGCAATGGAATTTTATGACACATGCTTTAATTTATAGGCAATACGCACGCATCTTTTAGGAAAATATTTAGATTTGGAGAGTTATTGTGGAATAGAATATGATAAGGGCAGAGATGAAGTTTGATGAAAGCGATAAGGAATTGGTAATGGATACATTGTGAGAAATGGCTTTCGAAGTAAAATGAGCAGTACTTGTAAGAGGATGCGATGCAATGGATGTGGAGGTAGCATCGAAGTATCGATCGCTTTATGCAGAGTTCATTGACCGGAGGCAGCGGCACGTGGACCCCATCCTCGCATCCTTTTATTTATTTCTAAATATGGGAAATTGCGACAGATCAGAAGACAAACTGAAAGTACAGCCGGAATTAACTCGAGGAAATGAAGAAGAACATCTGAATTAAAAATTTAGAGGGTTAGAATAAAAGTATAACAAAGAAATTTTAAAAGACTTTAAATTTTCATTTACGAATTGTGATATCGAATCTTTCTGTTTAGACTAAATCCTCTTACTTTTAATTTTGTTACTAATGATTAGAGGATATGAAGTATTATTCGTTCGAATTTGACAATTAAAATTCCCATATCGCATTTCTAGAAGCTAGATAAGATGTCAAATGCAAAAGTAACACATCGATTTTCACTAAATGGTTACCGAATCATAAGTGTCTTATTTTCTAAATACTGACTAACAGGCGAAAGATAAAATAGTTAGATAAGGGTTTTAAAAGCAATAAAATGAAGAAACTCGATTGTTTTCATACAAAAGNATCTATTTCTCTGATCTTTCTCGCATTATCGGAACGGCCTATGTAGCATGGTGAACGCATTATATCTGCTACATCATCTCTAAACGTGCTTTCTCTGAATTTATCCAGTAAATTGATCCTTTGTTGAAATCTTCTAACTTCCAAAGATTCCCATTTTGCGTCCTGTAGCATCTGAGTGACGCTCACTGATTTATCGTAGCAATTCTTCACAAAACGTATCGCCTTTCGCTGCACCTTTTCCAATTCTTTAATACAACACTTATTGGCAGGGTCCCATACACTACACGCATACTCAAGATGAGGTCTGACTAACGCAAGATAACATCGCTCGCGAACTTTTTTGTCGCGATGACCGACTTTTCTCTTTACGAGTATTGTAAATGCTTTTCTGTGAGTACTCCATGTTAAGTTATTCGTGAGAGTTACTCCAAGATATTTCACTGACCACTCTTATTAAGTTCATCCCACCGAGACTGTACTGATAATCTTTAATAATAGATTTTCTTTCGAAGAAGTTAACTACTGAACATTTGTCTACATTTAGAAATCTAGTCTACTTTTCCGCATATATTATGGGCATATATATATACCAGTAAAAGTTGCTTGCATACTGCAAGCTTAATGTAAGATACATTAACTAAGGCTTTACACACCTTTTGATCCACTCCGACTTCCATACACCGAGTTCCATGCACCAACTTAAATAACCTAAACAAATTACT
Organism: Ladona fulva; assembly: GCA_000376725.2. Taxonomy (NCBI): domain Eukaryota; kingdom Metazoa; phylum Arthropoda; class Insecta; order Odonata; family Libellulidae; genus Ladona; species Ladona fulva. The sequence goes on from KZ308731.1 coordinate 2,438,934, forward strand.
CATAATACGTGCATAAGTAATGTCCTAGCATCGATCCTGGGTACATTAGGACAAATATCCTTACGGCATACGATAGAACTCCCTATCTTCTATAGATGTAGCGAATTTCAACCTTCTACCTGCCCGGGAAATACCGTTACGAATTTAAAAAAATTCTGTCATTCGAATGGTCCTGGGATCGAACCTGGGCCTTTAGGGCAAAAAGCTTTACGGCATACGATGGAATATCATCCATTCTAACAACACCGTGAATTGCAAGTTTCTATCTTAACGAAAAATACCCTAAATTAATTCATGAACGTCAGAAAGAATAACTGCCCTAGCATCGAACTAAGGACCCTCAGGATAAAAACCTCTGGGTAAAATATAGAGGTGCTTGCTCTCTATCGATGACGTAATAACCTATCATAAGCATCGAAGCTAGGGCCATCAGGGATAAATCTTTTGCGGCAAACGGAAGATAAAATCATTTTCTAACGATTCCGTAATTTCATTGTTCTATCTTTACGCTAAGAACGCGAAATTAATTTTTGAAAATGCGCTCAATGCATTCTTATGGGAAAGTGGCCGTTTTTGGGGCCCCCTAGAATCGAACCCATGATGCGTAGAATNAGAAGCTAGAACGCGAACGTCAATATCGCGAAGTCGACTGATAATTTAAAGATAAATAGAAGTATATAATAATAATGATAATAAAACGTCTTTTGTTAAGGGCGAGATTGAGAGTTATTAGTCTCTTCTTACATCTAACCCTTAAACATTACAGATAGAATGAAAGTAGAATAGGGAGTTGAACTAAAGGAAAGCAACAAATGAAATAACTATTATGTGGTTTAAAAAAAAACTTAAGTCTGCACTTAGGAAAAAAGTTCAGCAGGAAAGCACCCACGTGAAGGAGTGCGTGAAAAACCTGCGAAACCTACTTAGAGTAACTAACTGAAATAGGGGAAAATGAGTAAAAGAAAAGTGACAGCAAAACCACTGGAAAAAATAGACAAAAAATGCATCTTTCTTACAAATAATCCAGGATGTAGGATTTGAAATTATAAAAAGTAGGTAGTAAAATATAATTTAACAGAGTAATAAAAGGAATTAGAAAACAGAATAATGATGAAATGTTGGAATAATAAAAAAGTAATAAATATAAGGAGTTTTTGCATAATATTTCTGCTGATCAATTTGTAATGCAGGCAATAATGGACACATGGAAATGTTTATAAAAACGGAGTATTTCTTATTTATTTTGATTTATAATTTGGCAAAAATTTAAAGGACATTTACATTTTGTCTCTTGATTGACCTTCCTTGCTGTCTCTTTGGTGCCACTGATGATGCCTTCTTGGATGGCGAAATGCGCGGTGCGCACTTTTTATGATTTCTGGAGTTTGTTGAGTTATTTATTAACTGTACCACGGGTGATCGATTCTGTTCTATTTGACAAATGTTCAATCTGGAAAGAAATTGGTAGCAAATTCTGTCTTCTGCGATTGATGTCGCTCAATGGGTTAACTTAGCAGAATGTTTGGAAGAAACGAACTCATTCAAATGCAATATCAAAATTGGGAATATCCAAGAAATGATAATATTTTGACGGAAACTTACGACTAAAAACATTTAGGAATGACCTTCTGGAAGGACCTTCGATGAGTACCACCTATTCACAGTGCAGGGAAAAAACCTACTTAGAATTAAATTCGAATTGGAACAATCTTTCTAAGCTGCGCAAACGGTAGGACATGTTTAAAATATTGAAATAATATTAGAAGTATTGGTAAAAGTGCTTCGACAGCTACGGTCATTTCTCGCATAGGCCCCAACCGGGAATCGAACCCGGGATCACTTTGACCGAGGTAGAACGCGTCGCCTACTTGGGAGCCGAAATGTTGAAATGGTACAGTTACGAGGGTCGTTCATTAAGTCCTTAGAAAAAGATAGAAACAGAAGTTATTTTGTGTAGATTTTTTTATTTTTCAACATAATCTCCTTTTAACTCCATACACTTTTCCAAGCGTTTCTCCAACTTTTTTAAGCCGTCCAAAAACTAGGATTTCGGAAGGTCCTTAAAATATCCTCAAGTCAAGGTCCTCAAAATATCATCAAGTCAAGGTCCTCAAGAAGAGGATCTTTTTCTTTTTCAAATGTGGACATTTTTCTTGATTTCTTCGCTCAACCTGTGCAATAAGGATGCGAAATAATCTCCAGTTATCGTTTGACTATTTTCCAAGTAATCGGTGTAGATGATTCCGCGTGCATCCCAAAAAACCGTGGCCATCACCTTTCCGGCCGATTTCACAGTTTTCGCCTTCTTCGGAGCTCGTTTGCATGTTTTGAAATTGGTCCATTTGCCCATTGATGAGTCCTTCCAAATACAGAGAATGTCATCGACGTATCGATGCCATGTGATTACATTCTTTAAAAATGGTGCATTGGAATTAAATAGTTTAGTTACAGTATGATTACGAAATTGAGGGGGAGTCAAATGAAAACCTTAAATATTTTTTTAAATTTAATTTATTGAACAAAATTGGAAAATGAGTGTATCATTTCTCGACATAGTGTCCATTACGTTCAACACACCTCCTCTAGCGCGTAGGAAGTGCTCGAATTCCTCTAAAAAATAAATCTTATGGTTGTGTGCGCAGCCTCTTGTGCACCGCCTGGTGTACCTCTTCATCGGAACAAAATTTCTCTCCTCCTGTTGCCTCTATGAAAGGTCCAGACATGTGGTAATCACTCGGGATGAAGTCTAGTGAGTAAGACAGATATGGTAGAGTATCAAAGTGAAGGCCAGCGATGGTTGACTCTGTTGCACAGGCAGTAAGTGGCCGAACATTGTCATGTTGCGAATGACACTTATATTCAGACAACCACGCCGCTTTAAGCTGGTTGCTAGCCGAACAATTTTCAACATGTCGGAATATGATAGTGTTTCCCCTAGGTGTGTAGTGTTCCAAGATAATGCCTCGTTCATCCCAAAAGAGAGTCAGTATAACCTTCCCTGCAGATTGCTGCGTCCGGAACTTCCTGGGTTTCGGTGATGAGGAATGGCGCAAATCCTTGCCTTTTATCTTTGTTTCGGGTTGGTGGTAGGAACTCAAGTTTCGTCTCCTGTAACGATTCTCGCGAGAAAGCTACCACCTTCTGCTGCAAAGCGCCGCAAAAGTTCTTCACAGGCATCATCGCGTCGCTGTTTCAGTTCTGGAGTGAGCTGCCATGGCACCCACCATACAGACACTTTGTGAACCTTAAGCACGTCATGAATAATGTGATGTGCTGAGCTATGACTAATGTTCAGATCTGTGGCTATTTCATCCACCATCACTCGGCGATTTTCCATCACAATGGCTTCAACAATAGACTCTGATGTCAAAACGCGGTGTGCCTGACCTGGGCGGGGAGCGTCTGCCACAGATGTCAAACAGTTTCTGAACTTTCTAATGCCTTCGTACACTTCCTGCAGTAAAAAACAAGCATCACCATACTGGACCTTCATTGTCCAATGGACTTCAATAGATTTCGTTCCTTCACTGCTCAGAAAACGAATGTCAAAATGTCGCTCTTTGTTGGTGGATGTCGCAAGCGGGGCAGCCATTTTAAATTAGTATTGTGGCTGCACTTTGCTTGTCTGCAGTATGCTGTCATGTGTTGGGCATTCTTTAAAGCATTGGTAACAATACTGCCAACTTAAAAAACAATGGCGCAAACATTGGAATTTTTATTACATTTTTAAGGTTTTCATTTGATTCCCCCTCGTATATCAACAAGAATGGGTGGCAGTTGGGGAACTCATAGCAAGTCCCTTTTGATTTGTCTGAAGAAGGATCCATCGAACAAAAAGTAATTTTGATTAGTACAAAAAGTAATTAAATGTAACAAGTTTTCCGTGATATCGATATTACAATTGTTTCTGATTAATTCGACAACGTTTGCTAGAAGGTGAACATCTTTTTATCCATAATCCCTCAAATCTCTTAACTTGCCTTTTTCCCTCCACCTTCGGTCAACCCTCCCCTACACTCCAACTGATGGCTCCCAGGACCCTTCCCCCCCTATTTTCCCTTTCCCCGATTTGTTTTCCCTTATATCCCTATGTCTAACTTCTTCTTTTGCATTCCTAAGCCTGACGATGAACTGAAAGTTCGAAACCATTGGTTACAAAGCCAAAAATATATTCGTGGAAAAGTATAAGTTATATTAATTATTTCATTTATAATGAAATTCCACCAAATCTCGCTAGAGAAGATTAATTTTATTTCAGGAGATCCTATGGAGTACGTGAGACATTATAAATACCTAGAAATTACGCTTAGTAGTCGTTTCACCTTCAAAGAGCATCTTCGAAGCGTATTTGGAAAAGCAAACGGGATGCAAAGGTTAGCCTGAGGGGATGTTTATCGAGAGTAAAGGAAATAGCGTACTTTTCGCTAATTCGACCTCTCCTCGAGTATTGCTGTGCAATTTGGGATCCTCTCGAAGTAGGATTAGCCTCAGATATTGAGATGGTTCAACGTAGAGCGGTTAGGTTTGTCAAGGGAGATCTTAGATTCAACATTAATGTTTCGGCTATCTCACGGGTAAACTTCGCTTAGAGATAGAAGACTTGATTACAAACGTAGGCTTTTCAAAGAGTTTTATCACCACAGATGTTGTCGACGAGATAGCTGATTTTGTTATCCAGTCAGCAGCGTGCGCGAGAGAAAACTATGAAGCGATTTAGGATAGTGATTGCCAGGACAAATAGTTACTTCTGGTCATTTTTCCGAGTTTCGAAGTATTACAGAAGCTTATAGCAGTTAGGGTGTGATGGGATTATCGGTGTTTTTACACCCCCTGCCACGCCCCACTGGCGGCTTGCAGGGTTTAAATATAACGTAAACCTAACGGATTTACAAGGATAAAGGAAAGGAAGGTAACTTAGTAGGTTGTAAAACCTACGAAAATCCCAAAGGAATAACAAGTGTGAAAAATAGCTGCCCGGAAAGTGGGAGACCTGGGTTCGAGTCCCAGTCGTGTCGCTATTTTTCACACTTGTTATTCCCTAACGGATTTAATTGTTACAAGCATCGACCAATCAGCTTTCTTCCCGTCCTATCAAAAGTACTTGAGAAGATTGTTCACGGATAAGTTACTGAATTCATCGACCTAAGCCCCTTCTAGACCCACCGCAATCAGGTTTTCCAATACATTATTCCTCGTCAACTACACCCGTGAAGATTACATATGACATCCGAAATTCCATGGATGGTAAAAAATTGAACACTTTTCCATTTCAATAAAGCATTTGTCTTCATTGATATAAATATTATTGGACGACTGAACTTGGGATATTGGGTTCTATTATAATTGAATGTCCGGTATTGGACATTGGAGACCCCATATTATCAGTTATACAGTCATTGCCTTATCGTAATGATATTAATACTGATCGTGTGAGAACTCCGAAAAGGTACCGACGGACTGCACCGATAGAAATCCGGATTTTCTGATTTTGGGGAATCGATACTGAGGGGTGGAGAGGATACTGTCATTAATACTGTCACCTTAACGTGTATTATTACTGCGTCATTACTCAGTTCCTCAAGCTCAGATGTTTTTCTAAAACCGACTAAAATGAAGTTTATCTTGATCGATATGTTTTAAACCTGTCCTACTTTACATAAGGCTTTTTGCCGATTTCATTCCTCATGAAGTGGGGGCATAGGCAACGTCATATCGATNGTCATTACTCAGTTCCTCAAGCTCAGATGTTTTTCTAAAACCGACTAAAATGAAGTTTATCTTGATCGATATGTTTTAAACCTGTCCTACTTTACATAAGGCTTTTTGCCGATTTCATTCCTCATGAAGTGGGGGCATAGGCAACGTCATATCGATAAATTTAGAGTTCTATGCGACCGATCAAATGCGGTTAACTCATCGCATTCGATATAATCACGTCGCACGGGAGACTGTTTGAGAGCAATATCGTTTACGTGAACATTCTCAAGAATGTGCCTGCGGGATGAGTGTTTGGAGAGCTAAAGTATTCGATACTACATCTTATTGTTAGTATGTTTCAGTTTTCTTACGATCTCCAGTAATATAATTTATTTGAAGTTCGTAAATATTTTGCAGTTGTCATCGAGAAATTCTTGTTTATATGCCCCGAATTGGAGAAAAATTGCAGACATTTTAGACCGGATTCACATTTGTTTAGCATTTTTTATTAATATTCTAATAGGAAAACAATTTGACATACTCCCAAGATGAGGTTTTCTGGTGAAAGAAATAAGAATTTTTTAATACGTTGGCGAGGAGATTCCTTGAAGCAGACATTGAAGGACTTGTCGAAGATTCGATAAAATTACAACAAATCGCACATATTGTAAAAGCAGAGTAACGATGATCGAATACCGCTCTCGTTCTTTAATCATCCACCGATGACGCTTAATTAATAAGTGCTATATCAATACATACAATCCGATCTGCGAGGCTCCATATCAAGCCACAAGAAAACAGCAACACTGATAAGAAATACTGACAGTACTAATGGTGGTGTGAGGTTAAAAGGTATCTACGGAAGTAATAATGGTGAATGATGTCGGTAATATCAATACCAGTAATGACAGAATTACTGATCGTGTTTACTGTCATTTCAGCGCCCTGGTTCGCTTCCTACCTTTAAAATATTTCGCAATGAATCAGCTTGAATCAGAATCAGAATCAACCTGAATGGATAGAGGTGAACTGTCGTGAACTTCCCAAGGGATTCAAATTGAGCCACTGAATACTTTTTATTCAATGGCGGTAAAGAAACAAAACTTCGTATGTTCCACAGCAGAATTCTACTGCGGAACATACAAAGTTCTGTTTCCTCACTACCTTCGTATGGCGTTCTACGAAATTCAGCCGTAGCATATAAATTTTATTTACTGTTTCTATAATTGCATAAGGTAATAAAACACTGTATCTATGTGCCTATGTCTATGTCTATCTTTGTACCCAGCTAGCCGCCTTTCGGCGTGTGGCAGGGGGTGCATGCACCAAGACTCTATTTCCTTGATCGATTATTTTCGCGTATCGTTCGCGGAAAAAATGAGTTCTTGAATCTATTTGTTCTGGCATCTATTTCTCTGATCTTTCTCGCATTATCGGAACGGCCTATGTAGCATGGTGAACGCATTATATCTGCTACATCATCTCTAAACGTGCTTTCTCTGAATTTA